>PVKB01002685.1:0-258955 GCA_004027205.1 Ctenodactylus gundi | reverse complement strand
CTAGAACACTAAAGCTTTCAAAATCAAACCAGTGGAACAGTTGAACTTAATGACATAAGGAACACATGGCAAAGATGGACACCTTATCAAAAAAGACTTTTACATAGACGGCAAGGAAATTCCAGAATGGCACCTAACACCATGGGCCATCACACAATGCAAGGTGATACCACAGCGAGAAGTCAGTAGTCACCTATCATCTTCATTAAAAAGTCAGGCAACCCAAAATTAGGGAGAAGTAGGGTCATTGAAAAGGTAAACTCACAATGAAACCAGATATCTACCCAATATAATTAGCAATAAAAATCATCAAGCTATTAAGACATATAAGAATGTGGATGAACAGTTAGGTAATCAGGCTGAGGGAAAGGAAATTCAAATGAAAAATTGCATATTGTGTTAGTTCATGTCTACAACTGTCTTGAAAGGACAAAATCACAGAAATGGAGACCAATACCCTGTCTCCAGGGCAACGGAGGACAGTGGGTGGAGCTGAAACATGGCAGCCACAGACAGGCACGTGGGGGTCTGCGCAACAAGGAAAATGCTCCGTGTCTTGACTGCTAAAGCCAACATTCTGGCTGTGACATTGCATTATCACTTTGCCAAACAACATCTTTGTAAGAAACTGTGTAAAGATTAAACAGGGTTATCTTTCTGTTAAGTCTTGTTACTGCTTATATAAATCTGCAATTATCTCAATACTAAAAGTTTAACTTTAAAAAGCGAAGCGTTATATTCAGCAACCACTCTCCACCTCTCACCTGCTACAAGCACACCTCTCCAACTGGCTCACATTGACAAAATAAAACCCTATTTTAAGGAAGTGGGCATTACATGAGCCCTGAACTCATTTAAACAGATTATGTCCTGGGCTCCTCGTGAAAACACCAGCTTAATCCATAGAGAAGTTTTTTTTTTTTTATTAAAGGAAAGTGACTAATAGCAGAGGAAACAAAACGCTGAGAGTATGACTCCCTTTAACCAGTGCTCATGAGGAAGAGTCACAAGAAGGCAGCTGTCCCGAATACACCAACAAGAGGAGATGAAAGGCGCCTGAAGAAGAGACACTATCAGCATCACGTGTTGAACCGCCCAAAGCAAAACGAGTATGTTGTTTTCAAATACTGACTGGCCTTGGATATCCGCTTATTAAGACCATTATTTTCCCATATGCATCTTACTTATTGATGTCACCACAGCCTCATTTCCATGTCCCCCTAAAATTCTAAGTATGTATACAGACATGCCATGTCCACTCCTCCATCCTCCAGTCACCGCCTCCTCCTTTACAAGCTAAAGACTGTCTTCACCACTCAGGACACACTGGAACACTGCTGCCGAGGCACCCGTGACATGCCACACTCCCCTCACCTATAAGCTCAGAGCTGTCCACAGCTGTCTCTCCTTCCTGTCTCACTCACTGGACTATCTTTGGGTCTCCCTCTTGATAACTGATGATAAAATTTGTGGAGCACTGCATACTCTACGGACTATTTTTACATATATTATCTTATTTGTATCTGTGAAGAAAGTTTGTCACCATTGCAGTTTTTTGGAGGAGTGAGAAACAAGGCACAGGTTGGTCACTGACTCAAGAGTATGTGCAGAGTCACGCAAATGCCTTTTCTCATTGCTTGCCACTCATTAATCTCAACAACTTTCACCAGTTGTGGTGTCACCCTCATGGAAAGAGTTTTAAACTGAATCAACGAGATGCTGACGTTTTTCAAGTCTCTCAGTTTACTGCAGATTACAAAGTTTGGCACAAGTGTCCCAGACGATCACACAATCCACCAGGGTCCCAAATAAAAATATTACCTATAGAAATCAGCACTGCTTAATTTTACTCTTTTCAATGATATGATCATTTCTCTGGTCACCTAGATGGGATAATTTATGGTTAACCACTTTTCTTTCACAGAGTCCCCCATGCAGTCCTACGCATTCCATATCCCCTCACATGGACTCCTTCTGCCTCTCTTTGCCCTCTGGGTACTCTTCCATCTTTAGACCATTGTGATAAGGTCTAATGGCCTTGCCTTGCTCCAAATTACAAACTATTATCATATCACCGTCAAACTGCTATCCCCCATGTGTCCTCTCAGTCTCAGAGCACCTCCAGCTGTGGCTTCTACTGTCGCCTTCTTCTGCCTTCTCATCACGTGTGTGACAATAGAAGGGGAAGGAAGATTCAAAGTGAGCCAAAGGAGTCCTAACGTATTTTTACATGCAGTGATTCCAAGAGAGTTTTAGGAAAAGCATACTCCCAGTGTAAAACACACAGCAAGTTAGCTAAGGTAGAAAAGGAAAGAAAAACAAGGCCACTGAGTTGGAGTTACGGTATTTTGGAGTGGAAAAAGCCATGTGACTGATCAACTCTGAAGGGTCATTACAACTTCTTATATATGTGTATGACCAAAAAAGAAAAGGCTAAGGAGAAGGCATTTCTTTTGCCTGTGCAAGGACCTGGGTTTATGGGTGATAGTCAGAGTGTGGACAGGCACAGGATATTGGGCACAGGGTTGAACACAGCTTGTCCAGCCTGCACAAGGCTCGGGGTTTGATCTCCAGCACCACCACAACAAACACACAAGATGGTAGGGCAACATACTGGCTACCCACTCTCATCTACAGTCGTAGATGTACCTCGTCTCCTCTCACCCCATCTCTAAATCCCTGTCCCCTTTCCATTCTCATCTCATTTTCTGTGCAGAGCCAAACTAGTCAGAAGTGCATGGGGGTGTTCCAAAGAACTAACCCCGAACTGTCTTGTTCCTCTGTTGTTTCTTTCTCAAACACTTTAATAACTCGCTGTTGAAACATCAGTAATTCTCCAAGGACCATATGAATCCCATACTACGAAAATTTCGTTAGTATAGCTTTATATAAACTAAAATAATTCCCACTAATAACATCTTACATATTCTTTTCACCATTTTTTTGATAAATGCATTTTATCTTGTCACATGGTGTGTGTTATCACATAATTGTTGGGTTTAGGGTACATCAAATTCTCTGTATGGATAATATACAAGAAATGTACAATAACTATAAGGGATGCTCCACAAAGAATTGTAATTTTAATAAATGCTGACATTTGTTGAACACCTACTATGTACCAGGAATACACTAAGAATTTGATTCTCAAGAACACGCTTCATATCAGGAATATCACTTCAAGGGTGATAGTTTACAGGTTTCCCACTTGTACCAAGTGGGGCATAAAGTATGCAAAGGCTCATTACAAGAGTCCATTCAGGCCTCGAGTCCACAGTCCATTAGCCCCACAGTCTGAACCATGAGTACGGAATACTGTTGAGAAGTGAATGTACTTACTTTGTAGGCACTCACACATATTGACACACAACCAGACACACTCAACTAGACATTTCTTCTCTTCACACCAGTAGATACCAAGAGCTGCTGCACAGTAATAACTTTTAATTTCATTTTACAAAATCTTTAATTTTTTCTGTTTCTTGTCATTTCATGTGTACTCGCACACAGACACACACATGCAGCTCAAGTTTCACTCTACTCAAACTTCCAATCCCCCCACCCTACCCCACCCCCACCTTAAGCCCTAAGACCTTTACCAGAAATCACAGGATCAGGTTTGGAAAGACCTGCCATGCAAATGAGGTAACTTTGAAACCCCAAACTTCCTCCAATCAGAGAATGACCCACGCCCTACAACCCTGGCTTACCCTCCTCCTTCCAACTGCTTATAAACCTAGCTCCAAGGACAATAAATGAGCTGAAACACTGATACTGTCTCCTGAAAGTTCTCGCTGCTGGAGACCCCATTTCCCCAGACTTTCCTGATCCCTGGCAGCCTGTGGCCAACAACGACCAGAGAACCCAGAGACCCGGACACGCCACCATGCCTGGCTTAGATAGTGCTGGAAAATCAAACTCAGGGCCTTCAGTTTGGCTAGGAAAGTGCTTTTACCACTGACCTATTCCTCCAGCCCCATAACCATTACTTTTTGAATATCCATCAACTTTTAAAGACCTCTTTCACAATCAAATACAAAAGAGCTGTCGCAGGCGACTCGAGACACAACTTTATGCAGTAATATCTTTTTCTGCTTTCGAGTAATTTCTTGGGATATATATCATGAACATTTTAAATTATTTCGAAATTAAATATGTAACATTCTTTAAAAACACACTTACCATTATTTGTGTTAGGGCTTGACTTTTATACTTACTATAAAAATAAAACTTAAACATAAAGCAATTTACTTAACATATCCCATTTTTATAAAATTTATCAATAAATGCCTAATTAAAATCATTGTACCAGCAGTTTCAAAGAAAAGGAAAAGTACACTGAGTTAAGCTATCAGTATGATTTCAAGATTTTAAACTCTCACTGTAAAAAGTAACAAAAGGAGAGTGAATGCCCATGATTCAATCTTACAAACTTCCTCCTCAGAATACAATCTAATATTTAGATATGATTAGGCAATATGCGAATTTTTTTACAGAACAAAATCTCTTTAGTAGCATAATTTTGATCTCTGCACACCACCAATCAATCTTACTTTACCCTATTATTGTCCTCTCAGTGTACATTTCAGAGTAATTTTTAAAATTTGGCTCTTACAAATAATATTACAATAAATATGATACAATTTCATCCATATTTCTAAATATTTCTTTGGATTTCTAAAATTGAAGTTTCAGATTATAAGCAGTTTTAACACTCTTGATAGATAGTGTGAAATTACTTTCCAAAAGACGTATGATAATACTGGAATGAAAAGGTAATATTCATATACAAAGTAAGGCATTATTTGAGATGTGCCACAAGCAGCCGTTCATCTGGCACACACATGTGGGATACTTATTTTTTTAACAGTGAGAAAGAACTCAAAATAAGCAAATGAGGGAAATAAGGTAGGCAGTACACAAGATGGAGAGACAGTGAAACCTTCTCTAGGTACATATCATCCTTCCTTGATTTTGCACAGCACATTAATGACCTGGTTGTGGAAGGGAGTGCTCCAGATCTTTTCTTTCCTTTATAACATTTTGTACATCAATGTTGCCTTGGTTTCAGTATTTCTTGAAAATTCTGCTGCTTAACTTTACGAGGAGAACACAGCAGCTCTTGAAGTGTGAAGTCAGTTTGAGAATCCCAACCTTAGAGCAGTCCTATCACCAAATTAATAGGAGGAGGTACAGCTAAATTTAAGTACCAAAAGATTATGTAGAAACAATCATGCTTTCCGATGCTAATTTATACACTCATTCATTAAAATAACAAACATTATTACACTTTTTAAATACTAGGGCTAGAATAATACATCAGAACATTTTAGTTCCATGGCTTTCAATTAAGTCACAAGTCCAATAATTAACCAGGCCATCCTGGTATAGGGTGATGGGCAACTCTGCGCGCGCGAGAGAGAAAAAAACATCCCTGTGTGGATGCTATGAGAGGGAGGCATCTGCGTGGGGAAAACAGAAAGTGGATGGAAGAAATAAAATACTGGGTAATTTCTCCCGCCCATCATATTACAGAAATAACACCTTACGCCTGTTTGGAATTTCAGAGCTTCCGCTTCTACATGAGTCCTTAAGGAGAGATTTTAAACGACTGAGACCACGATGGTCACAGACAACCTGTGACCTCAACTATAGTTTAACAACCTAGACACAGGAATAGAGGGGGGAAAACTTGTAAAAGAATTTTAAAAAGAAATCTCCGAATAAGGGAGGAGTAATAATTCCAGGCATGCGTAATGAGCATTTTGTTGAATTACAAACGTGCCTAAGTTGGTGGTGTAGTGCAAGCTGTAGTTTTTCCAGTAGATTTACACTTGGGACCCCATGGAAGCCTGATGCTTGCTTCCTGGTGCTCTTACAAAGACTGTCTCAAGTGGGACTGAACTGCCCACCTAGGAAGCAACTGTGTCACAAGTGGAAGAGAGGCCTTAAGGTCTCCATCCTGCTAATAACATCAACTTCCTTAACTACTCTCGATTGCCAGAGTAGATCATGTGAACGATTGCAGAGATTCATCATGAAAGGAAAACATTTTATGTTTTGTTTTGTCTGGTGGTATTGCAGATTGGTGCTACAGACTTCGCAATAAGCTTCATTTCTAGTCGTCAAACGTTTTTTGTTCCTTGTCAGAGTCTAAGTTGTCCACAGGGTCCCTGAACTCATGATCCTCCTACAGCAGTCTTGAGTAGCTGGGATTACAGATGCATGCAACTACACTCTGGTCACGGGAAAACTCTTAAAGATAGCAGAACCTAACTTAACGGGCGACATATTTGAATACAAAATTGAATCCTTAACAAGGCTTGAAAACAAACTGTGCTTTGTCTGGAGTCTGGCCTTTGAGATAGAAAATTATTCCACAACAAAAACTTCTCCAAATGCTTACACAGAACAATGGCGTTTCACTGAAGGATTCAACACGTTTAGATTTTAGATAACAGTGTAATGTGGCTAGAGCCAAAAAGTCTGAAAATTCTGTCTCTTTTTGAACTTTATAACATCAGCATTTTCTAATATATTTTTAATGTTGACCAACTGACCCTAATTCCACTTAGTAGAATTATGGAGAAAAATGAGGAATATTATCAAATCTAATGACCAAGATTATTCTGATGAATTTGATTTGCTTTCTGTTGTAATAATTCTCAAACATGCTTCCCTTCTCTGGAAAACACACAGCACTTTCATATAAAAACTTCACTTCTGCCATAGGTCTGCACAACATGATTTATGCCTCTTTTCTTTCAAAATAGCTAATAACTTGGCTTGTTTTTCCTCCTGAGGAGACAATGTGTCTCAGAGCAACAAGGAGAAATTTAAATGTATACTGTGCAAAAATAATTACAGTCCATTCTTAATTTTCTGTGGTGGAAGAAAGCAGAGATAGCATGTGTGACTCAAGTCCTCAGACTTGCCCCAAATTTCATCTAAAAAAGCAATTTCAACTTTCCATTTAAACAAACCTGTTATTTGTGGCAAAATTGGCTGATGTGAGCTTTGATTCTCCTTAGGAGCTAGCCAGAGCATAGAGCAGGGAACCTACAAACGAGAAGTGCCCTTAAACTCAATCAATTCCCAAGAAAATGGAAGTTCACTGTAATCACTGGGTTCTGCCTTAAAAAAGTTCTACAAGAAATGTAAACAAAGCTAAAACCATCTAACGTTTATATTTTCAGATTTTAAGTGACTTTTTAAAAACCATTATTCAGGACGAATTCTCCGGTGTTCTTTCCGATGTCCGATTATTTAAAAGGAAATAACGAAGCCATACATTTAGAAGTGGGTCTACTCATGTATCTGTTGGCCTTTTGCATTTCTTCATGAGTGAACTGTCTCTTGATTTCACTTGCCCACCTTTCAATAGGATCCTTTACTGTGGTAGGCTTATTTTTCTTTAGCTCCGTATATATTCTAGTTATAAGCTTCTTATCTGAGATGTTGGTGGTAAATATTTTTTCCCAGTCTGTTGGATCTCTTTTTACAATGTTGATAGTTTCCTTTCCTGAGCAGAAACTTTTTAGTTTGACAAGATCCCATTTGTTAATAATGGGGATAATTTCTTTTGCTCTTGGTGACTGGTCAAGAAAGTCTTTGCCTACCCCTATGTCTTTTAGAAATTTGCCTACTTTGTCTTCTAGAAGGTTGTTCAACATCTCTAGCCATAAGAGAAATGCAAATCAAAACAACGCTAAGATACCATCTCACCCCAGAGAGAATGGCCTATATCAACAAGTCAAATAATAATCAGTGCTGGCATGGGAGAAAGGAACCCTCCGCAGGGACACCCCTCCTGGAAACATATCCAAAAGAGACCAAAACAACATATAACAGAGATATATGTATACCCATGTTCATAGCAGCACAACTAACAATAGCAAAAATATGGAAGGCACCAAAATACCCATCAACAGACCAGTGGATACACAAAATGTGGCATTTATACACAATGGAATACTATGCATCAATAAAGTCCAACAGCGTGGAGGCTTTTAGAGGCAAATGGAAGAAACTTGAGAACATCATGCTTAGTGAAGTGAGTCAGAAGCAGAAGGTGAAACATCGAATTGTCTCTTTAATAAGAGAGACCCTGATCACAACACCTACGGAACTTAAGATGAAAGACAAAGTGAAAGAGGGGAGTAGGGTGGGGGAGGAGGGAGGGACAAAAGGAGAGTCGGAAAGCCCTTGTCACCTTGTCAAGATAAGTATGTGCACAAAATGCTCAACTCCATTGTAAACCTTGAATTTTGCATGTATACATATCAATAAAATATGTGTGGGGGGGGGGAAGTGGGTCTAAGATACCGACATGTGAAGACATCCTGGGTCGCTCTGCGCTTCTCCGTGATGACATTAATTGGGAGGCTAAATTGAAGGTGTGTGCACAAGGCAGCATCCCTGCTTCAAAACAGTAAGTCCTAATTCAAGTTGTTTTCTGACTTAGGGATAAAACAAGACAAGTGTAAAGAGGCAAGTTTAACTCCACAACTCCCAGATGCTTTTTCATTACACAAAAATGTCTGTTCTTCCAAACCTCTGCATGTGTGAAGGTCCTTTACACAAGCAAGGAGACAGAAGTCTCCATATGCTGTGCCTTGACACCCCGTCAGACAGGGATCTTTTCCTCAAATATGCAGTTTTTTTCTATCCAAATAAGACCTACTGAGGCATGTAACAATCATGATGGATCCTTTGGGCCCTTGTTTGAGGAAACATGTTAGATTGAGCAGTACTTCTCAAGGTTGGGCTTTCATTGGCCAGGAGCAAAATCCATGTTATCTGGGAATTTGTTAAACATGCACGATCTGGGGTCTACTTCAGAGTGACCACTAGCTCAGCAGTGCAGCATGACAAACTAAATTTTTTTCTAGGAGATTGAGAGAGAGAGACAGGGAGAGAGGGCGAGGGAGAGGGAGGGAGGGAGGGAGGGAAGGAGAGAGAGAGAAAGAGAGAGAGAGAAAGAGAGAGAGAGAAAGAATATGAATGAATCAGTTCAGTCCCTTAGAAGGTATCTAACATCCTCAGAATCTTCTCCAACAAAACCAGAAACTGGGAACCTGGAGCAAGCATTCCTCAGTAACTTTAACAATGATTATCTTAGGAAGGTTCCAAATTTTCAGTCTTCTTGGGGATTACTATTAGATTACTAAAGTCTATCATTAAAACTCATCTTCAAAAATGTTTCAACTTGTGTGTGTTATGCACATGTGTGAATCACACGTAGGGTTTTGCACATGCTTAGCATGCATTCTGTCACTGAGCTATCTCCCCAGGCCCTCTGTACAAGGTTTACATACAACTTTGCTTTATCATCACAGGTTACTTAAAATGCAAATTCCACACATATTACTTAAGGTTTTTCATCTGTGCTTATGCATGTGTACCATTGACTGAAAACTCAGCTACACACTGCCTAAAATGATGTGATAAGTGTGACTGAAGCAAAGAGGAGTGTTTTGAGGAAGGTTAATGGCAATGTGTCTTCTACTATAATAAGTTTTATTTTGTTTAATTGTAGGTTGAATCATAACTTTTTCCATTCATCCATATATGTATATGTGTGTGCGTGTGTGTGTGTGTGCGTGTGTGTGTGTGTGTGTATGTCTTTATATAATTAGGAATTGGTTCCATGATTATGAGGATTGAGGAATCTCCAGGTAAGGTCTGCAGGAAGCCAGGTAATGACCCTGGACAGCTGATGCACAGTCTAAGTCCATAGGCCCAAGAACCAGGAGACCTAACGCTGTAAGCTTAGACTGAAAGTCAAGAAGATGCAGTGTTTTAGCTCAAGCCCAGAGTACAGAGACCTGTGCCCCAGCTCGCAGTAGTCAGGTTGGGAATCCCACTTCCTATCAGGAAGCAGAGTCTTTTTTTCCTACTCAGACCTTGAGTTGACTGGATGAGACCTGCCCTCATAAGGAAAGATAATCTGTTTCACTCAGTTTATTCATTCAAATGCCAAGTATTTGAATGTTAGCACTTTGGGAGACCGAGGCAGGAGGATTTTAAATTCGAGCTCAGGCTGAGCAACTTAGGACTTGGTGAAGCTCTATCTGATAATCAAAAGTAAAAAGTGGAGTATGGATGAAGTTCAGAGGGAAGGCCCTAGGTTGGATCCTGAGTACTAAAGGGACGAAAAAGACAACCTCATCCAAAAATGTCCTCACAGGTACAATCACAATGTTTTTCCAAATATCTGGGTGTTTCATGATCCTGGCAAGGTGACAGACGAAATGAACCATCATGATTTTAGTTTTTCATTTTTTGTTTTTTAAATGTTGAGATAGTGTCTAACTAAGGCACCAAGTTACCCAGGCTGGGCTTAAATTTGCAATGCTCCTGCCTCAACCTTCCAGAATGTTGGGGCTACCGTTGTGGCCCACCATGCGTAGCATCATTACAATCATCTTTAAACAACTGCTACTTTGATTTTTCAACAGCAATGTATAAACATTCTTGACAATACCATCAACATACTCATCATTCTGCTCGGATATGATGGGGTTAACAGAATCTGTAAAACAATCACAAATCTAACTTAAACTCAACGCACAACAGGCACTATTAAGGAGCCATTGGCTTAAATTAAAATAGCCTATGTAGAACACTGATGATGCTGGGCAGCCAAAGTTCTTTGCTCCCCAGTGTACCTTTTATACATGAATGAAAATTTCTAAGTTGCAAGGTAATGAGGAAAGCAGCTTGTTTGCATAGTGCCAATTCAACTGCAAATAAATGAAAGGGCCATCCAAACAGCAAAACATTTTTACAATACATGGCAGTGCAGTGGAGTGTTTAGCTAATTGACTATCTTGGCTACAAGCAGATTAATCTGAAATCAGAAGAGAACAAGATTTCCTCTAGGTGGAAGAAATTTCAAATCACTAATAACAAGGGCAAATATTTCCAGCCTATTATGTGTGAGGTGCTAATAAGAAGTCAGGCCCTAAATCCTCCTAAATGAATGCTTAAAAACCAAGTACTCCAAAGCAGCCAGCTAATATAAATAAATAAACAAACCCATCTATCCCACAAGTTAAAAGAAGGTTTAGATAAGTTGTGTCTTTAAGTTTTCCCACCTCATAATTTTAAAATTTTATATATCATAAATCTTCTTTTCCTTGTGCAATTTATAATCCATGGATGGTAAAGCTGAATTGACTCAATTGACAGTTACCTTAGCAATTAAATAATCAAATGCAGAAACTACAAATGTGCAAAAGCCAAAAAGATTGTACATATCTACTTTAAGCTAAGATCCAAGGAAACAAATTTTAAAAATATCATGATGTGTACATGTATTAAAATATTGTTGTATCCTATAAATCTGTACAATTATTATGTATTAATTTAAAGAGACATGAATATTAGAGCTTATGCAATATAATTACTAAATTGAAGAAACAGAAATGGTGAGAGTGTTTAAAAATTATATTTTAAATATATACACAGAAAAGTTTGGAGGTTCAAGTAATGATTTGGCAGGTTCGAAGTATGACTAGCTCCCAAGGAAAGAAAGCAAACATATTAAATGTTTGAATAAGGAAAAAAAAGTACAATAATGTTTCCTTTCCTCAATTAAATTAAACACATTATCTGTAACTCAGAGCAATTTTTTTGTCAAAAATGTTCAAGTATGGTCCATTCTCCAAAGCTTTATTTCACTAGTCCCAAGTTACTTTCAGTTCAGACACTTATTGAAGGAAAAGATCTTCCAGAACTTTTGATAGCTGCCTGTAAGCAACGATAACCTGTGAGTTTTGTTCAATATTGCTTGGGTTACAAGGAACTAGCCACACTCATTATATTTTTGTAATTGTTTCTATCATAGTTTTTTAGTCAAAGTGATTCCATTTTGATGCCATGAAAACAGACCCTAATTTTTTCATGCACTTACAAAATTAAAACTATGGGTTTTTTTTTTTTTTGGGGGGGGGAATGTGTCATTTACACAATTATAAGAGAAAGTAAGAAAGTCGGAAAAATCACTAATTGACAGCAAGTAGAGGCACTGCAATCAGATAGAGGGAAAGCAGAGGACCGCCAAGCCCATTGGCTTAGGTCGCTACTGCGATTTGTTTATTCATTAACTTGCACAATGTAAACGCATCAAAGAAAACCGGCAGGCCCAGAACACAGACATTCTATAGAACCACAAGAAGTGACAGTCGGAGTTGGGGGAAGGGATAAAGAGGGGGTGGGTGGCTCAAAAATGGGAAGGGATTGTAAAGCTGATATGATACATATGTGCACAAAATACCCAAATTCATTGTAAACACTATGTATTGCATATGTATATTAATAAAAATAGTGAGGGAAAAAACTGACAGTCAGCCTTCGTTCCTGAATGTGTTTGGTCATGGTTACTGTAGACTTTTATTCTGATCCTCACTAGAGACTGCAATGTCATCTCCCCACAGATGAGGTCATAAATGTGAAGTGCCAGGGTAGTGGGCACTGAAGATTAACAATACATCATGACCTAACTGGTTGTAAGCAACACTATTTTTATAATCATTATCATTTTTGTTTTGCAACAGAAAACCAAGTTCAATTAGAGGGGCAGAGCCTGCCAACAGCGTTCCTGGGAACAGGAGCACAGGACACACCCAAAGATCACCTGTGCTGTATGTAAGTTGGCCTAGTTCCCTCCACAAACCACGTTTATTCTAAGTCCACAACACGAATATTTTGGAACAGTGATTTGTAAGGTGCAGGGACACTGTTTCCAGTGATTCTAAGTCATCCGCACCCTGATAGCGACGGGCCAGGGTAAGAACCCCATCAACACTGTAGATGCAGTCACAGGAAGTCCAGGTAATATAATAAAAAATTAGAAAACAGCATTCTCACAAAAGTCCCATTATAAAGGATGAGGTAGTTTCTCCTCCAAATGACTCTACGGTCCCAAAAGAAACGATGTCACTACAGAAATATATTTAAATGGACACAGAGCTACATGAACTCACAATAAGCGATTTCTGGCAAGACGAGACAGTGTAAAAGAGGGAGAAAAGGAAGCCCAGTACTCTAGGTAAGAACAAACAAGAATACTTGGTTCTCACATGACTCTGTGGTGATGCAGGCCTTTTCTAATTTAAGAAGCCACCTCATTTCCGAGGGCTTATGCACTCTAGGAACTACTCCTTTCATCTTGGAGAACCATTTTATTGCAAAAGCCAACTTGTAAAGTGGATTAATCTCCAAGACTATCTCTCACAGCTTAAAGTGGAAATCAGTGTTGCTAAATGCTAAAAGCAAGATTTCAAAGGAAAATGAGAGACTATGTCATCCTGGCCTACTGTCACAATTCAGTATTTGGTACATTTTGAAAAACAGGTATTTTTTTTTCTTTGACAAAGAAGAGAAATGTCAATAGGGATGAGTAATCATACCTAGTATCTCTAGAGAACTGTATCTTTGTGGTAAACATAGATATTATACTAATGGCAGTGTCAATGAATTTTAATTTTGTGTATTTCAAGGATAATAACAACCACCCTAAACAATGAATATGTTTAATAGCTGTTTTCTTTCCAATACATCCAGGCATTTTCTTACCAAACAAAAAATTCTCTTCATTCAAATTTTAATACTTCATGTAGTATTCAAGGTAGGGGATGTGACAGATTCACGGCGTGTCAGGTTTTCTTTTAGATCCTTTGAAATAATTTCCCCAAGTTGAATCAACAAAATTTACTTCAATTTTTCCTCAAATTTTCCTTTTACTTCCGATTACAATTCCTTTTCCATCTTTTTCCTCCTCCCCTTTGATTTTAAACAGTAAATTCACAGAAAAATTCAAATTGAATTGAAGATCTAGGAGAGATATTCCTTTGCTTTTATCATGCATTGAATAAATCTCATTTGCACAAGGATAATAATACTAAAATTACACTGTGAGCATTATGATTTATTAGCTATATTGATTTTGCTTGACTAAGTACATTTTGTATACATTAGTATATATCACACTTTCTATACAACTGACTCATTCACATAAAACACATAAATGGATGGATGCCTACTCATCTCTACTTACAGTAATATAATTTATATTTGCAAATGACTTTTAGGTGACATATTCTAGTGTGTTACGTTTTTCTTATTTTCAATTTAATAGAAACATTTTAAATGAATGCATCATTTAAGAAGTATCATCTACAAGGAAGTCAGTCTAGTGAGTGAAGTACACAGGTATGTAACTTTGCTCTTTCTTTTATTAGCAAAGTAAGCATGATGGAGCCCAAGGCATTGCACGGAACACTTTGCACTCTGTGGTTGAAGTCTGCATCCCTGCAGGATTTCTTCCAAATGAAGAAATCTTTCCATCAGATTTATTATGGATTTAACGGGAAGTCTTCTGAGAAAGTTGGAGCATGCTGCAACTTTCACGATTATTTGCTCTCATCTTCTAATTACTGGAATGAGAAATGTGGCCTCCTGAGATGTTAAATGGGCCACCCAAGGCCCGCCCTGGCCTCCCATGCCTGCGTCACGAGGCGGAGCCAGGACTACACCTGCCTCAGGGCCTAGGAAGCTGCTGGAAATAGGGCATCGGGACACAAACTGAAAAGAAGATGGCAAGATCTCGGTCCTGGTAAGGAGCCGTCCTGGGAGGCATTATCCCATCCTGACTTTTGTCTTCTCTGGCCTTATTCTGAAGAGCCAGAGATCCCTACTTCTGTGTTCTCACAGCACCTTTTACAAATTCACACTATAACTCTGCCATTTTCGACTGTCTTCTCTGCCCCATTAGCTGATTTTTTAAGAGTCAGAAACAAGTATTTTTTATCTGCCAATTCTTAGCAACTAGCTAAATGAACCAATGCCTGAAACTCGCTATGCTTTTAGTAAATATTTGTTAGATAAATGAATCAGTGACTCAGACATATGAAAATGTTACATCTGAATGTTAAATGATATTTTGGATATAAAAGGAGGTAAAATCTTGGACAGGTGAAGCTCTAAATTAACAAAGACCCCCACTGTGCACGAACTGTCTGCTAAAGGGAGATCCCTGCAAATACAGCACTAACAATCACCAAGTCTTTCTAATGACATGAAGGGCAAATGATTTCCAAACAGAAAACAGCATTCTTCAATTTATGTTCCTAAGACACAGTCAGGAAGAAGTACATGTGGCACTCTGAAGCAACATAGTGGAACCATTAAAAACAAGGAAGCAGTACCAGCAAAGGGGAATGTGACCAGATATTGGGTGCTTTCGTTTTAGCAAAACCATAAGGAAACTGGGTCCTGGATGTGCCAATTCTCTCTCTTTCTTGCTTTCCCTAGGAGCAGTTTGTTGAGCAAACAACCCAACAAAGTCAGCATAGTCAGTTTCGCGCATCAATCTGAAAATTAGTCAAACAGGTGACTGTACATTAAAAATAATAGAAAATATAAAATTATAAGCAAAGAGTAGGCATTGTCTTTTCATCCGTTGTAACATTTATAAAAACAGACATAAAATAAGTATAGCTGGAGATGCTTGATTGTTTACTGCTTATTCTAGCCACAGCTTACCACAGTCCTCTCTCCATAACTGTGCCACACCACCTACAAAATAATGAGGCACTTAGGATCCCCTGGGGGCCTTTCAATTGAGAGGAATAGCCCAGGAGCCATTAACATGGATTAATGTTCATGTACTTAATCTTTTATGTATAATCTTTTGTATACAATAGTATACAATCTTTTGTGATATTAATTGGACATACACAACATGTATTGCAGTGGAATACAGCAAGTTACCATTATATTCTTTCCAACTAATTAAGTGCTAGGGTTCCTTCGGGGAAGGATTTAATAAGAGTGGTCACCCTGAGGCTGGTAAAAGTGGGAAGTAGGAAGCAATCAAGGGTTAGAAGCAGAGGAAGAGGATATTTTCTCCCAAATGCTAGCTGGTCTTTTAGACTTCATATATTAGAAGTAGAAGGAGCCATTTGAGACTACCACCTTAGCAACTTTTGGCTTCCAGGTGGGATTACAGCCATCACATTTCCGATTTGAAGGGGTAATCCGATTCTAAGTATCTTTGAGAGATTTAAATGCTTTCACTTGCAATGTGTGCCTGCATTCTGACAACATTCCTAATTAAACTACTCTTAGCAGAGCAGACCGAAATCCCTCTTACCTGAATAGGAAGTAATTTCCTGTGTTTTCTCTGCAGTGGAACAAGCTATTCGCCTTCACCTACAGTCTCTTGGGCATTTGGCTAAAAAGTCTGTGGCCTGGAGAAGACTCAAGAGGGCTAGGTTAAGCAGTAAGTTCAAGGAACCTTCATGGCAGTTCATGCTTGGTGGATGTCAGTCAACTTTCTGCCACCGGGATGGAGTAGTTGACATAGTAGACTCAAAGGAAGAAAGATTTGTTTCTCCATTGGCTTTTGGGCATTTGGGAAGGTGGAAATGTCATGGCAGAAATGGGTAGGAGAGGAAAGCCACTAAATTCACAGCAATCAGGAAGGAAGGAGAGGAGGAAAGATACAGACAGGGACAGTATGAGATACAGTCCTTAAAGTCACACTCCCACAACCCACTCCTTTTCTTGAGGCTGCAGAGCCTCCCAGTTGCAGCACGAACTTAAGATCTGATTAATCCACTGATGAAGTCTGAGCCTTCACGATCCAATTCCTTCCAACAGACCATCCTCTGCACACATGAGCCCTTGGAGGAACAATGTAGAGCTAAGCCACAGTAGAATGGCTTTCTAGGAGTGCCCATTGAGTCTCAGGACCCTGGCACTAACATACCATGGGCGAGAACAGGAGTCATGAAGATCATGTCTTCAGGGCACCACCAGCACGCTTGCAAGAAGACTCCTACTGACCATGTTGCTCACTCCAGCTGCCCCTCCCCTGGCTGCCTCACCAAGAGCTAGCAGCACACATTCCCCAGTCTCCACCTGCCCAATTCAGAAAAGTGCTGTCCATTTGCACACGCCTTCAGTGGGTGTGACTGCTTCTATTTGACATCTACCAGACAATAAGCTCTACATGTACAGTAATCAATTAGGCTAGAACCAAACAGTCCATAGTTAGGAATACAGAGAAGACTCATCTTTACATTGCATATAGATTTGTATTTTCTTTCCACATTTTAAGGTCTTTCACAAGCCATAGAGTTTTAAGAATCCTTGTTACTTGGCAGTTATCTATTTCCCATGAGATTCTTTGTTTTCCTTTTTGCATTTGCTACATTACACAGCCATACTTAATGTTAGAACTAAACAATACATTTTAAGTCAGAAGGAAATGAGAATCAAAGATATGAGCCAATCTCTGCAAAGTCACCAAAATGAGAACTGATTGAAACAAATCACTACCTTAACTCCAGAGCTCTGGATCAATGGGACAAAACTGAGGATGCGGAGACACTCCCAAGTACCTTCTGCTATCTGATCTTCAACAAAGGGGCCAAAAATACGCACTGGAGTAAAGCGAGACTCTGTAACAAACAGTACTTGGAAAAATTGCTAGCTATATGCAGTAGAATGAAACTAGACCCACATATTTCACAATGTACCAAATCAAATCAAAATGGATCAGAGACCTAGACATTCAAATGGCAACACTGAACTTGTTGGAGAAAAAAATAGGCAAAACCTATTGCAGATGTAGAAGTAGATAAGGACTTTCTCAATAAATTACCCAAAGTACATCTTCTGCTCCTAAAAAGGCAGAACCAATACTGTCAAAATGTCCATACTACCAAAACCGGCACATAGATTCAATCAAAATATCAATTAGCATTTTTCACAGGACTACAGAAAGCAATCCAAACATTTACATGGAACCAGAAGAGACCAAGAATAGCCAAAACAATGCTAAGCAATAAAACAAAAGCAGGAGGCATCATAATACCAGATATCAAGTTATATTACAAAGCAACAGGGATTTAAAAAGAATCTCATGGTATTGGCACAAAAATACCAAGAATCAGCAAATAAGATTATATCAAATTAAAAAGCTTCTGCGCACCAAAGGAAACTATCAACAGAATGAAGAGAGAGCTGACTGAATGGGAACTACATTTTGCCAGTTACTCCTCAGACAGAGAACTATTATTAAAAATATATTAAAAAATGAAAAAATTAGACCTCCCAAAATAAAAGACCCAATCAAAAAATGGGCAACCCAAAGGAATAGACAATAACTATATGAAAAAAATGTTCAGCATCTTTAGCCATCAGAGAAATGCAAATCAAAATGACATTAAGTTTCCATCTAACTCCAGCAAGAATGGTTAGTATTAAAAACTCAAATACATATTAAGTGCTAATGAGGTTGTGGAGAAAAGGAACCTTCCTATGTTGCTGGTTGGTCTGTATGCAAGTACAACCTCTATGGAAAGCAATACAGAGATTCATCAAAAAAAAATGAAAATCAATATTCCACTTGACCAAGCCATACCTTTTCTGGGTATCCTCTTGAAAGATGTAAGGTCATCAAACAAGAGTGATACATTCCCTGTTCAGGAGCCGCTTGTAAGTTTCCTGGTTTATCAGAGGGGTACCTGGGAGGATGGAGCCCACAAAGAATGGGGGGACTACAGTTCCAGCTTCAGACTATTTTCTTTCCCAGCACTTTTTATACTTGCTGGGAACAAAGAAAGGTCATACAAAGTTCAAGAAAACACTGGATCATACAAATTCAGTGAGGGCAGGAATCTAAGTGGGTCATACAAAGTTTAACACAGGCAATCTAGGGAGGTTCATAGAAGGCTTAGTGATTACATCTATAACAGATTCTATACCTTAACTAGGAGTTAACCAGGCTCCATTAAGAAAACTCTTTTACAGCACAAATGATTGAAGCACATTAGCATATCTACAGTTGTTTGTCTAAGGAGAGGTGAAGAAAGTCAGGGGGAGGCCTTATCAGGCAGGTTTCAGAGAACCATGAGGGTAGAGCCTTTCATTCTGCATTCTTGGTGCTTTCCTCAGACAAGACTCAACGTGCCTTTCACCCATTAGGCTATGTCTGACACCAAAGTTTACAGCAGCAAAACCTGTAAGAGGCAAATGTTAAAGGCAGCCAATAGGTCCATCAACAGATGAATGGATAAAAAAGATACAGTGTGCTTATACAATGGAGTACTACTCCGACAGAAAGAAAAATTTAACTCATTTGTAAGAAAATAGAGACACCTTGAGACCGTTATGCTTAACAAAATGAATCACACGAAGAAGAGAAAACCAGACCATAAAAAAGTAAAAAGAGAGAAGAAAGTAAAAGAGGGATAAAAAAAGTATGGAGACAGACTTTATGGAGAAGGAAAGGAGATGGAGGGTGAGAGGATGGGAAGGGGAAAGGGAACTAAAAATGATCAAGATGTGATATTAAAAAAATGACTAAAACTAAACAACAATTATATCTGTGGGTCCCACGAGGAGCAAGGGGATGTGGGGAGAAGACCACAGTCTACATGCCACAAGTTAAATCATACACATGAACAAAGTCAGTCAGAGCCCTGGCAGAGGGAGGAAAGGAAGTGCCAAGGAAGCAGCCATGAAAAATAACATGGAAACCAGGGAGAAATCGGGGTAGAAATGACGGTACATGTCTATAACCTCAGCTACTTGGGAGGCTGAGGCACGAGGATTGTGCGTTTGAAGCCAACCTGTGCAACCTAATGATACCCAGTCTCAAAATAAAATTAAAGAAGGCTTGGAGATGAACCTCCATGCCTAGCACATATGAGGACCTATGACTCAGTCACCCATAACACAAGAAGACGATGGAAAACAATCATAAACACACTTTTTATCAAGGTCTGTTGTGGTTAGGATCTGGAGTGTCCCCCAAAAGTCTCATGTATTTTAATGGAACCATGTGATGTGGGTGGATTGGAGTCTGGTCTGGAGGGGTGGACTGCAGTTAAGTTAGGATTAACGGTGTGTAGTGGCCACAACTGGATGCAGGAGGGACTGGTTACTGGGCGGAGACCTGAAAGGATACATAAGCTGCACCTGCCTTCCTGGAGGACTGGGACTAGTCTCAACTAGCCTCAGCTTGTCTTCCTGTTTGTCCGGGGAAGCTGCCTCCACCTCTCTCTCTGCCATGTACTTCGATTGCTGCCGGTCACCCCTGAATGGCTTGTGACCTTCGAGACTGTGAGCTAAAATAAACCTTTCCTTTCCTACGTTTGTGGGTGTCGGGTATTGAGTCACAGCAACAAAAAAGTAACTAAGACAAGGACTGAGTCATTGAGAAATAACAGAATCACAACCAGTGTAAGACAAACTAATCACACTAACATTGCAGAGGTACACAGGAAAATTGTTTAAAATGATAGGCTATAAAACAAATGCAGTGACGATTAAGTGTTTTTAAAAATCCCTTAGTAACAATGACTTCTTTGATTTAAAACATACCATTTAATTCCTAACAAAATTAACATATCAATTCTAAAATGTAGGTAGGATAAATGGTAGTTTTGGTTTCTAACTAGATCTTCAAAAATACAAATATTTGGTCTAGGGTATCAAATTTAGAGTCAAACTATGTGTAAAATTACTTAATGTTTTGGATCTGCAGACATAAAATATTTGTGAATTTTTTTCTATTAGGGAAAACTTGGGTTTTAAATCTTCTTCACTGGTGAACTCCTGAAAGTCGTTTTTACTTCTTTAGATAATACTAAAACAAAGGGAAAAGATAAAAACCAACCCAGATTTTCAAAACTTTAAAACTGTTACTTTATTGTAATGTCA
The DNA here is from genome assembly GCA_004027205.1 of Ctenodactylus gundi. NCBI lineage: Eukaryota > Metazoa > Chordata > Mammalia > Rodentia > Ctenodactylidae > Ctenodactylus > Ctenodactylus gundi. The sequence goes on along the minus strand of PVKB01002685.1, from coordinate 238,216 downwards.
ATTCTCCTTTTCAAGCAGTTCAAATCCTTGTGGCTTTTTGTAAGAATGGTATTAAGAAAATTATCAGCAGGATACTCGTAAAATCTGAGAGAATCTAATTTGCAAAAGTTCAGAGAGTGATGAAGAGAATATGTAGAATTGGTATTATTGGCAAATTTGGCTAAAAAAGAACTCATGAAAAAAGAGATAAAGATGAAAGTTGATTGTGAACTGCTTAGAATCTGAGTCCGGAACCCTTATTAGGTGGAAGGCCACTGAAACTCTGACACAGCAGGTGTTTTTAAAGGTCTAGTCTGGGGCAAAGGCAATAGCTATACAGCAGAGTTCTCTGTAATAGTAGGTAGCAGTGGGGTGGGAAGTGCTAACAGAAACAGGATTGAGCAGAGAGTTTTTGTAAGAATCAGGATACTCAGCACCATGTAGGGCAAATGAAGAGGGCTTTGGAAAAGAAAGTCAAAGGTGTAGAATCAGCTAAAAAGTGGCAGGGGGAAAGCCACAGAATTTAGAGATTGGGGGTCGCTGGTGAGCTTTGAGACATTTCCTATGGGCTTTGGAAGACAGCACACGAGCGAGATAAAGCTTTGGATCCCCATCCAACTACCTGGCTTTCCTAACGGTGTCTTAATGACATCAGCACTGGCCTCAGGTACTGAAATATGCACTCTTGGATGGTCCCAGAAGCGGAAGTTTCCCCATCTCCCTGTGTGCTCTTCATAACCCACGTCCCAGTCAGTACACTTGTGCTTAGCTCTCTGACTACATGGAATACACATCCTGACCCCCATCATGAGATTATTCCTCCTTCAGCTGTATCACCGCAAACTGTGTCCTTGCTGGGCCTTCTACTGAATACGGAGATTTCACTCCCTTTAGACTCAAGAAAATATCGCACTGTGACTATATAATGAATAGAACAGCTGTTAAATTACTTTTTATTTCCTGGCTCTTGCTTTGAAAAAAAAAAAACCGTAAGATTTTAATGGTTAAACTTACTGCTAATTTTAAGTGGAGGATGGGAATAACAGGGAGTCTCCAAAAGATACACAGAGGGACAAAGTTCAGAGCCATGAGTCCACTGATCACCGAAGAGCTTTTCTTTCACAGCATTCATGCCAAATGCGCTTCCTGAACTGGCTGAGCCCCACACAGTGTTTGCTTAATACCAACCTATATTACATCATTCTCAAAATGGTCAGGGTTGGCTAAAACCAAAATAAAAGAGAACAACAACAAAAAAACCACGCAAATCCATAACTATGAACACATACTCCACCCATCACCCACAGTTACTCAATGCATTTCATCCCATAAAAAGAATCTTGCATCTTTTAAAACATATTAATTATTTTAAATATTATAGAAAAATATCAAGCAAGGGAATAATTAATGACTTTCAGGCTTGCTCTGTGAAGTTAGGAATCTCAACCAAAGATCCCCACGGAGTGGATAAATCTCACACATTCAGCAGTGACTGTTCTGGGTAAAATCTATTTATCTGGTCAGACTAGGAAGGAGTAGGTTTTTGGATCTCTTAACCAAAGCCAACAGCAGAACTTGTGTAAAGGCTTTTGGATCTACTCTTTTTCACAGTTTCATTTAAATATCTAGGTCTACTTCACAAATGCTGTAAACACAATTACTTGTTAAAGACATGATTTAAATCACACTAACATTCCTGGTTCATATTTAATTGTGTAATTTTTTGAGACAGGGTCTCGCTCTGCAGTTCAATCGTACCTTAAACTTATAGCAATCCTCCTGCCTCATCTGTCATGAAAAGGGGTGAAAGGATTAGCCAAGAAATGAAAGTAAAATGGAGATGGATGAGGGGAATCAGCTTTCCAGATGCTTTCAAGGGGGCACAGGAGGAGGCAAGGTATTTTGTTCCTGAGATCTTGAAGTTGGAGCTAAGATGTGTTTGCATAGTCAATAGTCCAAGCTGTTTCCTTGTGCATATCCAGTGTTACTGAGAAACTCTATCCCAACTGAGAAAGAGACAGCTGGCATTTCTTTAGAGTACAAACAGCAACTCTTACTATAAAACAGATTTTCAATGCACAGAAGAGCCAATGGTATCATTAGAGTCATTAATTATATGAATATACCTTCTCATATTACATTTATGGGTCTGTATACAGCAGGATAAGTACATAAAGCATTATGGCTGTAGGATGATGTCCCTCCGTGTCCATAAATGTCTTTGTCTTAAGTTTTCACAATCGTGTCTCCTGACACCTGTTTGCTTGTTGTGGTACTGGGGATCGAACCCAAGGCCTTCACACTAAGCTACAACCTCAGCCTTTTTGATTTCAGATAGGGTCTCATCAAGTTGGCAAACTGCCCAGACCGGGCATGAACTGTTGACCCTCTTACCTCAATCTCCCACAGTGATGAGATTACACCTGTACCAGGAAGCTGAGCTAACCCTGTTCCTAATACCTCCCCTATGCCTGCTTCCCTTATTTAGTAGGTTTAAAAATAATTTTAAAGCCTTTTCTAAAGTTGAATCTCTCATCATTTATTCTGGCCAGTTGAAGGCTGTCACCCCAAGACATGCCCTTTCTGCTAATGGGGATAATTGATTCCTGTCCTGGTGCATTTTGGCTTCTTCTCACGGGGGCCCTCAGCTTTCTTTCTTTTCCTTCTGCCTGAACATACCAGGTTCACCTTTTCTGACAAACCTTGTTTTCTAAGCATTTTATCACGTTCGTTCCTCTACACTCCCTTCCATTTGTCACTGTCCTTTTCTTAACAGCCCCGCATGAGTGAAATTCTCTGGAGGCATTTCAGCAGTAACCACAGAAATACATGAACATGATTTTCTGATTCAGTCCCCGTTTTTCTACATAAACTATCAAAAAGAAGCCCACATTGCTGCTCTCAAACTGAGAATGAGGTATACCTCGCTGAATGCATAACATGTACTCGAGTTTATGTTGTAATGATATTGTTTTAACTTCCACTTTACAAGCAAACATTAGGATCATCATTTGTCTCCCGACTGTCTCAAAGCTGCTGCTGAAAGAAGATATTTTTGTTTGTTTTTTGGTCAACAGCCTACCTTTAGGTATCATGCCACTTAGGATGTTTTCCGTAGTCATGGATGTGTTTTTGTCTATTTTCTTTAGAAATCATTCCAAGAATGCCATGGTACAGTGAGAGGGAATTTGATTTTCAAAGTAAAATGAACACACTAAAAAATAACTGGATGGCGTTAGACTCTTCTACCTCTTTCCACACTGAACCCCTTTGCAAGTCACAGTTGGGTGACTAAAACTGAAAAGCACCTGCTCTCTTGATATTCTAAAAATTTGAAATGGCTTCTGACTCTTTCTAGGACACTAAACATGAACTTCTCCGTCCACACACACACTCCTCGGCATTGGGGTTTTCCAATAAACTGTTTTTGTTAAGGTAGCAAGGGAATCTTCCTGTTGATCAGACAGAGCTAAATGGTGTATGTATAGGTGTGTTCATATATATAATATATAAATATTAGTGAAAACACTAATATTTATGAGGAAAATTATATGCTGGTAAGCTGAAAAATATGTATTCAAAGTAAATTTTGCCAAATATTTGTTTTCCTTTTCACATCTTAAAAATAAATTTAAAGTCTTAGTAATCAAAGAATAAGTGTCTAGAAGTGAAACATTCCTTTTTTAGAGGTAGTAAAGTCTCCATCATTAACAACATCCAAACAGGGACTAAAAGAGATTTATTGCTGTGAGATACAGACATGATTGGCTTATCATCCTGAACATGGGGCTATATCAGTAGTTCCAAAGTACTGGTACTCAGTTCAGCAGTTTTATCTTGGGAGTAGTTTAATACATATAGAATCCCTGCCACCAGGTACTAATTGGGGCAGAGACTTCTTAGGTGAAATGAGGGAAATGGGTATTTAAAATGCACCCCTGGAGTACCTCAGGTATCAGCCAAGTCTTCTATCCATTCACGGGCAGCAATGTCTTCTGGGGTCCCAGTGGAACCCAGGGCCTCTACTGTCATCGATTATACCATCAAGAGGAGAATACAAATGGCAGGTGACTCACCCAGCATTGATTCTTCTCATGCCCACATTAGGGCTCTAAAGCCCCTCTTGTAAAGGGGCTAAATTCAATCATCTAGAAATAAATTAGAGCTTAAAATATATGTGTGAAATGTTGTTAGAAGATTTGCAACTTCCCAATGGTACTGTTAATTCTTGAATGTTTGAAATGCTGGGCAAAATTTGTAAAATGCGAGACAAAGAACTCACAAGAGGAAGAGACTCTCAGCTCAGTAGGAACAGGACCAAACCTACATCGTTTCCTAGTCCCTGTTCAAAGGGTAGTGCAGAAATGTTGTCCAATAAATACATATTGAATGTGCTAATAAACAATTTAACTTGAAAGCCTGCTATTACATCCAGTTTCTCTGTATAACAGCTGAAGGGAAAACTGCGAATACCTAAAGTGCAAAATAAACTTTCAGTTATGTAGTGAAATAAGGATGGGATTGACAAATGAAAGTAATGTATTCATCACACTTCGCCCATTAAAGAGCACACAGCTTTGAAAAATCTATTTATTCAACCTCTTGATTGATTTATATCCAGTGTCCTCTTACAAAAAGCTTTGAGGCAGCTATAAAAAGTATCCAGGGAAATGACATATTGAGATTTCACCATTTTTTTAGCCTCTGGCTGAAGGGTCAGAGGTCATTTTAAAAAGACATCATTGATCTCATTTAGCTTTGATGAATTTGTCTGTCTGGCTTAATTATAAAATAGGAAAAGATGAAAAAAAAAACGTTTTTCCTACAAAAACAGGTTCATACTCTTACTAAATATTATAGTTCAACTTGTTTACAACTGGCTGGTTTAGTAAATGGCTTTCTCTCTATGAAAACAAACCAAAAATAAAAAAGAAAAGCGGTCTAGATCAAATGTCTGAAATATTGCAAGGCTTTTAAAAGAAAAAAGAAAAGAAGAAATACATATTAGAAGAAGGGCCCATAAATTCTTGACCTTTTATCTATACTGAAAGTGTCATTTAAATTCACTTACACTTTGTGGTTCTCAACAGTAAGAATGTAAACCACAAAACAGGAGCACTTCCAAATCAGTGAAAAGCAAAAAGGAACAAAAAGAATCTGCAGAGGCTCCTTTGAAGTACAAGTGGAAGCAAGATCCGCATCCTCAATGGCATCTGAGGAGGAATTGAACACTAAGATTTACCAAGATTTTCTGCCGCACAAACATCAGCACTCTAAAACACAACGGACAAGTGTGTCAAAGATGGCTAAAATATAAAGAAAGATACAATGGTGTTAATAGTTTCTTCTGATGGCTTCCTGGTCACAGAATATGCCAAGTGCATGCCAACAGAAACTTGGAAAAACTGAAAACATCAGAACTATTTTTCAATATTCTCTTTAAATAAAAGCTAAGAGATCAGAACTGCTTTGACACTACCAGTCAAGGGTGTCTATCTAGAAATGTCTGCAATTAAGCTAGCACTCTTTGCCTTGGGTCTTTTACAATACAGAACAATGACACCATGCTTAAGAGAATGAGGAATTGAAGTTAAAAATAATGCATGAACCTGTGAGAAACTCGGAAAGAAAATTTGTATATTACATTTTCATAAATCTCTTGATATCTTTAGAGTCTGACCACTCTCGGTTAATAGGCCAAAATTATCTTATAGTCTAATAATCCCCAAAATATAAATTGAAAATTTTATAATGTGTTAAAATTGAACATACTCCTCTTCAGATAAAATGTGATTTTCTGAGAATCCATCTCTCATAATAATAATTCCAAACACTAAAGCTGATAGTATCAGAAAAACTGTGTGTATGTACGTATTTATCTTGAAACTCAAGGTTTAAGTACAATAACAGATTCCAAGTTTAATAATTCATCTCAAATATATACATCAGCCTAACTACTATTGCCACTAAGACTTAGAACACTTTCATCACTCCAAATATTTTTGCAGTTTTTCTCAAATACAATGCTCAGATAACTACTAACCTGCTTTCTGTCTCTACCTAGGTTTGACTCCTCTAAAATCTTACATTGATGTGTACACTGTAGCTGCTGGTTTTTTGCTAAGCGTAACGTTTCGAAATGCATCCACGCAGTTACACTTAGCTATTCATCCCTTTTTATCTCCAAGTAGCCACTGCCATTGTAATAATTTGTTTCTTTGCCTACTGCATTGCATTGTTTACAGTTTTAGATTTTTATTTAAACTTTCAAGAGTGTTTCTAAGTTTCATTCTGAAAATTAATCTTGGTTAAACCACATGTACATTTTTAACTCCACATTCACCTTTTTAATACATTTAATTTTTACATGACATAAATTTTTCCTTCAGTTCTCACAATAGGGTACAAAATAATGTATGGCAGGGTATGAATAAGGACGTTTCCTGTCTCGTGACCTTTTACTTGGTTTTAGACTGTTTTCTTTGAAGTATATTTTAAATCTTTCAAGAACTTGGATATACTGGATTTTATAATTTTCATTTGATATTTCATTCACCATTATAATACACATTAAAACAGAATTCGTTCCAAAACCCTTAGTACATGGGCTAGCCAAACTGCTCAGAATCTGAACTGGAAGGAGTCGTAGTGCTTAAGCAGGGCAATGGATGAGAGCCCCCAACACCAAGTGTGTTCCACAAGAGTAAAGATAGACATCTTTGGAAAATTCCTTTAAAATTCTTTCTGCCAACCCTCTTCGCTAAGTCGTATAAGAGCACAGAGATAGAAGAACAATTGTATAATTGAAGAATTGTATGAAATAGCTTATCAACGTGCTACTACCTTCAGAGTATAGTTTTAATCCTTGTTTAAACACATGGATGTCTTAAGGATATAAAATTTTCTGGTAAAATATAGGGTCACCTGTATTCTGTTCTGGAGCATCAGAGAGCACTTACACTAGCTACTAAAGTTGGAGATTACTCACGTTTTGTTCTTTATCAATGTTGTAGGATTAAATTCTGTCTCTGCAGGTTTATTATTTCAATGAGTTCAAAAATGTTACCACTGGTTGTACTCTGCAGACTAGCAAAGGCAGGATGAAAGCTTCAGTGAGTGCTTACAGGTTAGCCAGAAATATTTACTTGATAATCTCTCTAAGTGGGGCACTTACCACATGAGCAACTAAAATCGGGTTTTAATTAATGGATTCGCCCCCATATCTGAAATCCTGTGGTCTCACAGTTATTAAATGACAATACATATGAAACCACACTAACCGTGCCACATTTGCAGAGCACAACATCTGATTATGCTTGCAAGGATCTTCCTTTTTCCATATCTCATTTCATTCATGAGCTCAGCTTACCTTCTATCCATTTTCCAGTGGTTATTAATCATTACCTCTGTCACTTCAAACATGCTATTACCTCTGCCTGGAATTATTTCCCACCTGTTTTTTTTTTTTTTTTTTTTTTTTTTTTTCAGGACTCCACATAGACTCATCTTTTCTGAGTCTGGGTTAGGTGCCACTCTTATGTACTTCCTTATCTCCCATCTCTAGCTGCTGTTTTTTCAGTTTTGATTTCTTAATACCCTCTGCCAAACGCAAGCTCAGAAAGCCAGAAGTCTGCATGGCTCAAATACTGTTGTATTCCTAGGGTTTTCTGCATGGTTTGGCACACAGTAGGTACTTTATAAATATCTGGAAGAGAATTAATGACAGCAAATGGCTAAATTATAGAAAGAATGAAAATTAACAATTGATCGCTCAGATTTGAAGAATTAAGAACTCTTTCTCAAATCAGCAGGTTCTCATCTCACTTTATGAAGAAAACAAAATCCAACAGCTGCCAGAGAACAGACTGATTGCTAAGTTGTGTAAAAAGGGTGTTCAAGACCCATATTCTAGGAGCTATACAAAGATTAGCACGATCAAAAGACTGGACAATAAGTGAAAAATGATGAGAAGTGTGTTCAAAGATTAAAAACCAGTGGTGGACACAACTACAGGGGCAGTAAACACAACAGCAGTTTCTGGAGGTCAGAGGGAAGGAGAAATGAATAGAAGCCAGGGAGGGGATCCTCAGAAAAGGGAAACTACTGTGTGACACTGTCATGGTGGACTCCCATCATGGTCCATTTGTCCAAGCCCAAAGAATGGAAACGCCAGGAGTAAAGCTGAATGTAAACCAGGGACTTTGGTGGGTAGTGATGTCCCTGGAAAATGCCACCCACTGTTTCCACGGAATTGTTTGGGTGGGATTGTGCACTTCCAAATATGGGGTCGATGTTTTATTTTTTACCTCAATTTTGCCGTGTACCTAAGTGTTCTAATAACGGTCTTCATAAAATTAGTACTTGGTAAAGATTTCAAGAGCAGAAAACTAAAAATTATATGAAAACGACCAGTGAGCAGGTTGTTAAGTAGATGAATATTATGCCAAGATGATGTTCCAACAAGAAATAATGATATTTCATAATATTTGTAAATAAAAGGGCTAATGACAGTATACAGGTGTGGTTCTATCTGCACACTGCAGGTCATGAAAGAAAAAGTAGCGCATGGTATTTCCACTGCATAAAACAGGCGATTTTAAAACTCTCTTGTCTACCACGGTCCCCTAGATGGAGGGGTGTAAAGCAGCAGGGGACATCTGCAGGGCACCACAGAGATTCCTCACAGAAATACTGTGTCAACTAAAATGGACACCGGTAAAGCACGGGCTAGTGATCTGGAAAGGAACATTCCATTTTTTTCAATAAACCTGCCCTCATCTTATTTTCTTAAGGTTTCTGGATTCGTTTAAGTGTTCAGAGCTGCAAAGGGAGAAGTCAGGGCTCTCATCAGACAATAACCAGATCATTAACTTTGTCATATTAACATATATTCCTCATGTTATACTGCTAGCTTTGGAAAGGTCTAAAAAATAACACATTCAAATATTAAATCATGACTCTCAAATTAATCCTTTCTTATCAAATACATCTAAAACAAACAAACGCATATTCTAATCACTGAATTAAGTAGCACACATATAAAGTGTGTGGTTGTGTGAGTAAATATTCAGAAACTACTCTTTGAGCATGCTAACTGATGCATCTGGAAGTGGGTAAGATAAATGAAGATTTTGCCCACAATTTAACAGCTGTGTTATCAACAATATCCTTCATTGGACTAAGAAAAACAGTCCTTGCAACTTTCACTCCAATTGACTTAAATCTTAAACACCAGGGGTCTATCTACTAACGATGCTCACAGGTATCAGAAGAAAGTAGTATCGGTGAGTGCCATGTATAGGGAAAATCTAAAAGGAAGGTGTTATGGTTTACATCTAAAATGGTCCCTGAAAGGTTCACGTATTGAAACGTAGGGGTTTTACAAATGGTCAGATATAGAGGCTCTATATTTATCAAAGGACTGATCTATTCAGGAGCCCTTATAGAACCACATAATTATGAGTTGGGGTTGGATAGAAGAACTATGCAGCCAGAGGTATGAGCTGGAAAGATGTATTCTTCTTTTAGCTTCTCCCTTCGCTCTCTCCTTCCTGGCTTTCATGGGTTCAATAGCTTTCCTCCACAATGCCACTTCTGCCTTGGAGCTGGTAAGCCATGGACTGAATCCCCTGAACCATAAGCCAAATTAAACCTCTCTGCTTTTGAGTGGTGGGTGTTGCAGAATAGTGTGACTCGGCAAGTGCTAGGAAAACCCAAACGCATGAGAGAGGCAGCATGCTACTGTCCACAGGGGCACCGATGGGGACTAGAAGCTGGCATCACATCTCATCTCGGCCACTTACTGCCTTCACATGAGAGTTGGCCATGGCCTTTATTGTCTGTTACTCTCACTTTCCTTAACAGAAAAGGCAGAAAATGCGTATCACAAGCTGCTTTGTGTAAAGCATCTAAAACATGCTAGAGATAAGGTAGACACTTAATATTTACATTTATATTAGTGACAGTTATGCTCCTATTCCTTACATTTCTCATTATTCTCTTTGGACAAAAACATATAATTGGAATTCTATTATGCTTTAGGGAAGTGTTACTAGCAGGTATCATATGCTTTGTTAACATATACTTCTGGGTCACTCAATAAACCAAGTTCCAGAGCTGGAGATAATCAACTCAAATACCCGATTTTCTCTACTGGCATTAGAAAGGAGAAATATTTCTTTCTATCTCTATGTATTTTCAAATCTCATATTCCTCACTCCTTGCCAAACATAAACTTCCAGAGGTTTAGGGAAGACACAGGCAAAGACTAGACCTCTTTCAGGTAGGGTGATGCTCACAGCCCTTGGGAGAATTTGCCATATAATTAACAGGCTGAGTTTTATCTCACCTACCTGCACGGCAATTCTCCCCCTCCGTTTAGAGCCTCCACTGCTTGCACCACTCAGGGCCTCCCCTTTCATCATCTTAGACATTGGTGCTGCTCCACTCACTGCTAGCTCCAAGGTGAAGTTTACTGTTTGGGGCCTTTTCTATCTCAAATAACCTTAAAAAACACGTCCTGATGCCAGAACTCTGCTGGGTTATAGTTCCAACGACTTATGGTTTTGGCAGAAGAGCTTTGTACAGAGGAAGGCCTGAGATCATGCTCTGTTCTACAACAGAGAAGCCATTTGGCCCCTGACGATATTCCAGAATCACTTTTCTGGGCTCTAGTAGAACTACTTTGCATCACTGCTAAAAGGAAAATCTATAATCAAAACGACAAGTACTTTAGTGGAAGACTTTTTATTTCCCTGTCCTCACACCCCCAGAAAGCCACAAAAATGATTCTTCCCTTTTGCCGGCAAATTTATGAAGTCCTGTTAAGCCAAATTACACACATGTACACGTGGACAACTGTGGAAATCTAAGTAATACCAAAGTTGCAATCTTTCTGTACCAAATAAACCTAATAAAATCTTATGGTAGCGTCTCTCTCTAGTCTTTCTATCGTCACTACAGAAATCCTAGAGTCAGGGACTTCTCCAAAAAACAGAAACAAAAAAACCACAAAACAAAAACCACACACACAATCTAAAACATCATTCAAATGATCAATCAGAGAAATTGACTTAGCAGTACACATACACGCAAAAAATATGAGCTCTCCCTGTCCCCAGGCTAAACTAGGAATACCCACAATGTTCTTCAAAGAGTATCATCTCCTAAAAGTACATTTTAATAATAAAAAGCAGCCTCCTTTCCTAAAAATGACAGCAACATAAAATTGTGTAAAACGATGAATCAGTTGCACCTGTATTTAAATTCCAGGTCTGTCTTTTACTAATTTCGCAACTTAGAGACATAGCTAAGGAATGCCAAAATTACTTCACCATATGTGAAAAGGAGGCACTAACCCTTTTGTGTCCAGAATTAAATCGTACTTTCTGCTCTGGTATTGTGTTCTTGGGGATGCAACCCATGGCTTCACACATGGTAGAGAAATGCTCTACGACTGAACTACACCCGTAGCCCCTCCAGCAGATCTTTATGAATTATCAAATGCAATGCTTGGAGTTGAGTATGTCCAATGAACGATGGGTATTTATTAGTTTTTCCCTTTTGGAAAATATACTAGGAATGATGATGTCTTTAGCCTACTAAATTCCTTATCAGAACACTTACAGGTACCAAGAATCCATGCCTGCCTGCCATTCCCAGGCCTTGTTCCACTGATCAGCAGTCACCAACAGACGCATGCTGTTTACAGAGATCCAGCACACACGTGCATAACACTGAAATCTTCCACCTTGTTTTGTATCTCACACCAAGTAGGACATGTTTGTTCTCCTTCACAGGAGAGCATCACAAGCAGCCACGGCAGCTGTCACGACCCCTCAAGTAATTTCTCCAGGCTAAATATTTCCAGTTCTTTCAATGTTACTCACATTAGATGGTTTCTAGGCTTTTCACTGCTTGCCATATTTGCACTGGGAAGTTTCTGGATCCAGTTAGTTTAATTTCTAGTTAAACACTAACTTGGGAACAAAGAAGAATCAGGGGCAGAGTCAGGACGGTGACAGAGTTAAATCACTCTGTCAGTGGCTCCACATGAATGTGGATAGAAATCTGAGAGCTACTGAAGGAAATTCCTCCACAGCTTGGCTTAGGAAGGCAGAGGAACTGCTGAACCTGAGAGGGAACCCCAGAATCTCAGAAAAAATGATGCAGATAGGCAGGCAGGTGAGCAGATGACCCAGACAGGCTAGGGTCCTTGGGCCTGGATAGAAGGACAGGGCCTGAGGCCACAGCAGGCAGGCATGCCCATTCAGCCTGTGGGTCAAGTGCAGCAAGTGTTGTGGGAAACTTACAGCCAGGACAGTGGCCTGGAAGGTGCTGCAGGAGACCAACAAGAAGTGCCCTTGGACCCACCATGCCAGAATGCTGAGAGATTCAGTTGCAGAGACAGAGATGGCCCTGCCTGTTTTGGCAAGGACTCAGAGTCTAAGAACTGAGCACAGGCAGTGGCTTTATGAGCACACCGCAAGAGGTGATTTGGAAACACTTTGTGAGCTCTTTCAGGAAACTGTTGACAAGTCACTTTCCAGGGAATTCAGGGACTGTCCTCCTTAGCAATAAGAAGGTGAATAGTACTGCTAGCAGAGTGGTCAAATCCCAGTTTTCCAGGAAAACTTGAGCCCAAGGAGAACATTATCTCAAAAAGCAGAGTTCTGTCCCTACACAGGTGGGAGAAGAGCCAACTCACCTGGGCGTGATTTGCCCAGGGGGAAGGAGGCCTAAGCCCCTTTGGAAAGAAGGCCCTTCTGCTCTCACTTACTCCAACCTCAGAGGAGCTGCAAGAGATGTGTGAGAATGGCACATTTTTGAAAACAGACACAGATTGAAGGTGTTGGGGAATGAAGACTTCCCATTCAAACAATGCAGAAAAAAATTCTAAAACTTAAAATTTAAAACTAAAACTAAATCCAAAACTAAAACTAAATCTAAAACTAAAATTTAAAACTTTAGGCTCACCTCAGCATTTTTTGTAGGAATATTTAATTTGTATTCTTTCTGATACTGATTTGGGTTTTTTATTTCTTTTCTTTTTCTTCTGTCTTTATGTTTTATCTCTTAGTTTCTGCATTTCTTTCTTGCTCAAGTTGTTCTATACGCTCTTTTTGAAAAACTTTTCTATAGATCGTGAAGATATACTCCATTTCAGCCATAACTCTCTTTTTCTTACATTTGTTTCTGTTGTTGAAAGTTATCAATCTTCTTCTGATGTGGGGTAGGTGATGTCTTGCTTTTCTATTTCCTATCTATTTATGTTTTCTGTCACACCTCCAAAGCTAACCCTTAGTCTCAGCTTCCTCCCTCCCTATTACTCTTATAAATAGTAGTACTAAGTATTCATAAACCTCAGGCATATGGTCCAAGCTACTGGAAATCAATGACTTTATTCTATTCAGGTAGGCATAGGTCATTAAGGTAGATTTTTCAACTATTTTTTTAACAGTATTAGCAAACTCTCCTAGTAAGTTACTAATGTGTATACATACTTCCATTAGTAGTATAGATTATATTCCTGATGTTCACAGTGGAATGCTTGTATGAGCTGTTAACTTGTTATGATAATATCAATTACCAGGAGGTATTAAGTTGTAACACTGGTACTGATATCAGCTCTAATGTTAAAGAGGAGGTGAAGATAGCAGTTGGAAGTTATAAAGGGTTGATAATTTCTTATGGTTGAGTGAGCCCCAGTAAGCGTTATAGAGGCCAATTTTAGTATTGATGGAGATACAGTATTGGCATTAGTAAAACTTTTCAATAAGTCAATATCAGGTATTATATACTTATAATAATATTATATAACTACATACATTGATAGTATAGACTGTGCCTTTTAATTTTAAGGGTAGAATAGTTATATTAACAGTTTTAGGTTTTGTCAATAATTTGTTATAGATTATAATATTATTGTAGATTTTTATTCATGTTGAGGACCACAGCACAGATGCTCTACAGATTTCTAATATATGCTGACAATTACCCTGTCCTTATACCACACACAGTACTGTGATCTATTTATACTTCACTGAAAAGAGGAGATTAGGAAATCAGCTAAAGTTTGGTCATTGAGCAGACCTTCAAAATCAATAGCTGAGTAAGCTAAAGATGAGCACAAATATTAAAAGCTGTAGGAACTCAAAGAAATTCCAGGGAAAGAAATAATTTAACTGAAGAAATCTGCATAGCAGAGACAGAGTTCCTAGATACTACCTGATCTATTGCCCACAGCAATAGAACCATGGGGAAACAAGGTGATAAATCACCTAGAGAAATGCTTGACTCCCCAGTGGCCAATATCATAAGCTCTGAAGCAGATCCTGCAGGAAAGAAAGTCAAATAACAAGCAGGCTTATTATCCAAGACCTCAAAGAAGATCTGTTTAAGCAAATACGAGAGATGATCAATAAGCTCACAGACAATTTAATCAAACCAATAGTATTAACAGGTAAAAAGTTTAATGGTTATAAAGAAGACACAAATAACCAGGTAATGCAATACAAAAAATATAGGAACATTTCAGTATAGAAGTAAAAAAACTGAAAGGATTCTAGGCTGAATTATGGGATATGAAAAGCAAACATGAAAATCCAGGAAACCAGCTGGAGCATTTTGAGGACAGATTATTGGATCTTGAAAGATAAGAATGACAAATTCGATCACACTGTCAGTGATGACCAAAAAACAAAACGACAAGAAATAGAGAGGATACAGTGACTGATGGACAACTTAAATAAAAACACCTTAGAATTATGGAAGTTCGAGAGAAAATGAAGGACAGCTTAAAGGTTTAAAAACATACATTCAATGAAATTATAGCAGAAAATCTCCCAACTCTAGGAAATGAAAATAACACTGAACCACTGCAGGCCTATAGAAGACCAAATACTCCTGACCACAAAAAGCCTCTTCATGACACAGCAGAATAAAAATCCTAGACACATAACATATCTAGAGAATGCTAAAAACTGCAAGAGAAAAACAAAAAATACCTTACAAATACAAATCAATCAAATATCTGCAGATCTCTCAACACAAACCTTGAAGGTTAGGAGATCATGGAGCAAACTCATTCAAGTGCTAAAAGAAAATAAGTACCAACCCAGACTTTTAAGGAGCAAAATTATTCTTCAAAGTAGAAGAAATTAAATTTTTGATAGCAAAGAAAAATTTTAAAATTATGAATAATAGATCAGCCTTGCAGGATATACTTAAAGAAGTCTTAGGCAGAGATAGGGATGCTAACAGCCAAAAGAACTCAAAGTAAAGGAAACAACCCAAGAGGACAATGATCCAGCAATAGTGTACAGCAAATGACCGACACTGAAGTGTCATAATGAGAACAGGACATAGCAAATATACCACTATAATAATGCTGAATGTTAATAGTCTCTATCAGAAGACAAAGACAGGTAGAATAGATCAAAGCACAAAAAACAACACTTTGTTGCTTGCAGTAGATGCACTCTACCAATAAGGAAACACAAAGACTGAAAATAAAACGATAAAAATCAATACTATATGCAACTAAACCAAGAAAACAGATATCTATACTATTATTAGAGTCACCATTACCAATACACATGCACTGGACATCGGGCACCCAAGTTTGTGGAGCAAAAACTACTAGACATTAAAAGACAAATGTAGGTTTCAATACAATTATAGTAGGGGACTTCAATAGCCCACAATCAAAATTCGGTCAACTAGACAAAAATTAACAAAGAAATATTAAAGTTAAACCATGCTATGAAACAAATGGGCTTAACTGACATTTAGGAGGTGCTCCATCCAATATCAAGAAAGCATATTTCTTTCTCAGCTGGGCATGGGACACTTTCAAAAACAGACCACATCAGAGGACACAAGACATGTTTAAATAAATACAAAGAAATTGAGATAATTCCTTGTATACTTTCAGACCATAGTGAAATAAAACTACTAATCAGTATAAAAAAAACTACAGAATATACACAAATACATGGACACTAAATGATGTATTAATATATTGCATATATATATATATATATATACACACACACTAAAAAAGATGGAGGGAAACAATGTATATAACAGCAATACATACATTTGTGGTTCAGAAGCATAAATTTTAAATGGCAGTGAGACTCCTTTAAACACAGTTAAAAATTTGAGTATTTTAAGTAGATTTTAAAGTCTTTGGTTTGATCATCACTGGTATGTGATCCATCCGCTAAATTTTCAGAAAAACTTCTTGAAGAACACATTTAAAAATGTGTCCAGACTCATCTTCTTTCCCATTCAAAAAAAAAAAAAAAAAAGATTTCATTTCACAGTTGAAAACAAGGCTTGAATTGTGCAATAACATTCAAAGAATAGAAAGTACATATTTTAAGATTAAAATATGGGTTGGTACTTATTTCACAGAAGGAACCATAAAAGAAATGAAAAAGTCCTAGAGTCAAATGACAATGGAAGCACATCATACCAGAACCTGTGAAACACAATGAAAGAAGAATTAAGGGGGAAATTTAGAGCTGGAAATGTATACATTAAAACAAAGAGCAATACATAATACATCACCAGATGATGTACCTCAGGGGCCCACAGACACAAGAAAAATCCAAATCCACAAGTAGTAGAAGAAAAGAAATTATAAAGATCAGAGCAGAAACTGATGAAATTGAAATATAATAAAAAACAGAAAAGATCAACAAATCAAAGATTTGGTCCTTTGAAGAAATAAACAAGATTGACAAACATCTGGCTACATTAACCAACAAAAGGAAAAAAAAAAAAACTCCTATCAGTGCAATTAGAAAAGAAAAAAAGGAAATTACAACAGATATTCCTGACATCTAGAGAATTACAAGGAACAATTTTGAAAATCTGTACTCCAACAAATTGGAGAAATTGGAAGAAATGAACAAATTCCTAGATGCATACAAATACCAAAATGAAACTAAGAAGATATGAAAGTCCCAAATAGACCCGTAACAATTGTAGAAATTGAGATAGTAGCAAAGACTCTACATGAAAAGTCCATGTCTAAAGAGACTCACTGCATTATTTTACCAGTGCTTCAGAGATATCACTACCATTTTTCCACCAGCTTCATGAAATTGAGAGGAGGAACATCGCCAACTTGTTTCTGGAAGCCAGCATGACCCTGACACCAAAACAAGACAAAGACTTAATAACAAGATAGAAAACTACAGGCCAGTCTCCCTAACGGACCTACATGCAAAAATCCTCAAAAAGTTACTGGCGAACACAATTCAACGATCATTAAAAAGATCATTTACCCTCACCAAAGTGGCTTCATCTCAGAAATACAGGGATGGTTCCACATATGCAAAGCAATTAATACAATACACCATATAGACAAAAGTGAAGGCAAATATGCCTATGACATAATTCTCTACATAGAAGACCACAAAAACTCCACAATGTCACTCTAAGAACTAGTCGGCAAATTTAGCCAAGCTAAAGGGTTAAAAAAATACAAACAAATCAATAGCATTCTTCTACACTAGCAATGACCTTATTGAGAAAGAGATGAGAATAATCTCATTCCTCACAGCTCCACAAAAAATAAAATATCTAGGGATAAACTTAACAGAGAAGTGAAGGAACTCTACAATAAAAATTACATTATGCTGAAAAAAGAAAGTGCAAAGAAACTAAAGGGGACTTTAGATAATGGAAAGACACCCCCTTTTCTAGAGGAGGCAGGACCAATACTGCCAAACTACTGCCAAAACTGACACACAGATTCAACGCAATTCCTGAAAAAATACCAACAACTTTTTTTCAACAAACTAGAAAAAAATCCTAAAATTCACATGGAACCAAATGAGATCCAGAATAGTGAAAGTAATTCTGAGCAATAAGACAAAAATAAGTGGCATTGTGATTCCAGGCATCAAGCTATGTTACAAAGCAACAGTTATGACAGTGATAAAAAATTTAAGGTACTGGCATGAAAGCAGATAGGTTGATTAGTGGGACAGAACTGAGGATGCAGAAGTAACCTCAGGTACACCTTAGATAACTGATCTTTGACAAAGGGGCCCCCCCAAAAAAAGACACTTTTAAAAAAAGGATAGTCTCTTAGGCAAATGGTACTGAGAGACTGGTCATCCACGTGCAGAAGAACGAATCTAGGCACACAACTATTGCCACTTACTGAAATCAAATCCAACTGGTGCAGAGACCTAGATACTAAAACAGAAACACTGAACATCCTGGAGGACAAAATAGATTAAACTCTTGAAAATTTACGTGTGGCAAAGACTTTCCCAATAGGACACATGATGCAAAAGAAATTACTCTCCCAATTAACAAACAGGACTGTATCAAATTAAAAGGCTTCTGAACAGAAAAAACAAAAAAATCAACAGAGTGCAGAGGGAACCAAAGAGTCGGAAAACGTTTTTACTTCCTACATTTCAGACAGGGAGCTTTATGACTCGATTATACAAAGAACTGAGTAAAAACAGATTCCTCAAAATCAAATTCCAATTAAAAATGGGCAACAAAAATGAACAGACAGTTCTTAGATATAGCCAGCAGATACATGAAAAAATATTCACCATCCTTAGCCATTAGAGAAATGCAAATCAAAGCAACACTGAGATACCATCTTATGCAAGTGAGACTGGCTTCTATCAAAAACTCAAAAGGCAACAGAGGCTGACAAGGATGTAGGGAAAAAAAAGGAATCCACTGACATTGCTGGTGGGAGTATAAACTGGTACAACCACTATGATAAATACTATGGAGATTGTTAAAAAAAAAAAAAGAAAATCGATATTCCATTTTACCTAGCAATACTTCTTCTAAGTATCTTCCCGAGAGTTAAAAACACTATATAACAGAGATAATATATATCCACATGATATATATATATATATATATATATATATATATATATATAGCAGAGTAACTAATAATAGCTAAATTGTAGATGTCAAATATCTATCACCAGACCCACAGATACAAAACATGTGATATACATACATAAGCACATACTATGTTGCCATAAAGACAGCTAGCCTTGAGTCATCTGTAAGTACATGGATACAACTTTAGAATATTATGCTTAGTGAGGTGAATCAGACCCAGAACCCTAAATATCCCATGGTTTCTCTAATATGGGAAACCCAGAGTTTAAATAAATAACAGAATCAAATGTGTGAGACGTTTGGAGTCACAGCAGATGAGGGAGGGGGTGAGAGTGCATAAAAGGGGGAAGGGACAGAAGAAAGGAGTGTGAACTTGACACAATATATGTGTACACACTGGTTCTCAAGTTCAATGTAACCATTATGTATTGCATATACACACTAGTAAGAATGAGCGAAAAAGAAATATGAGTAACAGCAACAAAACACATACACAATCATCTAAGAACAGAACTTAAGGGGGAAAGAACACAATACACCATCTTTTATTTTAGAAATAATTTTGTCAAGCCATTGTTTTAGAACAAAGAGCAGACCTTTTTCTCTCTATTGGCATCTTCTGTCCATCAAGTTTCCACTGACAGAGTGATTTCCAGCCTCCTCCTAGCCCCAGCTTTAAAAACTTGCATCTAGTCTCCACACCGTATGTGACATATTTCTTTTCTTTTCTTGATATCATGTAATCTACTCTTGCCAGGTAATTCCCAAAGCAAGATGACTGCTTAAAATCAAATTTAAGTTCAACTGAATTAATGTGGCTCATCTCACCTACTCTAGAAATGATTAAATGTAGCCCAACACTTCTACAGTGGCAAAATTGAAAATCCTTGACTGTGCTATAAATAAGGAGTACATTAATCCTAAATTATTATTGCCTTATAAAGAGTTATATACTTGAATAAATCAGCTAGTTCATGCCACAATTCTTTACCTTCATGCACAGCCAAAGGACAAACACGTTGGCACACACCAGTGAGGGGGTACAGACCCTGACACACTTTTCCTGACACCACTATCTCTTCCTAGCACATATTCTAGTAACAGTAAGAGGCTCCCTCATTTCAAGTATGACTGACAACCACATACACTGATGAAGAAAGAGATGAGCAGTGTTCCAATAAACAGACTGCTCAACGAGATTTTTGAAACTTATCCATTTATGGTCACTCTAGAAAGAAAACCACCACCTACTCACATGACAGATACTTTGATGTTCACAAATTTCTCCTCTTTAAGACTAGTTATTACTGTTTTAGGAAAACAACCCATAAAGATCAACTCAGGTTGTGACCTCTACTAGAATAACCCAACTCTACAGACACCAATGCAGTCCTAGTCCTGACCTTGTAGCAACTGCAATCAAAGGTAGCCTTATTTTAATTATTTCTTAACCAAAGGAAGACCAATTTTGTTTGCATCAATCAGCACTTTTTCTTAGTTGTGCGTTAGTTATACAGATTATCGGGTTTCATTCCAGAAGATTTGTATATACACATCATAAACTTCGATTGTGTCCAGCTCTCCTTCTCTAATTGTCGCCCTTCTACTTTCATGTCATCTCTTTATGGAGACCCAAGAGAAAGTGTGATATCTGCCTGAGTCTGCCTTATTTTGCTGGACACAATTATCTCCAGTTCCACCCTTTCTGACAAATGGCAGAATTTCCTTTTCTTTAGGGCTTAGCAATGCTGTGTGCACATACCCATAATTCCTGTATCCATTCACTGTTGACAGGCATGTAGGCTGGTCACACATCACAGTTACTATGAATTCTTCATAACAAACATGAGTAGCTAGTTGTCTGTGTAGTACACTAATCATTTTGGGAACGTGCCAAGGAATGGTAGCTCAACTGGTAGCTCCCTCTTTAGTTATTCTCAATTGGTTTCCATAGCAACTATAATAATCTATATCTCCGTCAACAGTTTAGAAGGGATCCCTTTTGAGGACATCCTTACCAGCATTCCCGTTTTTATTTTCCTTCTTTTTTTCCATTGTTTTTGTTATCTTGGTGATAATCATTTCACTGGGGCGTGGTAGAATCTCAACACAACTTTGGTTTGCAGTTCCGAATGGTGAAAGAAGTTGATTTTTTTTTTTTTTTCACATTAGGTATTTTCTACTGAGAAGTATACAATGCATTCATTATCCCATTTATTAATTGGGCTGTTTGCCCTTTTGGTGTTTCCAAATTCCTTCCATTTTCTGATTATTAATCTTGTCAGAACACCACCTGGCAATGAGATACCCTCTCATTATGTAGGACATGTTTGCTTCACAGTTCTTGATGGAGTTCCATTTGCCAATTCCTGCTGCTGCTTCCTGCGCTCTGGAGTCTCATTCAGGAAGTCCTCTCTTGGGCCTGTGGCTTACCGGGAGTTCCCCTATGTTTTCTTATAACAGTTTCAAAGTGTTCAAAGTGTCAATATGTGGCATGAACAGTTTGCATCCTCAAAATATGCACACTGTGGATCTTGTGTATTTCTGTTTTGACTTTATTTTTAAATTTAAATGAAACTTATGTTTTAATGAATGCATGAAAACATAAATATTTTAAGCATCAGTGGAATACCACATGATACTTTGATACATAGTTACACAGTATGAAGTTAAATTAGGTTCCTCGGTGATGTGACGTCAAATATTTACCATTTTTAAATCTGAAAATTTCCTGTATTTTTAAGAAGCTATTTTATTTGCTGGCAAGATCTTCTGTCTTGTGTTTTTACACTCTTTCTCCTTCTAATCTCTTTAGCATTTCTGACGTTCAGCATGTAATCTTTTAAATATTTTTTTTCTGTTCATTAAGGTGGAATTTGGATATTTGTCCCTTACGTCATCACAGCTTTGATTTTCTGACGTGTGCTCTCTTTTGTCTGTTGTTAAACCGGTGGACATGTAAGCCTGTCATTTGGGTGGCAGTCCGTCCACCTCCCGATCAGCTAAGCCTTCAGTCCCTCAATCTGCTGCTTCACTGTGATTAAAAGCACTCTACAATATATTTTAAATACTCTAAATTCTTGAGACTGAGTACCAGGATTTAAATTCCAGCTATGCCTCTTAACAATTTATTTTCTCTTGGTCAAATTTCTATATTTCCAAAGGTCTCCAGTCTCTGTATTTTTATAATTGAGATGCTACTAATATTTATCCGAGGAGTGTTATAAACATCAAAGGACATCGTGAATGGATCACTCTTAGCATCGTGTCAGAAACACAATAAAAATCCCTCCAGAGAAGATATCACCATGACGACAAATAAACCTCCATCCTCATTTTATAGAGCAAGTACCTTTAAAAAATATAACTGTAAAAATAAAATGAATATTTTCTAAAATGCTGCACCATTTCCTCTAGTGAACAATTTTGTGAGCTTCACACTTTTTTTTTTTTAGGTCTTAAAGGTAATATTTTTCCCCTCTTTACTATGCCTGCCTTGCCCTTCTCCTGTCCTCTTGGTGTTTAATGATAAATGAACTTTGAGAGACTGTGAGATACACTGTAATTATTTTTTCTCCAGCTATAGAAAAAAATCTATACCTGTTCACTCCCCTTACAGGACTATTAAGGGACTTCATCTTAATTATGTATGTAAGTTTATTTCTTTTGGAAGCTACGGAGAGGACTTCAGGCACTCTATTTTATTAAAAATACTATTGGCTTGCCTCAATCTCTTCAATCAGAAAGGTTTCCATGATTTTCAAGGGGGCTTATGTTCATCTTCAAAGAATCTTAGCATTCTTCTTTTTTTAATTTAAGGATGCTTTTTATTACAGTGTAGTCATGGAGAATTATTTTCCTATTTGTAATAAGCTATACTGGTGAGATTGAATGAGTTTGTCAGAACTGTGACAACAAAGTAAAATCATGTGGTATTATAATCCAGTTATATCACTTATGAATCCTTGAAGTCTGTGTTTTCCTACGTCATTCAGGCATTCGTATCAAAGCTTCTCAAGTAGCATGAAATTAATGTCTTGTGGCTTACTTTTATAATCCTAAATACTGTTACACTTTGAATCTAAAATGTCTCAGATGAAAGGAGACTGGATCACGCAGGCTGTAACTTCATCAGGGAATTAATCCACTACTGTTACGATCATTCTCTGATGCATTACAGGGAACTGGTGGAAGCTTCGGTGGAGAGTCCACGCTAGAAGAACGTGACATGGAGTGTGAGCCCAGGGACCATGTCTTGTCCATGGCCCCTTCCTCTTCAGCTCTTCCCCGCCGTCTCTGCATTCTGGCCGCTGTGAGCTGGGCAGATCTCCTCTGCCACGTCCTTCTGTGATGATTTACTTTCTCATTTTGGGCCCCAAAACAACAAAAGTAGTCTACCTGGACTGCAACCATGAGCCAAAATAAATCTGTCCTCTTTCAAGTTGTTTTTCTTAGGTATTCCGTCACGTCGACAAATGGCTGACTAACACAAACACAGAATGCTCTTGCATCTGTTTGTGAAATTTCTATCCTGTGTTTGAATGCCACAAGATCCTCTATAAGGAATCCACAAAAGATTAAATTCCCATAAAACTCATACAAACTACTAAGAGATCCACAGCAGTTAAAGTATAATAGTGTTCAGAAAATCAGCCTCAATAAACTTGACAATGATGTACACCTGTCTGGGAAACTACAATGCAAAAATTACGAATTGCTCCAAACAAGGATTTAAGTGGAAAGTGGAGAGCCAATCACTGAGGCCTAAAACTATTTTACGTATATACCTTGCTCAACATTGTCTTCTCTTGCTGAGCAAAAGCCAAGCAGGAAAGATTAGGTCATAATATGACCCAGGAGTTAAACGAAGAACCACTGCTTCTGCTATCTAACGAGGCTGGCCAAATGTTCCAGTTATGTTGTATTTGGCCGCGCTGGTCCAGTGACATTTGGCACTTGGCATGAAGACATAAAGCTTCTCTTGCTGATAAATTGTTTTATTCTCCTGTCTCTGTTGGCTCATCTGAATTGTTATGAAACACGTCGTGGATGTTTGTGGAGAGTCATAAAGCATGGTTGGTGTAGGAGACAGTTCATAAATTATACTTATTAATCAAGTGAGGCAACGCGAATTAAAATACGTTTAGAAGGGCTAGAAGAATAGCATAGTGGTTCAAGTGCTTGCCTTTCAAGCACAAGGCTCTGAGTTCGATTTCCCAGCATCACATACAGCTGGGCATGGTGGCACCTTCCACACTCTATAATCCCAGCACTTGGGAGGCTGCTGCAGGCAGAGTGCCCTGAGTCCAAGGCCAGCCTGGGGTACACCAGTGAGTTCAGGACCAGCTTGAGCTATAGAACAAGACCTTGTCTCAAAACAAAACAAAATAAAATAAATAAAAAAGAGACAGAGAAGGAAAAATACATGTGGAAGCTTATTTATCTTCTCTCTGTCTAGAACTAACTTTTCTATTTTTCTACTATGTGAACATTCTCAGAAAATCCCTGGGGCTTGAGAGGTCAATCTGCTAACTTCTATCTACTAAAATTTTAATTAAAAAACACCTGGTAGTGTTTAAATCTGAAACACAATTCAAATTCAAAACTCTGTACACAAGCTGGGTGTGGTGTGCACGTCTGTAATCCTAGCACTCCGGAGGCTGAGACAGGAGGATTGCAGTGAGTCCAAGGCCAGCCTGGGCTCCGAAGTGAGTTCAGGACCATTCTGAGCTACAGAGCGAGACCGTGTCTCAAAAAAAAGCTCTGTACAGTCCACTCAATTCCATTCTACACTAGCATTTCCCATTTATCTTGACTTGCCTCTCCTGTGTATTCTTATGACATGTATATTGGCTCTACCTTCTTGTAGATCCATTTTAACTGTCAAATAGGTGTAATTTTGACATAATTGAGAAATATAGTTTATGTAAGTTTAATATTTTAAATATAACCTGTTCATAATTTTAAATTTTATAAGTATTAAATGCATGTGAGTTAAGTTCACATGTAAATATAGATTATTTTAAAAACAATCTATAAAGTACGCAATATATTCTGTTTTTATCACATCATGCCATACAGATTGAGAATCCTAATATATATTTGGACTTGGGGCACGACCCTGTCCGCCTAGCCCTCTGGAAAGCTGAGGCAGGGGCACTCCAGGTTCAAGCTCAGCTTAGGAAACTTAGTGAGAACAGGTCAAAATGTTAAAGAAGACTACAAAAGGACGGGGGTGCAGCTCAGTGCAAAGGCCCTGGGTTTAATCTCCAGCACCTCCAAAAGACCCAAAGTGTTCGTTTGTCCAGTTTTTCTATTATAAATTTTTAAATTAAAATTATATTAAATTATCATACTTATGCATTACATTAAATATTAATGATAATTAGGATGTTCGTGGAGTAGGTTAGGAGACCTAGCTATGTGGTCTGAGGGGCTTCATTAGTTGGTCAGTTTGATAGGCATTCTACCATTTTGATCGTAAACAAGATTCCAGGAGGTGATTTACATCATCGGATACATTCGTGGGGAGGTTGTGCTCCTGGGGAAAATTATAGGGATCTTCATACCATTTTGTTCACAATACAGAATAGAGACACGGCTCATATCTGTAGTAAAAGGTGGATTTGGGTTGACATAAGACCATGGCTTTTCATGTATTTTGATGCTATGCCAGTTTCCTTAGCACCTTGGAAATGGAGGGATTCTCAGATCGTGTTTACAACATTACAGAGGATAGAGGAGCATTTTCTAAGGTCAGGCCAACAGTTGTATTTGTGCTTACAATTCCCTTAATTGTTAAGGTCACGTTGCGATGAAAATTGGCTCCCCCTCTTCTGTCACTTGGCTTTTTATGAAGTGGCCTGGGGCTCATATAAGTATTACAATGTCAGTTGAAAAACAGTTCAACTTTATCCCCCAAACATTTCCAATTAAAAGTCTTCCTCAAAGTTCTATATTAGCTTTTCCTTAAACTATATCAAGTGTTCTCATTTATGAACACACATCCCAAAGGCACCAGCTCTTTGGAATTTCCCTAGTTTCTATAAGCAACAAACGTCTTTGAGAAAACATGATGTATTCTATTTATTTGAGACTTCCCAGGACTCTCCTGCTGACAAATGTTCATAATTCCAAGCAAAGTTAATAGAAGAAGAAATTCCCCTCGAGATGAGAACCAACGTTGGAGAGCCATCTGAACGCAACTGGTAAGGTGCTTCGATGCAATTAAGTCTAGAATTCTCTCTCAGATATCAAAACTACAACTGTCATTTGGTATTCCAGAAACACTGACAGCATCCGTGGCTATTCCAAGGGGAAATATAGTTTTCATTTGCCAGAGTGTTATTACTACTTGAAATGATATTCTGAGAATCACTTAAGTGTATTGAAGACAAAGGCAAGCAGAAGAACAAGGCAAAAATGCAAGATTAATTTTTCCTTAAAAAGAACATCTGTCTTCTCTTAGGATTTAAATAATACTTCTCAAGAGCAACAATGCTTTCACGTACCAGATAAATTAACAGCAGAAACATAAATTTCTAATACTTATAGATTTGCTTAAAGAAAACCTCTTTCTCTCTTGCTTGTGGTCATTAAACAGTAAGGTCTAGGGTACTTAGTGGTGAAATGGGAATATTAGCACCTCTCTCTTGCTGGTTGGTTATAAAGAATAATTGATTTAATAGCTGGAACACAATTAGAATCATGATAGAGATTAGCTACCTAGCAAATTACGCAATAACAGTGTTTGCTATAATCACTAATGTTGTTCATGAATATTTCAGTTCTTTCTTCTTTGTAGGCAAGGTAGGCTTGGTTCTTTCTACCCCACTGGTATTTAATCACTGGACTGGGAGGAGGGAAGGAAGGGTCTATTACATGTCCCAGGAGTATCTCTTGCATTACTGAGGAGATTATAAAGCTGGTCTTGGAGTTGCTGGAGAGATGGTAAATTCAGCTCTGGATCCACAGTTGTGCTCACTGTAAAGACTCTGGTGTAAATTTCTGATCTGTAGTTGGCGAAGTATGTCTGGGATTAGACAGAGATCTGGAAATCACCAGTTTTAAGTGACAATTGTAATTACGGAGTTTAAAAAGTAATGACCCAACGAGAGGTTATAGAACATGTAGAATATGAACGTGTGAGAACCAAATTCTGAGCAACTTGTCAATTTGAGATGGTGAAAAAGAAGATTGAATAGGCACAGCCCAGGTAGGCAAAACTAGAATAAGGTGGTATCACAGAAGTCAGCCCAGAAAATAAAGTTCTAAAAAGGTGATGGCCATGGAAAATACACTCAGTTTCTACTAAAGGAAACAGTATCATTCAATAATATACATACTGATTAATTTACTATTGTGAAAGTTTTTATAACAATGTTGGTATTGAAAACAGGGCTTCTCAGAGTACATAATACTCCATTTGAATCAAAATGTTAAGCTCTTCTTGGTTACAAAAACATATCATAACACAAATAAGACGGTCAAAGACAGAAACTAACATCAATGAAGCAAGTTTGAGGGCAAGTACTTCAGAACAAATGGATGAAGCCCCCAGATTTCTCATCTAGGGCCTAACAAGACTGAATCACTTTGCGCCGGGTGGGCACAAACACATCTCTCAACTCCAGCCCTCGGTGAAGGTGACAGGGCTCTTTTAGATGAGACCATGGGCTGTCAATGACCCACAGCTTGAAAGCGGCACCTCCCAAGAGGAATGAATCACAAGCCTAACACCATAAATGTGAATAATGCGGTAAAACAAATGCAGATGCCCTGCATTTATGTGTGATTATTTTATTATTTATAACTTGTGTTTTGTTACTGAAACCCTCTTTTATTTGCCATGCCATGGATTGATTTGGTCATTTGCTCAAATAAAACAGTGTGTGACATTAAAGACACAAGTTTTTATATATTCAGTAGACATGTTCAAAGTAGAGAAGTACATTAATTACTGGATTATGCTCTGTTTACACCCCTATGAAACAGCTCGTATTATTGGCTAGTAGGTAACTGTATCTATAAAACACTACTGTTTACTAATACATAAAACTGTCAGGATTACACATCACACATTTGTGAGACACGTGTGTCATGGTTTAAAGCAATAGATTTTGAACAATACCAGCCATGATTCTGAAAGCTGATATTAGAATCCAGGTTTACCTTTCAGTTTTAAAGATGAAAACATAATAGTTAAGCCACTTGTTCAAACCTGCCCCACTAAAACCTCTAAGCACAAAAATTATAACTGAGAAGCTATGGAACTGATGTTTTTTTTTAAAGGAAGTGTTTAGAAATGCTATGCCCACATGCATTTTCAGGAATAAGTTATTACATTGGATTGTCATGGATGTAGGTTTTTAAAAACTGTCAAGTGGAGATCACAAAATCACTCATTTTCTAACTAGAAAACACTTTCAAAAAACATTTTTCATGAGCTTAAGCTCATATTATGTGCCAGGTATTAGGTAAAAGACAAAGAAAAGAAAAGAAAAGAAACGAAACAGACTTTAGCCTCACAGAAGAAAAAAGACGCACGTGACTTTACAAAGGGCAAGACTAATGATAAGAATTTTTCACAATGGACACTAGTTTTCCTTTCCATGTGCTCAAAATCCTTTATTTTTTGAGACAGGGTTATTTAATGGAACTTAGTAAAAAAGAGTGGGAAGGACAGTATGAACCCTTTGATTGCTACCAAATTTTTGGCAAACTATTCAAACTTGTTCATTAATTATCAATCCACTGGTAAGCTGAAGCAAGCTTAAATTAATATGTGAGCCAAACATTAACTATTCCAGAAGTTTGCAAGCTCGATATGAATACTTCTGGTGGTATGAAATCAGCCACAGCATGCAGGTGGACATCACAAAAACTGGCCAATGCTGGAAGTTGGTGTCATCTTTCCTTTCTGTCTGGAGGGAGCTGGTCGATTAGTGCAACACAGCTTGTAACACAGGCATAAATCTAAAGTCAAACTACTACACTTTTCTACTTGTCAGCTGTACACAAGGAATCTTAAAAGAATAACAACCTGATCTGCTCTCTCCAGGGACTGCAAGGTGTTTTTCCTTTTTGGTCGTGTGAGCCAAACTTTTCTGGGAAAAGAAGGAAGGAAATGAACCCAATGATTATTTTTCTCCCCAATTAAAACACAGCCAACTGCCTTTGATTAAACATTTTCAGGTAGCTAAGAACAAATGAAAACCAGCTCTTCTAAAGTAAATGCTTATGGGAGGCCATGAATGATTTGCTTCCAGTTTTTAACCGCTGTCAGTCTTCGGTTAACAGGAGACAACAGCCCCAGAGGAAAGGCCACTGGTTTTCTCACATGGGAAAGAGACACAACGGTAGCTCAGGCCTACCTGAGACTTGGTCCTTGAGCAATTATGTGATGTTGAGAAACCTGGGTCACATTCCCAGCTGAAACTTTTTTGCATTAAATAAACTAAATAGTCGCAAGGATCATCCTTATTTAGAATACTGAAATTTCTGATCAGGAGTCATTTACTGAAGCATGTGCTAAACATTACCCTTAAATCTTTCTTAGGGGAGGTTTGTGGGTGCTGGGAATCAAACCTAGAGCCTCATGTTTACTGGGCAAGCACTCTTCCACCACTGGTCAACACCCCTGGTCCCTCACGTCATTTTTAAGAAGAATTACAAAAATTCTATACACACACAAATATAATTGTGTCTACACTGAATAAATTCTGTTGGTAAGGAATTTGCATTAATTTGAGGCAACATCAGTGAGCACAGCACAATTAGGCAAATTGTATTTAAATTGCAGGCTCTATATTCAGATAAGATCAGTTGAAGAGGGGAGGAAGAGACAGGTTGGTGATGGTTGTGGAATTGGATCAAACCTTGAAAAAAATGCATGGGGGTTCATGTTGTACCGTTTTCCTTGACAGTTTAGGGAAGAGGATCGCAAATGGAAAGAGAGAACCACCAAAAAGAAAGATTAAGTGAGCACACCAGGTCCCGGGTCAGTGGGCCCAAGAGGTAGGCTTGACCATCTGGTGTAGAGACACCCTGGTGAGCAGGAAGAATAGTTTGTCCTCTGTACAAATATGATTTTAGCTTCCTCTGCACAGAATTCTCATTTCAAAGTCTGGAATAGATCTTGTAAAATGATCAAAGAAATTGGCAGTGACTGAAACCTCTACCTATATCTGAACGCGGCTGGGTCTCCCTCTTCAAAGAGCCACTCACCCTGCCAAGGGAATTTGGAGAACAGGAATAGAAGTGTTTGGAGTGCTGGTTGTGAATGAGATGTCTAAATTAAAGAAGAAAGGTGAACTAGCAAAAGGAAGAAAGACCACATAGGACTAAAGGAAGAGTGCTTCAAAATCATATACCCACCCAGATTTCTAAAATATGTTTTATGAGTAAAGTTAGTGGAACCACAAGTAAACCACAGAAGTGAATCTGTGTAATGACCGTTACTGCATCTGCTTAAACAGAAATTCTGTATAATTATAACTTCGGTCCCTAAACATTTTGCTAAGTTATATCAGGTACAACTTGAAACTTGTACTTAATACTCAACCTAGAAATAGCAATAATACCTATAGGTCCTGAATCTCAAATAAATGTCATTATTTCTCTACTTAGAAATTCGTATGATTCAAATACAAATAGTTTTAACAGATTGTATTTTATGTGTGTCTTTTTATGACACAAGCAACAACATTTAAATGTGCAAAAGCTCCACTCTCAGTGATTTGCATTCTTATATCCCATTATAGAGTTTCTTATTTGAATTTCCATCTGGTCTCTAATATCTTTTTGTGTTTATTATTGCTTTAATGAGATAATCTTGTTTTTACATACCTAGGTTCCATTACTATATGGCAAAAGAAATCTTTACCCTGATTTTACATCCATAAGCACCTTAGCCTTAACCTTGGGGCCTAATAAGCTCTGCCAAGAGCTCCTTCTAAAATAAGGAAGATGGAAAGAAAACTATTTAAAGTAAAATGTAAGTAAAGTTTGCTCTGTGTCTCCTCAAATCTTAGCAGACAGTTCTCTTGAAGAGAGGAATCTTTACCTATATAATATGTCCCTGAAGATTTACTAAGATGCAGAAATGTTTAGGCATGTCTTGGACTGGAAGTTCTCTGTGGTTTTCCACTGACAGGAAGCGATAGGACTTAACTTGATAATTCGGTTTTTATTTAACAGTCATAAATGGTATCTTTAATCTGTGCTATCAACTGAAGACTTTGTTCATTCAAATTTTTTAACTTTGGAACGAATCCTTTCCAAGCAGAGTGCAGTCTTCCCTGACTCCTCTGCACAACGGAGGCCAGTGACAATGACTAGTAAATGATAATTTACTTCGTTACTTATATGACTGAACCCACACAGTTTTGTTGTGTGCCAGACAATCTTCCACGAGTTTTATACATGTTAATTCATCCCCTCTTCAATGTCATACAGCCCATTTGAGACCTAATGGGAGAATATGGT
The DNA here is from genome assembly GCA_004027205.1 of Ctenodactylus gundi. Lineage (NCBI taxonomy): Eukaryota > Metazoa > Chordata > Mammalia > Rodentia > Ctenodactylidae > Ctenodactylus > Ctenodactylus gundi. The sequence goes on along the minus strand of PVKB01002685.1, from coordinate 206,852 downwards.
TAGAAAAAGAAGTTTAATGAAGTGTCTGTAAATAGGAGCCCTCTATATCATGCCAAGTGCATCTTTACCAATACTAACAGTAGCTGCTACGTAGGACGTGTCTCCACAGGGGTAAGCCATTTCCACATCCACTGGCTTATGCCCTCAGCTTTAAGTTAGGCATCATGAAGCTATTTCATCTTTATTCTGCCCAATTACATTTCTTTATTCCCAAATATCAAATTTTACCAAAATCCCAGAAACGAGTAAGCCTTGAGTCACACATACAGTAATTCCCAGAGCCAGTATCGAGGACTCCAAAATGTATATCCTCACTTTCATTTCCTAACGTTAGCTCTTTGAAAGTATTTTATAACACATCATTTTTCTTTTTTGTACCCCAAATATTTCATTTCCCACGCAGTTACTGGGTCAGACTCTTTCCTATCGTAAGAACCTCTCTAGCCTACCTCCTCCTTCCGATCCTTTCTACTCACACAACAGTTTAAATCCTCATCACATCTCACTTGTGCTTCTACAAAAGACTATTAACTCTCCCTCTTCAGTCTGCTCTCCCTCCTGCCAAAAAGTGAATCTTTTAGAGACCATAAATCTGCTCATGTCCCTGCCCTGCTTAAAGCTCCCGGAAAGTGCCCCACTGTTTTCAGAATGAAACTTCATACTGTAACCTTGACATACAACGCATCTAATGAGATTGACCCGAATGGCCAGTGCAGCCTTGTTTCTGCCCACGATACTCCAGAAGCGCTCTCCATACCTGCAGCACACACAGTGCTGGAAACACACACACACACACACGTCCTCCCCCACCAATTTATGTGAGACGAACTCCTGTGCTCTCAGTGCCTCTGCAAACTTTTCAGGTCTCTGCCAGAAGACTCGGAGGTGCTCATGCCTCAGCCACTTCTCCTGATTCCTCATCTTCTGGTATCTTCTGCGCCTTTGCTCCTGGCATTTACACATGAACTTCTGGTATTGATTTTTGGCCCCACTCCTGGTATCTGAGATCACAGATTAAACACTGCGCTACTCTTCGCTTGCCAGTACTGACCTCTTCGCTTGCCAGTATTGACCCTGCATGCACTGATAATAGCTTTTTCTCTTAGGTCATTTCCACATCCAGCCAGGGGAACACAGCCTTTCGTAACTCCCTTTTTTTTTTTTTTTTTTTTGGATCCTACACCTAGGAACCACGAAGTTTCAAGCAGAACTTTCCAAGTTATCACTGTGTCTTGCAGCGAATTCCACCCTCAACAGGGAAGGGTTATTTTCCCCCTAGGATGACTTCGCGCTAAACAACCTTTGCTAACCGAATGTTTATTTCTGGTAATAAGTATACATTACCATGCACTCAATACATATTATTTAAATCACACAGGAAGTAAGACCACATTTATTTTATGCCTTAATTGATTTCTTGTTACTGTGACAGAATGCCTGACATACACAGCTTAAGGAAGATTTATTTAGCTCAAAAATTCATGGGCATCTGGGAATGGGAGAAGCACATGGCAGAGGCTGGAAGGCTGCTTATGGCACTGCAGATAGAAAGTCAAGTGAGTGAGAAGAGTTCAACCATGGATACTAAAGCAACGCCAGAGCTTCCCCGGGAAGAAGTTGTAACAATGTTGCTTCTTCCCTTACTTAGTTCAAGCTGGCAGTTGGGCCCCCAACACCCATGGCAGTTGCCCTACCCTCATTTCCCTGCTCACTAATCAATAAAACACCCCTGAAAGCTTGGCCCTGGACATCTCCCCAATTTCAACAAGTTGACACAATTATTCCAGGTCAAACCCTAACCATGTGTCCCTTGCAGGCAGGCCCCACTCCCCAACAACACATGGTTTCACAGTTACCTAACTATATCTAATTATTTCAGGTTTCTGGGGGACACTTCAGTTCCAAACCATAATATTTTACAGAAGAGGTAAGTGCAGCTCAGAGAGATTAGTCACTACCTTAAATTCACAGAGCTAGATAATCATCAAGGTCACAGTTTTGGGCAATTTTGTGTGTCCCACACAATCCTTTTCGAGGGCAGGTACAGTGCACCATGGAGGTTTCCAGATCTTGGTTCAGGTGTACACAAGGCCTTGTGTCTGGGGAAAGGGAGAAGGCAATGGGCATCAAGCTTAACTATATGAACTATATTATTTCCTTCAGTACGTATTCCTAGAAAAATGAGCCATGATTTAACAGGGAGGAAGCAAGTTTAATCTCACTTATCCATTATTGCATACAACACTGCCAACCTTATGCCTTTGAGGGCACTATAAAAGGCTTCACCATGTCAAATCAGTGAACTGTAATGATCAAAAAAGTTGCAATTTGGAAGTTTACTCAACAGAGGGAAATGTTCATAAGTTACAGAATATTGCTACAGATAGAATTAACTGCCACTAGAAACAAAATATGAAACATCAAAGGGACAAAGACATTAGGTACTCAGTCATGTGTTCTTTTTTAACCCATAAGTCTCTACATCTGTAATTTCAGAAGTTTTATCCCTGTAATAGAAATTGATGTGTATTGTGAACGAAATTTGAGTATAAGCCTAACCTAAAAGGTAATTATGTAAGATGTTCTAGAAAGTACATATACAACTTTAAAGTGATATAAATATGTGAAAGGAAAAGAGTATAAGGATACAGTTAATTTGTCCATAAAAGGCTAGAGAAATGTTGATACACTCTGTATGCAACCACATATCTAACAGTAATAAAACTGAACAACTCTTGGGATTTGCAGGATAAAGGATGGTCACTGATACACAGTTCATAGAAAATATGTGGGCTGAATTTTTGTTTCACTGAGGGTTGTATATGCAATTTCATTAGACTCAGACAAGGAAACATATGTTGTCTACTACAGGCCAGGACTGTGCTAGCGCTGCGTGTAACCAGTGTAAGCAGAAACAATTTCACCAGAGTGCATGTACCAATAACAACAAAATGACATTAGAAATAGAGCAAGGAAGACACATAACAGAGAACAGGGGACATTATCTGGAAAGGGTGATTTGAATGCTTTTCTGCTCTTTCATCTATAAAAGAGAAGTTGGAATAGAATGGATTAGGTCATCTTTATAAGTCTTGCTTCTGTTCCAAAATTTTGTCTGTTTCTCCATATTTGCCAAATTATTCTATTTTGTTCATTTTTCTTCCTTTCCTCATAAATCCGTATTTTCCAACATGACTATGGAGTCTTTGTTATTGGCTTCCCAACTTCTCCACTTCTCCTCTATTCCTTCCCTAACTGCTTTGTAGGACATTGCTTCATTTGAATATCCCACCCCCCACCCCCCAGGAGCTGAGCACAGGGGACAGAATCCCTGCCACTAAGCTCCACTTTAAGTTCTCGGGAAAACTGGGTATAAGACAGCATTAGCGTTGAAAGAAATAGTTTTCCATTTCAAAAAGCAGTCTTTAATTACCTGCAGTGATGGAGAGCTGCGGATCTTGTAATACAAAATGGCAGCTGATCGCAACACTATTTATATTTGGCTTTGAAATGTGCTTCTAAACTTGCATTTGAATGGGAGTACAAGACCAAAAACTTCAAGAGTCCTAAGCTTTCTATCTTTCCCACACACCCCGGTCTTTAGAGAGAACAGGCTATTGCACATGTGAACATGAAGACAGTCTTCCATCAGGGGAAGGCCAACTCAGATGAGCAACACTGGCGATGCCAACTCAAACCAAGGAGCAGGGCATCCCCAAAAGAATTCAAAACACAATCTATCTTAGCCAATGCAGAGCATAACTCGGTACTGCTTAAGCACGTGTGGCTCCCTGACAATCACGTCTCCAGGTACAGGAGTCACTTGATCTAACAGTGCTGCGCTCCACTTGAGGCGGAGGGGAAGACGAAGATGACTGGGGGAAGTGCGCGCTGTCTGCCTCTGACTCAGATCCCAGCCTGGCGCACTAAGGAAGCCACAGCGGGATGCCTTCAGAAGCTATTTCCAAACAAATTTAGAATTGTCTTATCCGTGATGAGAGCTATTTATAAAGATTGTCTAACAAACTGCTTATAATAGACACCTCTGTCAATTGCATTTATAATGACAAGATCTAACACAAGAAGGCGTTCGTGCCCAGTGCGAGCTAAGGCGGCACTATATTTTGTCATCAGCTGAGCTAACTGGGAAATCGGGGAAGGACAAAGCTCTTCCTCTTCAGTGTGTGGATGTCTGAACTGAGACCTTACCAAGAATTAGATACACACACTGCAATGGAGAACAGATGGACTGCAGGTGGAAAGGCCAGAATCCAGCAGCAGTAACACTGAAAGAAAAGATCCAGATTCAGAGATGACGGCTGGGGACATTACAGGGAGATCTCTGATAGCATCTGTGATCTGCTTGGTGGACAAAAAGAACATGGAAAGAATTAAGAGAAAAGTGGAAGAAAACTTGTAACAACTCACACAGATCAAAAGCAGAATTTAAATCTCCCATCCTCTCTGAGACAAATGGAATGTAAAAGTAAATAACAAAACAAAATCTAAATAACTTTGGGGTGAGTGCTTAAAAACGTATTAGCAATTTTCTACCTGTCTTGGCCTAAAGAAGATGGGTCATTAAAAAGAAATGTAAATTAGGCCATATCCCCAGGGCAAGTGAAATTAGTATGGAGTGATTGCTCCAGCAGAGGGAGATTTTAGCAACTCCCAATCCAAAAAAAAAAAAAAAAAAAGTAGTTTTACAACAGAAAAGAAAATCAGGAGGCTGCAATTTGAAAGGACTGAAAAGAAAAATAAATTTTCTCATTTTTTTCCAAAAATGTGCTTTTATAAATATGAGGCAATATTTGAAAACCTGGGATTTTCTTATTCCATAAGTGTCAAGTGTAACTAGCAATTATCAGGACATGAGATTTGGAACCCCTTAAATTCTGTTTTCTGCTTTACTCCCAATTTATGAAGTTGTCTTGGGAAGAATAGTTATGCCTTCAGGCTAAGGTGCTGCTGTCTCTTCATTCATCCATTCACCCATTCATACGTACAAGGCAGTGAGCTCGTTTCAGGATCTGTGAAAGTACATGGGATATGGTTGCAGCCTTGATGTGTTTATTGGCACCAGGGGCATGGGGACACATGTGACACCAATGGCAAAGACACTGATGGAAACTATGTACGTGTGAAGAGATACATCAAAGAATTCAGTACTGAACACTTAGATCAACAGAATTTCTGTGTATCAAAGAAAATTGTGAACTATCTCTTTCTGATAAGGATGGTTAGTCAAAATCTTCATGTAATCTCTAATGCAGATAAGTTTTCATGTAAAAAGAAATTTGCAAAATACATAATAGCTCTTCTTAGCTGTCACAAGTAAGTATGGGACTTTTCATTACTACTTTCACTTACTCTCCTCTAATGGCCTCAGGATGAGGATCAGTATCTTTACTCAGTGTACACTTTGTCTATGAAATCTATGTAGAAAACTGCATGGGGAGTGAGGCACGCAGGTCAGTTTCTCTTAAAGATTCTCACTCTCACACTCAGAGCCATCCTCCATCAAAAAGGATTCATGCGAGGGGTGGAGGAACGGCACAGCAGTTAAAGTGCTTGCCTTGCGAATAAGGCCCTGAGTTTGGTCCTCCAGCATTATATCATAAAGCTGGGCGTGGTGGCTCACGCTTGAAGTCCCAGTACACCGGAGGCCGAGGCAGGAGGACTGTCCTGAGTTTAAGGCTAGCCTGGGTTACACAGTGAGTTCGGGAGCAGACTGGGCTACAGAGCAAAGCCATATCAGAAAAGACCCCTGCACTCTCTTGGCGGCTCCTCTTCCCTTTGCGCATCTTTGCCTCCTGACACTTAACTTTTGTCCTTGGGGAACAAACTATGTTACTGCCACTTCCTCCCCCTCCTTTGTCCCCTCCTGAGAAAATATTACCATGTGTTAAGCACAGAGCACAGTTGTGTGACGCATGCTGGGGGCTGAGGAGGTATAGAGAAAAAAGGAAAAAGAAGAAAGTATCTCTGTGTAAACACGCACAACGTATGTAAACATGTATGAAGGCGTCAGCTCCTAGAGTCACAGAAAGAGAAATGAGCACAAAGGGTGGACACCTATGCAGACACATGGATCAGCTTAAAGAGGGCAAGTCTTCTCAGAGCCCTGTCTCCAGAACCGTCCTAATTAAAAGGACATTTTAATAGTCGATTCTGCTTTTCTTTGTAAGCATTTTCTGCCTTCTGTTTATTTTCTTTACCAAAGTCGCAGCAAGGGCTGTGCTGAGCCTCCAGTTGATCCAAGCTGCTCTGTGCATGCCCAGACAGCAAGAAAACCGTTTCTCTGGCAACAGGAATGATGTGAAATCTCTGTGTCCTCCCCCACCCTCCATCTGATTCCTATTCACTTAAGCTGTTCACATATAGGCAACAATGAGACATTGGAACTCTGATGAGCAATTCAGATTTATTGAGCTAACTCTCTCGGAGGCGGGCATGGCTGGCATGGCGAGCACCCCCATTTCCTGTGTTCCAAGGCAGGCGGGAGGTTGGGGGGGGGGGGGAGTGGAGGGGTGGCTGTTGTGTGTTGTCTGTATTATTCAAGAGCCATGCAGTGTCAGCAAATAGCCCCATAGATGAAGAGGGATGAATGGCTAAAGTAGCAAGCATATATGAAATATCTTTCCACCAGTCTAGCAGAAAGATACAAAGGCTTTCAGGTGCTGAACTCTGCTGTGAAGTCCCCTGCGATGCTCAGGCAGGGAAGACATGCTGACCTGAAACCCCTCACCTTACGTCTGCAACCAGGAGGAAAACGGCAGCAGCTCTGATCAAACTGCTTTGAATGTCAGCTTTTGTGTTTCCAGGGCATCATCCTGCCTGTGCAGCACCAAGTGGTGGAGTTTCGAGTTTACGCTTTGTTAATCTTCCCTGGCAGTGTTCCTGATGAGATATCCGGTGCGCATGAGTTTTTGTCCAAGCATAGCCTTTATTAGGGGAGAGTACCGTGTGCAGTGTGGGTGCCACGGATGATATTCACTGAGACATTTTAATCAAATAGGGATTGATTTGTTCTGAGGATGAAGGGCTGAGAGGCAAATCAGCCTCCTTCATTAAGCATCAGAAGAATGCGGTGGGGGGCGGGGGGCAGGATCCATTTTTCTTTACCTTCAATATGGATGACATAACAGCAAGAGAGACACTCAGTAACCTGCAGTGATAGACTAGGCAGCTTGCAGAATCACTGTCCTGGAGACTGGAGGACACAGAGACACTTCCCTCTCACCTGTCTAGAATATCTCAGTGCAGTTCACTTAAAAAGAGTTGACTTTCCAACACTTCCCGGGCTTTGGGATCCTACATTTAGCCTACTCAAAATTAAAGCCTGTGTATTATAAGCAAAAAGAAATGTCTATTTGCAGAAATCCTTAATCTCAATTTACCTGATAGAGCATCAGAATAATAACTCATGGAAGGTCCATTTAAATATTTAAAAACTAACTTCCAGTTAAACATTTAATGAATTAGCAAGCACAGTGAGTATCCTAATGACGCAAATATGATGACTGATTAACAAAAAGCACAGAAGAGTGAAGCGACAAGAGGCCAAGGCAAACGTGAAATGACAGTAACACAATGATTCCACCCATTTTTATAACTAATCCTTACATAGTAACATATTGTCTTAAACAATGAGATAATTTTTAAAAATCTCAGTAATTGGCATTATTCCAGGACAGGACTCTTACAATAAGTAACTAGAGTCCAGACTTAGAGAATAAATAATGCAAGTCCTACACAGAAGGATTGATTATTGAAGCCATAGCCTTTGGATTTTTTGCATCTAGTCATGTATCCTTTGGGAACAATTTTATTCTAATTGGAAAATGAAAACCCGACATTTCTACCTAAAACCAAATTTTCCTTTGCATGGTAAATCAGATAATGGAGACTAACTAAGGTTTTTGTGTACCTAGAGGCTAGATAATGCTTGCTTCTGAGAGGAAAAAAAGTCATTCCTGTGTTTGTAATTTGGTGCTGTCTGCACACAGTGTGTGGAGTTGCGAAAGTTTTAAGATGTTCTAGGCTCTGATTCCCAGTTTCTGTCCTATAGAAACATGCTTCAATGGCTTTCCTTCAGTTCTATTTCCTTGATTCTATTTGTGTAATTCAACTTCTTTCTCAGGAAAAGTGGACACAGCTGACCACTGCGGTGTGCATATGTGACAACGATGTTTCTTTGAAAGAGCCCAAGGTCTCGAATTAGGAAAACACCTTGAGTGGCATTGTGACAGAGTGTGATTCTGACAACATATGTCATTATGAGAGGGAGGAAGGACTGTTCCTATGTCAGCAAAGAGAAATCTTTGCACAGTGGGAGCAACAACGAAGGGAGAAAAGAACAGGCAAAGAGGCCTGTAAAATTAAAGACTGGGACACCTATCTCAATCTGCAGTAGATCGTGTTTTCTGCATTTTACTCATAATCTAGGAAAGTGTGCTACTTTGATACTGCTGAGCACAATGTTTTTTATGGAAATACAAAAATGATATTTAAGAGATTCTCTGTCTCATTAGGTGTCCAGCAGAAACACAGAGCAGAAAAAGAGTATGTCACAGAGAAAAGTAGTTGGAGACAGAGGGAACTACGAGGGTGTAGGAGCTGTGGAAGCTCAGAGGGATGCTAAGAGTGTACTGGATTTCTAATGAGGAGTGGGATGGGACCCCATGCCAATTTAGAGCTTATAAAATAACTGAAGAGGACCGCACACAATCTGTGGGCTATACCACAAGGTGTGCGCATGTGCACAGACATGTGTGCATGCACAGAGACAGAAACACACACACGGAGGAGGAGCAAAAATTACCATTTTAAAAATGCACAACAAAGAAATATATATTTGAGTAGAAGCTCAAGATCTGGGAAAATAAAAGCAGCACAGTTATGAATGGGAGGTTAGGTATTTGGGTAATATAAGATTAAAGGACCTGCCTCAGGGACTTACTATCGTGAATTTAAGTTTCCACAATTTTTTGAAATCATTGTGAGTTCACTAAACTTCCCACATACCAGGTGAACATGACCTTAAGCTTACCATGGGTCACCTTCTTTTAGCCCTTATCCTCTCCTTTCCTATGCCTAAGAAGTACCAGTTTCAGGCAAAAGCTAACATTTATCCATTTTTTATGTGGCACATGTTATATGCCAAGCTTCAGTGCTACAAGTCTTGGTTTAATCTGTATGGAAATCTTTTGAGGTGTTATATTTTCATTGGAGAAACACAAACACCTAATGTTCACACAACGTAGATAAGCACAAAGCATATGAGTAGCAGAGCCACTACAATGTCCCCTGGGTACTGATAATGGTATTATCAGCAAAGACAGTGCCAGTGTTACCTTCAGGTTTTGTCCTACTGACTATTTTATAACAGACAAGCCCACAACAGTTCTATATGAGGGAATTCTTTGTACACGTTCTTTCTGGTCTTCACACGTTTACAACTACGTCATCTCATTTGACAAGCGTGGGATGCCTCACCTGTTCCCCATTCCTTGTTCAGTTCTTACTGGCTCACACCAGCTAAATCCTGCTTTTTAGTTAATGGAAGGGCGACAAGAGCCAGGCCGAGGCTTGAACAAAACCTTTAACGTCATCTCAGATTCACTATGGACAGGCATCCTTCTGTTGATGCCCTATGCGAAGCTCCATTACATCACCACCTCGAGTGGTCACATCGCGGAGAAGTACATCCAGTCAGCTCTGCTCTATGGCCCTTGGGGTACCCAACTGGGGGGACACAGCAGCCAGAGACACTGTCCAAGATTAACACGGTTCCCCCAGGGCTGCAAAATTCAACTCTTCCATGTCTCTGTCCTTTCATGAGTTTGCATCATTGTTTGGGAAGGTACAGAATAACAATATAGACTCAAGATATAATTACATACAGACCAACAATAAGTTTATGAATTGAAGATTAACGATATGACTTGCAAACATTCTTAATGATATAGATGTCACATTCTTATCTCTTTGGAGAAAAGTAGGGTGAATGCCTAGATCTACCTGAAAAAATGTAACAGCTGAAGCTTTCCAATATCCTGGACAGCCTTTTCCCCTAAACCTACTCCATAAACCAATTAATAAAATGCTAAGCTCAAAGGCTAATTTTTGAATAAACTCAGGAGTTTGACACAAGCTAATTCCAAGTGTTTTACATTCAATAAGCACTTGAAATCTTGCAATTATTGTATACCCAAACAAATATAACATCCAATTATTTTTTCTAGCACAATAACCTCAAGTTTATCAAATTGCTTCTATGAAGTTTGAAGGAAAAAATAGTAAAGAAAAACAGCTCTAGCCGATCTTCAAATAACATAAGCATTGTGTTGGCTGGCTTTGTAAAAGCATGCTCTCTTGAAGTTTACAAAGTGAAACTGTATCAGTAATATGTATTGTGGGAAAGGAGTGATAATCTTACATTACAGAGTCATTTAGACAGAATTACTACTGCATGCTGGTGTCGTGCAGGTCCTGCTTGAAGTACACAGCCAATGTTAACATTCTTCCAAGGACAAAGGTCATGCCAAGGGCTGCTAATAATAGCTCTTTCTATGCGTTAAACTTGTCTCTCCAGTACAGGTGTTTGACATATGAGGAGTCTGGCTGCAGGACTATTAATAGTTCCATTACAGGGCACTTGCTGCCCAAAGACACGGCTTCACTGGACAAAATTCAGTATGGTCCATCTTCTCCGGATGATAAGTGCTTGTGATCATTGTCTCAAAATAAGCTAAGAAGTTAAAACACACTGAGAACTCCTGATTTTCTATCATTTCACTGTATAGAATGCATGCAGTTCACTTTCACGGTTTGTAATATATTGGTTCGAGTCTTGATGGTTATAAATGTTTAGTTAAACTCTGTTATCTTTCTGTCTGTTATCATAATTCTTAGAAATTATGTGAAATTGCTTTATCTCAACATCTACCAGAATCGTATATCAGTGTTGCTATTAGATATTACATAAAATGGAGATAAATTCTTCCCTGTGTAAATATGTCAAAATAGATCTAATTAACTGTACATAAAAGCATTAAAATCATACTTGTTTTCTGAAGGATAAATTTAGAAGCAGCATTTAGCAAAACAGCAGGGATAGCTGATAATGACTATTTTTTTTCTCGTTAAAATATAAACGGCAGTTCAATTTGTGGCAGTCTGGTTGGGTGCTGCTACCTCCGGTCACACAACCCTGCCTCTATTAACTTACTTAATCCACACGATAAACCTATCAGATGAGAGCTACTATTTTTCTCACTTTATAGATGAGAAAATGAAGGTAAAGAAACCTCAATCTGCTTGGATTTAAACCTGGGCAGACCACAGTTACATAAATCTACTCAACCACTGTTTGTACAGTTCACTTAGATGTAAGATTCATAGGCTATTACACCACTACTTATATCAGAATCGCTCATATTTAAATCATGCATCCCACCCAGAACGACCCAGTTCAACCCTGCGTTGCAGTTTACTATTGCAGTACTGTTCGTAGGGTAAATGTTTCTGAATCACTTGTACCCTGGAGACACTGTGTGACATTTTGCCTTAAACACCAAGGAGATTAATTTCTAAAGGATAAAATGAAAAGAAGCCTTTTCTTAGAACAGGAAACTAAATAATAAACTTTTACTTTTTTAATGGTAAAAAGGATCAGAGAGGTACTGAGATAGTCGTTGGATATAATCTGTAATTCCAGAAAGGTAGGAAAGGGAGAGGGAGAAGAAGAGGATGAGGGGAGAAGAGAAGGATAGAGGGAGAGGAAAAGAGAGAGAGAAAAGCCAGCTGTGATAATTGGATTATAAATTTGCCCCTTCCTGTATGTAAGGAAAATCACTACAATCCTTGCTCATATTCCGAACGGAAATACAGAGCCTGAGCATTTTTATCGAACTTAGTATGTTGGAGAAAAGGGTTGGGCCTTCTATTTAAAAAGCTAACATCTGCCCTTAACTCTACTGAGCAAGTGTGTTACTGCTTAAATCAATATTACATCAACCAAGAGAAGAAATCTAACGCACATTCTACTAATGTTCTTACTCTTACCTATACTGTTCTGGATCTTCTCTGTTACTAAGTTCTCTCTGATAAAAACTGAGTTTTGATATAATCTTTTTAAAGGCATCTAAAGAACGATGTGCAAAGTTGTACACCAGGGAAATAATGAAGTTCCTTGGTATCCACTTAGTTGTCAGAGATAGACTAAGGTACTGTAGAATTAATCTCAAATAGTTCTAATGATATCTGCAGGTTTTTAAGAAAGTCAATGATAAACCTACTGTACTTTAAAGTTACTTTATTAACAGTCTATCACATATTTGGGTGAACTGCACTTTTACTAAGCAGAGGACTGATACCCTTTTATCAGAGAGGTGTATCCTGGGTGAATTTAAGATTTTTTTTTGTCCAGGTTGATATTGAACTCATTATGTATACCAATGTAGCCTAGAACTCATGATAATCCTCCTGCCTCAGCCTCCTAAGTGCTGAATTTAAGATTTTGAATTTTTAAAATACACTTAATTTGTATTTACCCTGAAATTAAATTCAGTCTTCAACCCATTCTGACTTTTTGCGACCTCCTAAAGTGGAAGAACACTCTTCAGTAAAGAGTCTACATAAGGAGGTGCTCTAAGGAATGCCTGAAGACGGTAGCTTTTTACTGAGGAACTGATTTTGCAAAGATTATAGAGAGAGATGTGGCTACCTAAGCTTTTTAACTAGTACTGGATTCTAACGTATAGAATCTCCTTTACAAATTACAAATGAAAGCAATCGTTTTTTAAAAGCAAGAGAAGAATGTGAGGGAGAATGAGATAATAATGTCTTAAAAGTCAGACTCAGGAAATTTACATCAACTAGATGACATAAAAACCCAATAAACTACACTGTTTGTATTTTAATAAAATGCACTATATATTCTTTTTTAGCTTTTAGATAATTAAAAAGCACTATAGAAAAAAACTATTTTATGATTTGTGGCTCAAGGAAATAATTAGCTTCCATCTAAGGTAAATTTAATGTTGCAATAAAGATTGAACATAATTTTAACACATATAACTTACTCTGCTTTTAAAATATGAACCTGGATTACTCATTTGCATGTATTTTTTAATCTGGTAAATGCATAACAAATAATAGTAAGGATACAGAAATAGAATGATGTGGCTTTACTGTCATAACTAATTATCTGACAGTAAAACTAAGTTTTGATCCATAGAAAACTTATTGATCTGATCATACTTCTGTATGAAAATATGTTTAATGGGCCTATTACTTTGTAAAGACAAAAACTGCCTTCCAAACTGCCTTTGGGAGATTATTCACAGTCACCCCAAAGACCTGCCCTGACAAACAGTGCTCACTAGAGTTATTCGCCCAAGATTATTGCTTTAGGAATATGCATCTTGAGCTACATCTTCAGAGAAGCCCAGAATTCTGGCCTTAATTTTAGGCACTATGCCACCATGGTGAAATATCGATCCTAGAGTTATTAGTTAACAAGGTAAGTGACAAAACACAAGCTTGGTGGGGATGAGGCTCAGTGGGTCAGGCCCCATTGCAGAGGGGAGGAAAGACAGGGGCTGAATTTCACACGTATCTAAACCAACTGCTCTTCAATGTTTTAACATGAAGGAAATATTAGAGAAGTTAAATGCAAGTGTTTCTTAGACAATCTGTCCTACAATTTTGACTCTTGTGAGAATGCTTGGGGAAATTAAACAGGGGAACTTTCACTTTCACTTCAACAGGAATCTAAAACCCTAAGTTATGGTTCTACCTGAGCCATATGCTTAATCATAGAATGGCATAATCATCATTACAATATCTAGATGATTTAATTGATCCCTCTCATATTGAAGGAAGAAGAAGAAAACTATGAAGAATTGCCAAAGAACATTGCTACAGGAGTAAACATAAAATTTGAAGACAATTCCAGGCTTTCTCATTGGTACTACTTCTTGATTTCCTATTAAACATCTGGTCAATATAGTAGCCATAATTATAAATGCACAATCAGTGGCTTAAACAATTTCCTGAGAGTGTTTCTACGTTTTTCTCCTCTTGAAGAAAAAAAAAATATGTTGCCCTAAGGCTGAGTCCAGGGACAGCAGAACAGCACAAAGCCCGTGAGGAGTCAAATGTTTCACTGTGTGTGGAGGAAACAGTCTCTTGTTTGGCCCACAAGAGACTTAAACAGAGGCTTAGAGGCTTAAAACAGTAAGGGCTTTCCCGAAGGACAGGCTTTAGATAAGAACCAGCTGAAAGAGCAAGGGGGTGGCAGCTGCAGATGGCAGGAAAGCCACCAAGAAGGACACCAAGCAGCAGGCATCCTGTCAGGAATGGAAAAGGGCAGGAGACTACAAAACCCAGCAAACTCAAAACTTGCACCTCAGCAGGACCCAGCAGTGTAAACCTATTATCCCAGCATGGTGGGAGGCTGAGATTGGAGGTTTACAAGACCAAGCCCAGCCTGGGCAACTGGGCGACTTAGTGGTGCTCTATCTCATAAAGAAGAGAGGGAGGGGTGGGAGGAGTTGAGATGCAATGTAGCTGAGTGCAAAGGCCCTGGGCTTGATTCTGATGCCTCACCACCACAAGAAAAACTGTACTGTAGTTTGATACTGCACTTAGTCTTCACCAGAAGGCCACGAAGCAGTAAGTCTACCACAGCTTGAGAGACTTCGTTTAGCTTTTAAATTTCTCCTTTCTAGTCCTTGGCTCCTTGCTAGGGAGAAAGGAGGGGAGGGGCAACCTGGACGGGTGTACTTCTTGGAGGTGCCAAGAGATGGCTCTGAAATGTTTTCCTAGCAGGGTTGTGTGTTGTCAAGCAATGCCAGGGCTCAGCCACTTGCCCTGAGATACACCAGCACATTCCCAGCTGTGCATATCTGACTTTCAACTTCTTGACTTTCCTGTGTAAAATGTGGGTCACAACACTTGCCACCTGCACTGCCTTACTTCAAAAGGATGTCACAGGAATCAGAAGGTGAGTGACCTTGGGTGGCCTTGTGCCAAGAAAGAATTCTACATGCCAAATACATTCCCATTTTTCATATTCTACTAAGTACCTGAAATACTTAAAGTAAAATATCAGAAGACATAGAAAATAAATTTAGGAAGAAAGACTAAATTTCCTTAAACATTTACCACTTTTTGAGAATGTTAACTATTATGGCTGTCAGGGCTCAGGCACTGAGTGATTCTATCTGCAAATCCATAGATCTAAAATTAGCTTGTGCTTCCATACGGGGGGTTGCGCATTAGAAATGACAACAGAACTGCAGCATTATGACCTTGACTTCTGAACAATCAAGCTCAGGTACTGCACCATGTCTAAACCTTCCATTGCACTTTGTCAACAATGGCTGTCCTAGCATGGTCTTCATGTCCCACTGTTTATTGGGCACAGTGTCCCTGACACAGTGCTGAATACCAGAAATAAAACACTAAGCAAGAAACACCACCTGTGCTTGGCAGCTAATGACAGGGCTCTTTGGTTACTTTTGGATTCTATAGATTAGAATTCAAAATTCTTTTGAGAAGTATTTAGTCACTGTCTTTAAATATTTATCCCTAGGTTTATAAATACATCTATCTATTCAACAAACAGTGTTAAGTTGATATTAATATTAAAAGTTAGAAGATCATTTGGATAGGAATATGCATACTTAAATTTTTAAGTTGGAAAAAATACAAGCAATTATTGTAACATTTTTGGTCCATCTTGGTTGAGTCTTGCAATATAAGTGGCTTTTGCCATTTACATTATCATCGTACAAAGCTGTGACTTTATTTTCCCAAAGAATCATCAAAGCACAACTTAGGAGTTGGGAGGGCTCTGATTTCACAATGGGGCTTGGGTGTGATACCACCACCACAAGCCTAGGCTTTCTGAAAAATTGCAGAAGGGACTAGGGAAAACTCAACGTGCTAGTTCATCATTTTTGCTGCTGCTTTAGTTATTTCTGAGTTTGTAAAGCCAAATGATTGGAATGGGTTTTGAACTGTCAAGTATGATCCAATTATATTTATAAAGGCTACATTGGGATGTATCTAAAGCTCCATGTGGTTTGAGCTGAATGAATTAGAAGTAGTTAGATTCATAAGTCTTTTCTGTAGCATCTACACTTGACAGAAGAATAATTCAAAAGAAAACAAGAGATATGATAAAATATCAGCCAAATTAGTCAACAACTCAGTATCATTTTCCTCACATTAGAAGTTAGAGAAGAGAAAATCAGGTTTTGGCCAAAAAAACTGTTGGTATTCACACTGCTAAAGTTGCGTTTAAAGGGTAAAATGGTTTCGACATAAAGTCCTATAGACAGAAATATTTCTCTCAAGTAATGAAGCAATCTAGAATGCAGTTCTTAAAATTGATGTACTGTAATATGCTAGTTCAGCTTAAATACGAATTTCAACTTACTTAGAGTCATATATTGCTGTAGATGATGAAACAAATGAAAATTTAAAGATCTACATAATATGTAGTAACAATAGTAAGAAGAACATCTTTTAAGGCATCATTTTAAAAATCCACTTTAGATGGTTATTAAATTCTTTGGCTTCTTAAGTTCTTAGGGTTTTTCTGGAATCAAGTTTGTCAACTTTTACCTAATTCCACTCTCAGAACCGAGCGGTGGGCCCCTCAACATAACGCATGAGACGAACGCTTCCGTGTAGGCATACAGTGGCATTCTGTGTGTACCATCAGCACCTTCTTGCTGTCAGACTGACACTGACTCACCTTGGCTCAAGTCAATTAAAAATGTGACTCATCGGGCTGGAGTAAGAGTTTGACAAAACTGTGCGAACAGAGGAGAGAAAGCAAGAAAGGGCAACACAGGAAGACTGAAGGGAGGCAGAGATACAGTACCTGTGTTTGTGTGGGAGGGGCTGAGGGAGGAGAGAGGAAGAGGAGGGGACAGGGGCAGAAAGGCAGGGAAACAAAAAGCTGGGGTTTTAATCTCTCAGAGGGACTAGGATCATGTCCCCTGTAGCAGATATCACCTGGGCCTGCATCACTTGATGCTCAGCATATGATAATATGTGATGAGAATGAGCACAGACTATTACACTCTAGTTGCCTGTAGAAATCGCAGGGAATGGAATATGACCCTATTCATTAGAGTCTGATGTGATGATGGGACTTTTCCAGGGCCATTTTGGGGTTCATGATTAATCGAGAATTTTCTTGGATGAAAATGTATGAGTCACAGCCTGGCAACTACTAACACAACAGCGACAACAGCGACAACAAATACTTTCTTAAAGTGTGGTCCAGGTCCATGTAGAAAACAAGGAGGATTCTGACTTGAAAGATGCTAAGCCTTGGTCAAAGGTGATAGATTAGAAACTCTGACAGTTCATCAGATCACTCTTGGAGTGGGTTCATTTGCCTCAAAAAGTCTACAGATCTGTTTCCTTGAAGTTCACTTATTTCTTTATGCCATGTGTATATTTACTGGGCAAACCACGGTCCAATGCTCTAGAGAAAACGCTGAGAATGAAACCAACTTTCCTGTGGCTGGAGTGAAAATGGGAATGTAATACACATAACACCAGCCTGTGGTCCCTGCTGAGAGGAAGAGACAGGCACCTGTGACGATAAGCAGTGACAGGGACACGCAGGAGGAGTGCTCTCAGTAGGTACGTGAATCCAAAGAAACCTAAGAAGGGAGGAATTACATGAAACCACGACGTAACTGTGGACACTCATTCATTTTCTTTTATGCAATGATGCATTTTTGTTCTTGGTGTACTCTAGAGGCCATCACAAAAGATGCTGAGGATACAGCAGTGGGGAAGACTGGGCACCTTCACTCTCACGAAGCCTGCACAGGACAGGCATTTCTACCCAGGGTGGGTTCACTTAGCGCATTCAAACGTTTTAGTCTGTGAGAGTAAGTATGTGGCTTCCTGGACCCCTCTTACTCCAGATATTAGATGCGTTGGTCTGGCAATAAGATTGTGATTGGCTTTCCATATAGACCTTTTATAGGAGAATGCTCCGTTTTTGACAAACTTAGAACTGTGATCTACATTACAACTAGCTATCTGAGAGAAACAAGTAAACAGTTGGTTTTAGATCACAACTCTTATGGAACTTAAAACGAAAAACAGAGTGACACAGGGGGTAGGGTGGGGGAGGAGGGAGGGAGGAGGTGAGTAGAGGGAGGGACAGAAGGAGAGTGGGAAAGCCCTTGTCACCTCGACAAGATACATATGTGCACAAAATGCTCAACTCCAATGTAAACCTTAAATTTTGCATGTATACATATCAATAAAATGGGGGAGAAAAAAGAAATCAATGTATATGAGCGTAATGACAAAATAAAGCATATAACTTCGGAGATTGAGGACAAGATCTGCCCAGTGGTAAATTCACTAAGGTTGTGTCACCCTCTGAAACGTCTTTGGAGGGGTTATCATCCAAGTAAGCAACTTAACTCTTCACTTGAGCATTTTATTATCTTTCAATAAGCTAAATCTAACTCAAATTAAAATAAGCACCGACATTTAGGTCAGATATGCTTATTGTTTATAATAATTTCAAATTATCCAATTAGAGTCACGTGTACTTTTTATTCAAGGAAAGTATTCTGAGCTTTCAAAATAATTTTCTAAAACTAAATCTTGGATGTTAACCTCCTTCGTTACCATCTCATATATTACCAACATGACACATCGATTTCTCCCTCTTATGATTTCTGCCACTGACTCAAAGCACCTTAATACTTTCCTAGCCATTAGAGCTCAACAGGAACGAATTTCACAAATTTGAAATGCTGAATGGGCCCCGAGAACCTTTCTTCCAAGTCATTAATACCAAGTCAAAAAAAAAGCAAAGAAAAGAAAGCAGGCATGACTGAAATAAAAAGCAATCACTTGGTTTTACAAAAAGACATTTTTATTGATTATTCATTAATAATACATCCATAGCTGTTTCTATTTTCAGTCCTATCCAATTGAAATAGAAAACCTTTAACACGCGGAAGTTCAGAAATCATTAATACAGGAAAAGCACATCCCACAAAGACGTGCTGAGTTCAGTAATAAACTTGCAATATGAATGCAACCACACACAACCTCAGGAGAAAGCTCATTTTTAAAGGAATACATTAAGACTAACATAATTATGTGGTGCTATGTCATTCATATGATCTGGTCTCTGTACTGAAGCAGACAAACATAAAGACACATAAGATTTTCTGCTGAGATGAAGTAAGGAACAAGCAAGACCTTCAAAGACACCTCTTTGGCTTCCTCTGTGTTTGGAGATCTGTCGGAGACCTTACAGCAGCCAAAACTCTACATAGTCCACTGAAAACAACCTCAAAATGCCTGCTTATACCTCAGTTCCCTCAATAAAGACGCCTTCTACTTTTCTTTAGATTTTCATAAGGCAGCCAATTTTTCCCTATGAGAAAAATCCGTTCTCAAAATAGCTGTTCAGAAGATTCCAACATGCAGTTTCTCTTTAAATCTAGCCTCTCAATCCACCACAAATCACTTTCTTTAAGTGAATTAGGTGCTGTTGTCATCTTTTTAAAATATAGATACAGTACCTTTTTGAGCACTTACAAATAAACTCCGAGTGCATGTGTGGAGGATGGCTAATGAGAGGAAGAATTAGTTCAGGTAAACATGACATTAGGAACAGTCAAAGAATTAGAATTGTATAAATTGCTTTTGAAAACGACTGCTGTATCCTACACCATCTGTGTCTACTTTGCTAATCATCAAAAGCTTTATCTGTGTTTGGTTTCTCCACTCTGGAACACAGCCTGAGAATAATTTTGAATAGGAAAGCAAGCAGAGAAAACAAATAAAGGGTTACATTCATGACCAGGAATGGGAGGAAGGAATGAAGTGGTGGTGTGAAAATGAGCTGTAACTGAACAACATTATAATCCCCAAATCCCTAACATAAACTGGCTGGCTGAAGATGTAAGAGGGTCCCATTGAAATGATGTTCTCAACGGCTGCACGTCTCATCACACTGGCATTACCGTGAGCTCCGGAGGTCTTGCCTTTCCTGGCTTTCCTCTTAAAGGCTGTACTCTGCAAGAGTCATATGCAGAGCTCTTCTCTCTCTCCTGGAATTCTTGTTACCAGTACCCAATTTTTGCTGCTAATAAAATGACTAGGAGACCATAATGTGCCTCCAAACACTAGATCTACTTTATACGTGAAATTATGCCTTTTAACAAACCTACAGATTTAAGTTAACTGCTGTCCCAGGTATTTGGGTTAGAAATCCTTTAAATCAGATTTTTTTTTTTTTTTAAAGCACACACCTCCTCTTTCCTCAGACACAAGCTCACACACAGTGTCAGGGAGTTCCCAGGTCACCAGAAGCTAATTCATATGCTCTACGCCAACAACACATACTTGACGTGAAACAGTGAAGGGAAGATAGATATTCTCTGCTGCAAAACTGACAAATACATTTCAAAGTAAGCAATAAAAAGGGCAAATGGGAACAAAAACAGGAGCAAGAAAGGAAGAAACCGCTGCAAGCGTTCTGTGTGCACATCTGTGGGGTGGGACCCAGTGTGCCCACATGTGATTCCAGCACTTTGGGGGATGAAGCAGGAGGATCCCAGGTTTGAACTCAACCTGGGCAACACATTGACATAAACCTTATCTCAAAAAAAAACAAAAGAAAAAAAGCAGGACTAGGGATGTAGTTCAGTGCAAAGGCCTAGGGCTTGGTCCTACGTACCAAAAACTAAAACAAATAAGTAAATAAATAAATAAAATAAAAAAGCTCCTCAGTCACCGTGTCCTAGCTTCTGCTTGTGTTGGCACCCCTGACGGCAGGTGTTCAGCAAGAAAAGTGGCCTCTCAGGCTTGTTGCTCAGATATTCGGGCTGCCTCAGCAAAGGCGGCCTACATTCCATCACCTAGTTTTGAAAACTCAACGGGAGCCCCATATACACCCCTTGGGGGAGGATTGCCGAACTAGAAATGAAGACGTAAGGCTCTGACACCTTAAGTGCGTGTACGGGAACACTGATGCTATCTAGGAAAGCTATGGTGTCAGAGATGTGCTCCGTCTCCACGAGATCTCCTTATCTAGCCTTATATGTTCAAAGTCTGAAATATAAGATATGTTCACAGGTGGGTTCTGAAGGGATGACTTTCAGATATGTCAGAAAGTGAAGAGATTAATCATAAGGGTATACCTAGGTACACAGGTGCTCATTGAAAAGCTCTTCCATCTCTTCAGGATGTTTGAGTATTTTTTAATGACAAAAATCAGGTAGCAAGTGAAAAAATACTAGAAGAAATGAAAAGATCATAAAAGAAATGACCCAAGTTGTTGATGGTTTCATCTGAGTTATTGATGAATTACAGATGACATTTAATTTTTATTTTTGGATTTATGATTTATCTAGATTCCTTAACTTTCTACAAGGTTTTTCAGGTAATGAAATAATAACTTTGTGTAGAGTACTTACAAACTATTAGAGAATAGGGTTTCTTTTTAGGAGGGACCAATACAGGGTGAGGTTTCCAAAGGTGGGTGACTGTATTTGGTAGGAACTGGATTTACTCTTTGGGGATAATTGAGTAGGAAGAAGGAGAACAAGGCTAAGGGTGATATGCCAAAAATGCAGCACAACAGAATTAGAGCTTTAGAAAGACTTCTGGGGGCAAAAGCTAAAAGTGCATATGAACTTGACGAGGAAACTCAAAAATCCACATGTAAAATTTTTGGTAACACAGCAGAGTTGTTCCTAAAGATAATTACCACACAAGGTTTAGTAACTAACAGAAATAACCATCAAACACCCAAGAATCTATTCCAGGATGTAGGCATTATTGCACTGCCATAACCACTTTCCCAAATCTGTCTTTCTCTATTTTACGGTGAGAAATAGAATGGTGCAAGAGACTTCTTTGAAAGTGCTTTTTTTTTTTTTCAGGATACATGAACAAGAGATGTATTTTCTTAAAAAGATTTCCAGTTATGTGTCCATATTGCTTTAAAACACTACTTGTCATGAAAATATAACAATAGAATCACTCTAGAATCATCTCTTTCTGAGATTCACATTATGTTTAGGTTGTACTAATTCAGTAAAAGAAATCACTGTTTCTAAGAAGAAAAAAGGCATATATGCACTATCAGAAGATAATGCATATAACGTTTACATTTTAGGAAGGACCTTGCCCAGCTAATATTGTGATATTGTCAAAAACAGGGGTAAAAGCCTTTATAGCATAAGATCAAATCATCATTAAGACAGTGATCCTTTGCCACGCAAATTTTAGCAGTAGACGAAGTATGATTGTTTTAAGACTAATTTCTTTCCATTAATAGAACTTTGAAGTGTGAGTACAGAAAAGTATCCTTCAACCATGAAAAAGTACATCACTTAATATAAACACTTTTACTTAATGCGATATCTCCACAGCTGTAGCCATGTGTCTGAACATGGTGATGAACTGAGAAGCAACAAAATAGCAAAGCACAACAGCATTTGTACTCTGAGCTCCTGTGCTGTCCCAGCGAATGTAAACGGCAGAATAAATGGTGAACCTAACCTAAACGGATTGGACCTACTTCCTCATATCAGCTAAGCACAACAATAGCTGCTACCATCTATTGCTTGCGAATGTCATTTTGGACAGAGCAATCCGAAGCAATAAGATAAAGATGACAAATTGCGTGTGACAGACTATGATTTCTCTCTAATTCTCTCAATAGAGGCATCAAATGCAGCAGCATGTGATCGCCGCAGCTGCACAGAGGCAAACAGAATCGGGCTCCATCCTCGGCGCCCGTTTTCCTTTGTTCTTGCAATAGGTAGGAACTAGAATATAAATGAAGACATTTGGTACCATTCCAAAGACTCCAAATGGACAAATCAGAAGACAGAGGCCTCTCTGAGGACACCTCAAGAGCACAGTGGTCTCACGAGGCCTATATCCTTGACCCACCATCACATCAGCATTTATATAGCGTGTGGCATATTAATTGCATTTGTGGTCCCATTTCTTTATTTACTTAGGAGGCTCTCTATCTTCATTGCTTTTTTCCAGGAAAATTCTAAGCTCTTCCCACAGAGGTGAATTTCACTGTACTGCCCTCAGAGGCCTTTGCCGGCCACCAAATGAATCACAAAGGACAGCGTGACCATGACGAACCTAGACCTCACAAGGCCTTCTGTGTGTCTTTCATTCTTCCTGCCCTTCCGCTGATGTCAAGAAAAGAAGACACCGAGACTAGACTGTTGGTCCCAAGACACAAGTAACAACTGGAGGCGGGGCTGCCTTCTCTCGCACACGAGGTGCCAACCTCGACTTGCTGAGCAGACCCAGTCAGGAGAGCCTGCAGCCAGCCCATGGCCAACGGACCATCTAGGGGACACGCGCAGTACCACTGAACTGTGTCCAGCCCAGTTCAGCTGAACCATGCATATCTGAGAAATGAACCCTCCTTGGTATAAGTCATGGAGGATTTGTGATTTCTATGCAGCCACAGCACCCAGCAGGCACTTAACCTCTCTGTGTCTAAGTTTCCTTCTCTGCATAAGCAGGTGGTATAGTAAAAAACAAAATTATCTCTTGGTAAAAGTTATACAAATTTGTAACACATGAAATGTCCTAAAAGTTCACTGTTCCTTTCAAAATGACTAACAAATGTTTACCCCTTACTCTGAACAATATATTTGATAATCTTTTAAAAATTCATCTCATCTTTTGCAAATTATTAGCACTTCCTGTTTTTCCTTGTTCATGTTAAGATGTTGTTTCTGAAATACTAAACAGGACTGAAATGTTGGATGTCTCACAAAGAACACGATTTTATGAAAGATGCTGTCACTGGCGGTGGTCCTATGTTGGGCAGATCCTAAGTAAATTCAGATATATCTAAATGAACTTTGATATCTCTTATTTTTAATTTTTTAAATCTAATGAAGGGGTTACCCTTGAAAATTTATAGATTCCACACATACATGATACTGTGGACAGTTACGAGATTATGATGTTGCTAACCTTAGGTCTTAGAATATTATTTTGTTGAGCCTAATAATAACCTCATGTTCCTATTAAACATACTATTAATTTTCAAGGAAAACTACAGCAAATGTGTGTAGAGTACAGAGAGAACCAATGAATTCATTCAGACACTAAAGTTAGGAAAAAAGTGGGCAGAAACTTACATTTTTGGCAATCCCATATATCAAAATAGCCCCTTATCTGCAACATATATATTATCTTTCTCACTTTTGCTGGAGAAGAAACTATCTCAAAGAAATCGCGAACTTGAGCACACAGGTAAGAATACATGGCAAACAGACCTTCGGACTCCCAAGGTTTAGGGATCAAGAGGATCAGGAAAGCAAAATCATTTTTATAACAAATGCATTTTTTAAAATTCTGTGTTGACATTTGTATTTTGGTACAAAAGCAGCAGTGGGTTTAATTGCTGATAGCTCATAATAAATCAAGGCAGCAGCACTGAATAGCACTAAGAGTCACTGCCCTTCACTGATAGGTATGTGGAGGGGCGGGAGACATTTTCTTTGAAGAATGTCTTTAGGACTGTGGATATAGCTCAGTTGCAGTATGACTGCCCCTAAATTCAATCCCAGAATCACAGGAAAAAACAAACAAACAACCCCCCCCCCACACACACACACAAACTAGTAAAAACCTTATTAAATCACAAGGTTGAGGTGTTTTTATGTATTCTGGGTGGCAAGTTGACAACCACACTTGTGCACAACACCAAGCTAAGACAACTATCTCAGAGAAAACACCTGCACAACTGTTCGAGTTCCAAGCTCCACTCACCACTTTTTCAGTGTTCAGTTTTCACTTGAAAGAGTGACTGGCACATAAACTATGTCGATAAAGACTTAGGCATGTGGCAGGTATCTTCTTAAATACAAACAAAGTAAGCATGTCACTTCAAAGGGAATGCTGACAGTGACTGTTGCTGACAATACATATGAGCTTTTGAGCTAAAATTAGAATTCTGGAAAACTTCTATCAGTTACTGCCAGTTTAGTAGCTTCTCCAAACACAAAATCTTTTCTGATGACACTGGTGGTGAAATTAATTATGTGGCTTTTAGAATAAAGAGTGTTATCATTTGAAAGAACTGCATAATTCAGTGAACCAATGAGCACAGCACAGGGTTACAAACTCATGCATGCATAAAATACTCCAAGTTTAAGATGTTCCACTGGAATTAAACTGAACCAAGTATAATACATTCATTAAGAAGGTTTCTGCAGCTATCCTTTAAGAATTGCTGGTGTAGGTGGGGCTGGAGGAATGGCACAGTGGTTAAAGCACTTGCCTTGAAAGTGCAAGGCTCTGAGTTTGACACCCCAGCACCAAGGCCTTAGGTACAGAGCAAGAACTTGTCTCCAAAAATATTTTTCTCATATAGTTTTATCAATAGTACTAAGTGAAAAAATAGATATGACCATTCAGCTGTCTTCTATTACAGCACCCATCAAAGGTTTGTAAATACTTCAAACAATATATTTTTTATAATTTTTATTTCAGAAACTTTAATTTTCCTTAAAATTCTTACATGTGTTACTAGCTTTTAGATAAATAACTATATCTAAAACAACTCTGTTTTCTGGTTTAAATTTCAAATATAGTAAGTGTGGAGAGATATAACTTACATTTTATAAGAAGTTATTCCAGAGTCCTCATTTTTATGTCCTTATAATGTATTCATACCTCATGTTAAAAATAAATTAAATGAAGGTGAGTGCAACGGACCACACTTGTAATGTGAGCCATGTGGGTGACTGAGGAGGGAGGATTGCAAGTCTGAGTCCAGTTTGGGAACCTAGACCTTGTTTCAAGATAAAAAATCAAATGAGGTGCCAATGCAGCTCAGTAGTAGAGGTGCCTGGATCCAATCCTTCATATGTAAAATAAAGAAAGTTATAAAAGAGTTTGAATGATATTTATGACTATTAATTAAGAGACCCAAAGCAATGTTTTGCAGTATGCTGTGTAGTGGAGCACATGGTTTTTTTTTTTTTCTGAATGCAGTATGAAAACAAAAGTGAAGCATGCTTTAAAAATGTGGTAGATTAAATTAAAAAATAAAATATGAATGATGACATACTTAAAATTTGCTTTCATGTTTTGATGAAATACTTTAAGACTGTATGGTAAAACATACATATATGCACTTGGTCTTATTTCTACAGGCATACATCTAATGAGGGTAATTTGGATATTTTTCTGTCTAAACACCTGGCTAGTTTAACAAATCACCTTATAGATTTTTACTCCCATTCTCCCATTATCCAGACTGTCTTCCAGTTTGGTCTGCTAACAAGTCGTGACTCTTTCCTATCGCATTTAATAAAATTGTTTTTCAAGGGTGCATCTTATGCTACTGTACAACTAAGGATGGTGTACTGAAATTTTAAAGGTTGCTCATGCTTCCTACCCAGTTAATTTTACAGAGGATGTTAACGATGGAAAAAAAAAGCATTGTTAAAGCAGAAGGTTGTCTCTGTGTCATTGGAATACGCAACAGAGCTCTAATGTCTATAGTTAACCAAGTTTTAAATAGCGAAACGAGTCAGTGAAGTATGTGACAGAATAAGGCTCCACGTGAGTGGAATATAACAGGTCCTCAAGTGAAAAAGCAGATATTATTCTTGGAAAATAAGAAAACAGAAAAAAGAAATCTGATAGCCAGAATGAATGAATATTAAATAAATTATGCAAGGCAAAAGAAAGAAAGAAATGACTTATCAAAAGAACTCCTGCCTGTACATAGATGTAGCATCAAGCTAAAGAATCCAGGAACTAGAAAATTAAGAAATTTAGCTCACCGAAAGGATCAATATCTAAACCTTAAAGAGACTGCAGAGAAGGATTGATTTTTTTCTCCTAAGTATTAACTTTTTAAAGGAAGGTGAGTACTTTCCTTTCTAATGCAATTCCACATGGAATAATAATGGGTGTAACAGAAAGAAGAGACTCTTCTATGTTCCAGGGAGGATAGGATTGTGTGGAGGGGGTGGGGAAAAGGGGGTATTTTAGGTAGCTTGCTGGGCTAGTCGAGGAATCTGAAACAAAGAAACCCTGATTGATGAATCTGAAACAAAGAAACCCTGATTGACAACAATACTGAGTGTGAAGATGGGGAGGCACAGGGTTGGGAGCAGGCGGGTCATGAGCAGGAGGCTAGGAACTTAGGAACAAAGGGGCACAGTGTGATATTTCTAACACGTCCACGTAGCACCTGCTGTACCTGCTGACCTAATCAGCGTAATAACAGCTCCACCTCCTTATTGCTGGTTTGTCTTGGGAGGCTTTGAGACTCTTCCAGGTATTAATACACACACACTCACACAGAGAGAGAACTGTGAACTAGTCACTCCACTATTTTGTGGAATTCTAGAACTTACTACTTCAACCTGTGTTGGTACCTGCTATGCTAGTCAAAATTTATTGGAAATGTTCACTATCCTGATTTGGTCTTACACTATACATATTTGGATTCACATTTGGATTCACATTATGTCCCATAAATTTGTACATGTACTCTTTAATTAAAATGGAAACAAGGACAGCAGCAAATTGGTGAATGTGGTAAATGTCACCTAACGGCACAGTTTGCCCTCCACGTATGTAAGGATAGAAGGAGGAATTCCCCTGGAGTGTGGTGATAGAGGGCTAGAACTATGACATCAGGCAGGTCAACGGAGGTGTGACACACTGCCTACTCAGGACACATACTAGAAGCAACATCACTACAGCTATCAAGAACAGTACTGAGTTGATTCTCTAGAGTCTCCTAGCTTCAAGCAGCTCCTGCGGGTTTATAATTATTGCCTAAGAATCATGTCTAAGGCTTCAGTCAATCCTCCTTTTGAAGACCTGTGAAAGCAATTTTAGTTCCTTAAGTAGGAACTCACTTAGTTGTTAGGGAGCACTGCATATGAGTAACCCTGATAGCAAACTTGAATAGGC
The DNA here is from genome assembly GCA_004027205.1 of Ctenodactylus gundi. NCBI lineage: Eukaryota > Metazoa > Chordata > Mammalia > Rodentia > Ctenodactylidae > Ctenodactylus > Ctenodactylus gundi. The sequence continues at coordinate 178,844 of PVKB01002685.1, read as the reverse complement.
TCCCCTCCTCCCACTGGTCATGAAAGTAACCCGAAGCCTGCTCATGTAAGCGCACAAGCGAGCATGCCATCTCTCGGTGGCCGGCTTTCATGTGGGGTCCACTTTTTCCTTGTGATTGCCTCACTTTAGCCTAAGCATTCCATTGTAATTTATGTTATCACACTACAGTGCTTATCACGATAGCTTTATAAAAGTCCTAAAATCTTTTTAGAAAAAAGACATTAATATTTTGGGGATATTTTTTCCCCAGAACACATATTTTGAAGTAGTTTCTGAGTGTCGGGACTCACACTCAAAATCTTCAATCATAGTATTATTTCACTTCACAAACACAAACGGCTGGACCGATAAATCAGTGCGGACAATTTTCCCGGATGGCTTGGCTCAGGTAAACAACAGCAAAGGCACGTGAATCCCGCGAAGAGCCAGAGCATCCACTCCCTAAGGGATGACGCTCAGAAGTTCTGCTCAGAAGACACCAGACACCAGTCAATTAAGAAAATCAAACTGAATTCCTTTTGCTCAATTGTGTCAGGCAAATGGATCTAATTATGTGTTTCATTTGATAACACGAGCATCTTCAAAGTATTAAAAAGTAAACTGAAAAAAGAGATAGAGGGAAAGTGAGGAGAGAGAACAATCCCACAAGAACAGCTGCATTTCCTTAAAGTCTGAGAGTCCCCTTAGGACATCTGAGTAATAGCATCAGCTATGGCAATAATACCTGAAACGTGAAGACCGTTAATACTGCTCTTAATTAGAAGTCACTGAGATAGAAATTAGGCAATGACACTGCTCAATTTCAACAGATACTAGTTAACAGGAAGCTGAGTTAATTAACCAATACTGAAAATATTATATTTGCAGCATGTTATATATGCCAGGGTTTGAAGATAGAAAAAAGAAACAAATAACAATGAAAATCAAGGAATGGGGGCATTTTTTTTTTTCATCCAAGATGTATAACTTGATTTTGGGAATTCTGTACATGTTTGCAACAATAGCAGAAATTGTACAAAAAAAATAGGAGCTTTAAGGAATTCAAGTGAAATCTCTTCTTGTTAGATTATAGGAAAAACTTTGCAGAAAGAAAAGCCTTTAAATGGCTTGAAAAAAATGGGAAGGCTTAATTAAAGTAGATTGACAATTTTGGGCTAAAGAAATGGTTATAGAGGGGCATGGAAGAGGGCGTGGATGTATATTCCTATAAATCCTAGCACTCTGGGAGGCTGATGGAGGAGGGCAAGTTTGAGCCCAGTCTCAGCAATTTAGCAGAATCTCATGGAGATACAGTTTGTTGCCAAGGTCCTGGATTAAATCCCCAGTAGCGGGGGAGAAGAAAAAGGCATGGAAACTGATGGAAACTGCCCATCTTGGAAGGAGCAAAGGCCTCCTTCAGAGAATAGGAAACATACATGGAAAGTTCTAAAAAGACAGGACCAGACTATTAAAGGAAATGCCACAAAAGGAAGGCCTGGCTCACCACTGTATGATATTGCACATTTAGGACTCAGAATGACCGACTGTGACCTGGCTTGAAAATACAGTCTGACTTTAGGGGGAAAAAATGAGTACTCGTATCATTGTCATTCAGTAATACACAGTACAGCAACTTTTTAATTCGTACGGCAGGTGTTGACAAAATAAGGTAAAATCTCAGCTTTGCAGCATGACCTCCAAATAGTTTCTTGTCTCTATGAACCTTATTTACATTTCTCTAAATAGGATTACTAATTGCATTCTAGAGCTGTTTAGAGTTAAAATAATGCAGGTAAAGCAAACACTTAAACCGCATAAGCATTCTACGTGATATATATCCACACAGAGAACAATACAACTAAACTATTACAAAAAAAAACTATTACAGATAATTAGCTGCTGATCATGCTGGCCAAGAAAATGGCCTCAATTTATAACTTATCATAAAGTATTTCTTTCTAATTTCTATGCGAAGATTGTAATTAGGACAAGAAAAAAACGGTGATGAGAACACAACATGTAGGAAATAGAGAACTCAAACAGTGAATAAGAAACACGTAACAAAAACAAAACTACTACTAGCTCTTCATGGACTATAGGATGCTTTCGAAGTTCCAGGACAATCTTTCTGTCTTGCCAGTGAATTTGGAAGAACTACCCTACTGGCCAAGGTTGGAAAAGGTTAACCATCTATCTCTCTCCTCCCATGGGGATCACACGGACACAAGTAAGACATGTGGAATTCCTCCATCATTGATTTTTAAAACCTCCAGAGAAATTGACTCTTCTGTTTCCTGGGGTAACCTTTTCTAAGGTTCATAGTCCTGTTAGAAAATAGCTCTGTTAGAAAATCCTTTCTCATTGCCAAACTAAATCCTGCTTTTCTATCCTATCCTACGCAGATCTTAGTTCCATTAGAGCAGCTGGCACAGAGATTTTAAAAGCCAATTTCAAGACATTGGGTAAAACTCTGATTTACCTCAATTTCCATTTCTAATGAGAATGCACGCCGTCACCCCTTTACTGAAAGCAGGAATGACAACATACAGACCATGTTTTCCACAGAGGACCACAGTGAAACTGCCCATATCAAATATTTGTCTGGAATCTTGCCTCTGACACATCAACAGGCTACACCTCACTCCTTTCCCTTTCCATCTGTAGCTTACTTGTGACCGATAGATTGTCCTTCAACGGATGCAGGGTAACTTGCATAAAGTGACCTGAGAGAACCATTCCTCTTCCACCTACCACCAAGAAGTCCTGACCCAGCCCGTGAGACCCTGACTGTCCTCTGGGGCCACTAAGCCATGAGGCTCATGCTGACCCCAGTAGGGAGACCAAGTGGAGACATGCTTAGACCACAGGTAGGCAGACAGGTCTAATCACCTCTGACTGTTCGAGTCCTCTTGAGTCCCAGCTTCTGTCACTGTATCAACACAGATACATGAGCTGCCCTAGTCTGATTTTTTTCAGCCAAGTGCTCTTGCTCAAAATCTTAATATCATAAAAATAATAAAGTGATCATTGTCACTTTAAATCACTCTTTGGGAGTGACCTGTTATGCAGGAATAGGAAGAAGAGCACCCCTTTTGCTAGAACTCTGCAGAGTTGTATGGGTTTAGGGACCATAAAGATGTTAAAATCTACCACCCTCAGCAACTAAGCTTAAAAGGAGGTTAGCACTGTAAAAATATGCGTTATGTACGATCATTGAGGAAGCATCTGAGGGCACCTGGTGTCCTTGAGGGCACCTGCAAGGTGTCACACAACTGCCAAGCCATTTGGCTAAAATTATACAGTGAATTCTGTAATCCAGTGCAGAACCACTTACCAGAAAGGAACTTTTCTCTTCTCTCTGCAAACCTGCCTGGCATTTCCCCAAACATCACTTATTTCCTCTTCTGTGCCTGTGAAGTACATCCTACCTTTCCCCCACCCCCATTCAATTATGGTGGGGAATTCCTTGTATGCCAGTTCCCTGAGCAGATTGTAGCCTCCTTGAAGACCGGCAGTATGTAGATCTTAAAACAATGCTTGCTGTGTAGCTTCCTCTAGGTCACATCTGAACAAAGGACGGACACACACACACACACACACACACACACACACACACACACAATAACTTTCCTGGCAGGTATATGAAGGCACAGCCACACACCAAAACTTTTTAAGCAGAGATGAACAATCTAATTTTGCAAAGCTCATCAGCTCAGAGGAGAGGCAAAGGCAAGGAAACCTTCCTTCTCATTTTTAATCTCCATACTGAACAGATGTGCTCTAACACACCATTTCTTGGCAGCCCTGGTGTTCTTTCACTCAATTACATGGTTTTCTTCTATCTGAAAGGTTCTGGAACTTTCAAGCCTCTAACTTCCCCTTTGGTAAGATGAACTTTTTAGCTGTCTACTTTTAATGCATGTCTTCTTTTTTTGTCAGTGTAAAGATAACAATTATTTTTAAACTTGGAATATTAGAAAATCACTTTCACACAAGAAGAAGAAATGACAAAATTCAAAATTCTTACTTTTTTCCATTTAAGACATTATTTCTGTGTATGTACTTTAATGTGAGTGGAAAGAAACAATAAGTGTGTTTTTGACAGTTTATCATGATTACTGTCCTATGTTGTCATGAATTTTTAACCAATGAGTAAAACTTTCTCCTGTGTCAATTTTGTAAAGGGAAAAACACTTTTAGTCACTAAATTCGTTTAATTATTGTATAGTCCTTGTTAATATCTTTACTTAAAATCCCAGCTGAATTTTTCTTTTCTCCTATTTTCATTCTTCTTTTTCTAGTTAATTGCTGTTTTACTGGCATTTTCCTAGACTCCCATGCTGAGTATTATTTTAAAATTCTTATTAATCTGGTTGATTAATCTGGTTGACTCTCCTTCTAGAATGTGAATTCAGATGTTTAAACACTAAAACACCATTGGTTGCCTCATTACCTATCAGTCCTACCTATCACAGGAGTTTGAGTCCTTTGGCATTTTCATTCATAATTATTTATATAATATTATAGGTGCTGGGAATATTTTTACAAACCTATTTCCACGAAGGAAAAATTTTTCTTCCACCTATGGATTCATGCTTCATGAGTAAAATTCCTTACTTTAATTTTTAAATTAATATCAGAGTCAGCAAGCAAGGGAATACTCTGACTTTTACTTTTAAAACTTTGGAGCAGTTGTCATTTTAGAATTTAAAGACCATTTGTGACAAAGGCACAGAGTTCCTCAAGAGGAGCTGGTTGTAAAACCAACCACAATAGTAACAGTGGCACCCTTCCATTGAAAAGTTACAATGTGTTCAGTATCTTCCCCGGGCACTTTTGCACTAATAATCGGAGTTAGTATAGCCGAGCTGAGCGTGTGCTGGGACTGGCTGGTGCTTAACATACATTAACATATTTAATCACCACTACAACCCAGGAGCAAGTTGCTCACATTGTCTGCATTTCACCCAGGAGGAAACAAAGGCAAAAAGTCAACCAACTTGTAAACAATTAGCCCAAGATTAAAACCCAGCCTATCTGACTGGAGAAATTTAATCCTATGTAGGTTTTTTTTTTCCTTCCCAAGCACACTGCATAATAACCCTACAAGTTCATAACAAACCAAAACCAAACAAAGAAAAAAGCAAACTGTGATTCAAATGGAGCAAAGAAGGCCCCAAATGTCCCTGGCTGTTAAATACCAGAACTCATAATTAACCTCTAGTTAGCCTGGTCACAAAACCTGAGTTTTCCACAAAGACTCAATGGATGAGAGGCGAGGCCAACTCTCCCATCCCCCACTGACCCTTCCCCCCACCCCCTTTTAGCAAGACTGGAGGCTCTTCACCTGCTCCAAATCTAAGCCACACCCCCCACACATACATCAAGATGGTCCAAGTATGTGTTCTTCATTCACTGAAACGTAGCTGATCTATTTCAGCTGTATTTAGAGAGAATTCAGGAACTTGTGCTCAAATATGCTTCTATTCCTCAGTCCTGAACACTGAAGAGTTAATAAGACTCAGAACTGGTAGTTAATCATCATCTCATCATCAATCAGAAAAGCTGTGATAGGGTAAGCCCATAATTGACCATATTCCCTTCCGTCCTAGTTTCTTTGCAAGTGACCACTTCTAAACCTCTTCTTTCAAGCAGTGAATACACTACTCTGATTTCACTTGGTCTTTGGGGACTTTTTTTTTTTCTTGCAGTATTGTTTTGTACTTTCTTCTCTCTTTTACTAGTGGATACAATGTCATTTAACTTTTTTTTGGGGAAACAGGGTCTCCCTTCTGTAGTTCAGGGCTGCCCCTGGTGCTACACTCACTATGTAACCCAGTCTGGCCTCAAACTCACAACCATCTGCTTGCTTCAGGCTCTGAAGAGGTGTTATTTTGGGCATGCACCACCATACCTGGTTAATTTTTTTGTAGTGGTAGGGAGTCGAATCCAGACACTCCTGCATGCTAGGTAAGTACTTTAACCACTAAGCTAAGCCTCCAACCCCTTAGCTTCACTTTCAGTGGATCTCTTCTGCAATCATCCTTGAATAGAAAGAAAACTATTTTCTTGCCAGAAACAGTTCACATGTGTTATATCAGTGAACAGCTCCTCCAAGTGCCATCTGGGCTCAGCTAGCCCACAGAAACCAGACATCAACCCAAACCCGTCACCTAACAGTCTCATCCAAAGAAACAAATCTGAAGGCGATGAGCCTCACTCTGTCACAGTTAAATAATCCCTTTTATCCACTGCTAAAAATATTACATGCCTCCTGACTTTGCTTAATTATTCTCAGAGCACTATTTCGTAGACTGTCATTGTCACTCAAAGTTTTTGAAGCAGCTTTCAAGCAGAAACTGAAATGATGAAGTTTCAAAGATTGGCATCCAACCCCACAGAGGAGCAATACTGAAGGAGGGGGAGCCACACAGTGCTGCTGGCCTCTTACCTGGCTGGGCGTTCAGAAGTCCCGGGTACCCTCCCTGAGCCCCACCTCTGCTGAGATGCTACTTCTAGGGCAGAACACCAACCTCTTCTGCTCAGTCACAGGAGTCTGCAGACCTTGAGGTTAATTTCTGCCTGGATCACACTCTTTGGCTTTACGTAGTCTCACAGTGGATGCCAAAGAGTGGTTAATGAGTTCCAAAGAGGCAATCACCAGGTCAGAAGCGAATTTAAATTTCACACTAATGCCAGCTAGTGCTTGATGGGCCGAACTGCAGCCAACCAACCTACATTTTATAGCCGTCCCTTCATTTGCGTTCGGACTTTCCTCTATGCCACTGGCACCTTGCTTTGTTTTCAAAGTGTGTTGTTCCAAAGTACAGGTTTTAATGTTCTATATGGATACGAGGCTTTGATCTAGGCGAATAGTTTTCCGGTGCTTTATAAGGCACATTAATTTCCTACACCCATCCCTCATTCTCTCTACTAAGGAATAAAAGACACGATTGGATAAACTATAACTGGCCACTGAACAACCTAATTTTTTTCTGATTACAGTAAAAAGACAAAGGAAGGACAATATATGGCTGGGTTTTATTTTGCCCCTGTGGATCATCACGGTTTACGGGCAACTAATCAGTTTCTACAACTGGCCTTCCATCGTCTGAAAGGGGGTCCAAGTGAGAGATCAGAGGAATTTCCAAGGGCCCAATGCCTTGTGGCCAGCCACACTGGCATTGGCTGGTTGTGTTTATCCTGCCTGACTTGGGCAGTTTTGCTAATTTCCATAGAATCCTCATGCCTTGTGCAACAGCAAAATGGAAACAATACAAATGACCTATGTTTACAGTCCTGACCTAATGCTGTTGATTTCGCTCTAAAAAGACTAAGTAATGAGGTTTTTCTACAGTGATGTCCTAAGACATGAGGTGAACCTAAAAATACTACAATTTTACTGCCAAACATCTTTCATTTTTGGGTCTAAAGTGCTGACATAAGAAGGGTCACCTAGGACATGAGCCAACTGAACTACTTACTCATGTGTACTCACAAACCCAGTAAGCATCCAATACACTGGGGAACCTGACATTATGGGAATCAGATGTGGGGCTTAAACCCTTAGAAAATCAGTTGATGAGAACTGGTAATAGAGAGGGACTCAACCAGAGAAAATACATCCTTAAGTATAGTTATGGGATATTATTGTAAAATATCCCAAGAATAGTCCTCCGTATATTTGGGGATCAAGGTTTGGTCCTCAATCCTAGAACTGCTCAACAAGCAGTCTGTGTCTCCATGATACCAATCCCGTTTTCACAGCAAGTCCTTGTATGCTTAGAGCAGGGTGGCATACGTGATGGCGAAGCCAGCTTGGGCCCCGACTTGGGTGTGTTGCTAGAAGTTATCACAGGGCCCCTGGTTTCCTGCCAGAGGGTGTCAGCAACACGGGACAGGTGGAAGAGAGTCGAGTGTCCTGAGCCAAGACTGAGTTCTGAGAAGCAGAGTTTGGAAAGTGTGCTGCATTGCACACAACCATATGGCTACGTCGCTGGCATACTTCCGGATTCCAGGGCACTGTAAGTTTCAGTAGCAACGATTTCAACACATTCAAGACTTAGCGCATAATTCCATCAGCTATAGATTCCTTTTACATCTACTCTCAACCAATATCTAGGAATATAACATATTAATTACTAGTTATTCATTGGAGTAGCCCTAATTTCCTGTGCTTTGTTAATAATAAGTAGGAAAAAAAAACTCTCCTGCGTAAAGGAATACGTTGCTACTGATTACCAACATTTTCAGTAATGAAATTATTGTATATTGTAGCTCCCACCTTTTTGGAAGAATACACAATCAATATAAGGCAAATAGAAGACAAAGCTTTGAAATGAAATATCCAGTGGCAGAAGCTTCTCCCCAGAAACTCAAAAAATAACCTCATCAAAGATGCTTTCAGTAACCTTTTATAGCACTGCCCTATCCTCCCATTCTAGTGATATTCAGAGCCAATTAAGTAATACCAAAACATACACCATGGAAAAAGTAAAATACCAGATTGGTAGTAAATTTACACATATTGCTTGATGCTAATCCTATGTTCTTCATGTCTCTAATTATACTTTCATTAATTAAATTATGAGCTCTTCCAGGTAACTGGACACGGCATCCATTTGTGAATACACAATGTGCAGAGCAGAAATCTTGTGAAAGGAGGAAATTACTCTGAAGGAAGAAGCAAGTGACAGGACGTACTCTGGGCTCTGAATATGAAATCAAACATCTGTAATGCATCGTTTTTCTTATTGGGTATTTTTAGTCCATTAACTTTAAGATGTGATAGGCTTTTTCTAAAAATAAATAAATAAATAAACCAAAAAGCTCAGATTCAAAATCCCTTTTCACAGGAGTTTCATACAAGTGAAACTCCCATTCTTCTATTTCCTTAGGAAGTGCTGTCATCAGCACATGCGTGCCACTGTTAGTCAACAGATTTTTTCAACATTCATTCTGGATATATAACTAGGTATTACTGAGATTATAATGAAGAGTTAGCAACGAAACTTGCTACGGGAGTTAAAAGACATAAATATGAACAGCCAAAATATCAGCCATAAACATTTTCCCCATGATATCAAAGTAGCCTTTTCTATTTTTTTTTAAGTTATCACTCTTCAGAAAAGGAGGGGCTACTTTCATCTTGGTTCAGAACAGAAAAGAGATGTCATTTAAGGCTGTGGCCTGGCAAATCAGTAGGCTTTAAATATACGGTGTTCAGGAAAAGGAAAGCCAACTGGAAGAAACAGATACCCAAGCTATGGAGGTGGGACACATCTCTAAAACTGGTGACATGATGGAATACCGGAGGACACAAAGCCTCGATCTGATGTTCTGAGAAGGAAATACAAAATAAATAGAACTCATCAATTAGGTGGTAGAAGATGATGGTTGAGTAGAGGTGAGAACAGAGACCTAGACAAAGGAGGAGACCACAGCTCCCATTTGAAACAAGGTAATTAGGATAGGACCTGGCCCGGGGACATCTAGACGAGGCAGCAGGAGAGCCGGCCAGGAGAGCACAGAGGAAGGCGCCATCAGAAGGAAAGCGTTGGTTGATGAAACTCTTGGCAGGAAGCGAACAGACTGCAGAGGCCTCGAATGCCAAGCGAGGGAATTTAGATTTTGTTTTAGAGACACTGGGGAGATGTTAACAGTTTTTCAGGAAAGATAAAAACAAAACAAAACAAAAAAACCCAACTGGACTGTGCTTTATGTGGATGACATTGGGATAGATTTTAATGGATGAGATGAGGAAGAAGACTGCAGGTCTCCCTCTCCAACTGATAATGAAGTTTATAGAAATAATCTCTCCTTCATTCCTTTAACAAGTCTATATGGAGGAACTTTCACATGCCCAACACTGCTCTAGTCACTGTGCAGTGATCCAACAGCTTATCTTGAGGACTCTGCATTGCATTACAGCAGGAAAGTGCAGTAACACACACAATACGCATCACATCAGCTGCAGGCATAAGTACATACATCAGAAAAACAGACTATGGCAGAAAGCGATGTTCTTCTTGAAGAAAGATGCAGTAAGAGGCCACAGGGACCCAACAATTGTTGCAGGACAGGGGGCTTCAGCCACAGGCCTAGGTGTAATATTAAATTCTAGCTGTTACCAAAGGAAATATTCATACTTCTAAAAGAAGTTATCAAAATCTCTATGCTGGCATATGACAGATGGGATAAAAAACAATAAATCACTTACATTTAACAATATACCAGGATAACCCAATGATGGAAGAAGTAAAAAGTATTTCTTTGTCATGTATCTTATCTTTGTGAATAATGATGTGTGTTATTCATGAGTTAAGAGGAAAATTCTGAGTAAATAATGAGAAGGATTTGTTTCTCCAGACAGAACCCAAACAAATCTAACCCATGAGAAAAACACACCGAGCTTTAAATGATGGAGAAGAAGAAAGGGCTTCTAGAAACCTTGATCCCCACAAGAAGCACAACAGTGACCTCTCTTTTTATCTGCAACCATTCATTGTGAAGTTTTGTAAAACGTCTCAGGAAATTAACAATGACATCAACTTTGATTTTCAGATGGTATTGTTGTTCAATGACAAATTATTTTGCAGAAACCAGAGGCTACAAATTTTCAGTGATATTTTCCAGCCAAACATGCATGTACTAGATCAATATCCGTATTACAAAGATTTGCATCCATGAAACTCTTCAGTTGTTCTAAAGTTAGACTTGGAAATTGACAAACTCCATCTGGTAATTCCATTGTTTGAACAAGTCTTTTGATTCCCACCCAGGAAAAGAATGACAAAAAGTCCCCAAGCCTTATACCAAATGGCCAAATTGGGTCTGAGGGTCCAAACTGAGATTCAGCTATAGCAGTTACAACTCAACAGCTACCTACTGTAATACAATGTGACATCCCCAGATGACTGCCTGATGTGGGGACCGACAAAGTAATACATTCCAATGGCAAAGAGTTCTTGCCTTTGATAAAGAATAAATTCATAAAGATATGAATAAGCTGTAATAAATTACTAACTGAAGCACTGAGAGACATAAGTAGGCAGAAACCACACAAGCACAGAACAAGGTGAATTTCCAAAAAAATTTCAGTTTTTTTTTCTGTTGCCCCAGGGCAAACAGATGGGATAACATGTCTAGCGATAAAAATAGGATAAAAGTTCTACTGCGTTATGACTTGAAAAATCAGAGGTACATTCAGGGCGTACTGTAGATGTAAGACAGTAAAGAAATTCTATGTTGTTGGTCACAAAGATCATTGAATAGAGCTTGGTAATCCAACCCGGGTTTAGGGGCTCACAGAAAGGAGGAGAAAAGCACATCACGAGGGATTCGTGGAATTCATGTGCTAGAATTGGGGCTTCCATTATATTCTCTTGGGGATAGTTTAAGGAAGCAGAATTTTGCTGGGGATTCAGAGATAAGAAGTAGAGATAACTCTACAGTTAGAGACTTTAATATACTTATATAAAGACTTGGAAAGAGCAGGTGTCTCTTTTATTAGCCACAGAGGGGAAGTTCAGTCACTCTTGTGGATTAGATAATACTCTTGTTTCTGTTCGGTTTTGGACATGACTATAGAGCAACCTTTTTGTCTTGCTTCTTCAAGGTTACAGAATGGTCCTGTCTGATAAAGGTATTTTGAGAGGGGTTTTTAAGTGTCTAATGGTAGAACAAAGCGGCCTATTATAGCTGCCTGGCTAACTTCTGACATCAGGCCCACCTGTTGGTGCCAAGCAGCTCCCAGCCGCCAAGTTTTCCTTTTCTCTTTGTCCTCTGGGAAGGAAAGGGCCACAGAGGGAAGCTCTAAATTCTGTCCAATATTTAGTTGATTCCAAACAGCCTGGTTAAACTCACAAAGACTTGGGAAAGTTCAGCAGCTGTGCATGGCAGACACTTGGAACATCGATGCCTGAACAAGCGATAAATTTTGAAATTTCAGAATTAGCAACCTGCTGAAACAAACAAACAAAAATTTTTTTTCAGTAGACCTAACATAAACCAACAACATCCAGGACAGAATTAGACACACAATGTAACAAGAAACTGTTCCAGAGTCAAGAGGTAAACAAGTCAGTGACCACAGAACAACAGATGTAACTCAGTGGTCTAAGAGCTGTTTCACAGTCACCTTACAATTATGTTCAAGGACATAAAAGAAAATAATCATCAGTACACAGAAATCTCAGCACATGAATGGAGACTTTAAAACAAGGAAATTTTCAAAGTGAGTAATTCACTAGATATAAAAAAATCATTAATGGACTTAGAGCAGATAGCAAAACAAAGCATTAGCCAATGTAAAGTGAGATTAGAAATTATCCAGTTTGAAATCTGGGAGCTGAGGTGGGGGTATGGTAGGGCAGAGAGGGGAGCAAGAAGTAAAAATGATTAAGATCACACACACACACACACACACACACACACATCATTTCTCTAAGATAAAGTAATTATATATCAAACATATACTAGTGGTAATTATGAAAAATGAGGTGAATGAAACAACCAAAGAATATAAGAAGCCATGGCTTTTATAATTGAAAATGTTAAAAAGAAATATGCAGAGATTCTGCATCTTGGGGGACAATACTAAAAGGTATAGCGGAAATACCTTTAGGTTCATGAAAGGGGAAAGCACAAAGCTGGGCAGAAAAAGTAGCTACAGGCCTAATGGCCAAAAAGCTACCCAACTCTGTAGCAGACAGAAGCCAATAGATTCGATTAGCTCAGAAAACTACAAGAATTTTAGTCAACTTGCTGAAAACAAAAGAGAAAAAACTGAAAGTAGTCCAAAAAGAAAATAAATGGACATAGTACATAAAGGAATGATGTCATCAGTGATAGTCAAATTCTCATAAAAAACAAGTTAGAGAATTCAAGGCTACCAGAAGACAAACATCTGTCAGCTGAGAATCACACAGTGGTTAAAGTGGTTCCTAGCAAGTGTAAGGCCCTAGATTCGACTCTCCAGCACCACATAAAGCTGGGCATGGTGGCTCATGCCTCTTATCCTAGCACTTGGGAGGCTGAGGCAGGAGGATTGCCGAGTCCAAGGCTAGCCTGGGCTATCTCAAAAAAAAAAAAAAAAAAAAAAGGGGAAGACTGAAGATGAAAAAAAAAGTCAGATACACAAAAATCTAGCATGTACTCACTATCCGAAGTGGTAACGAATGTTTTGGAGCCAAAGAAAACTGGCATCTGATTGGAAACTTGGATGTTCAAGATGAGCCCAAGATAATCCCAGTTCTCTGGGAAGAAGAGGCAGGGATACAGCAAACTCACAACCAGCCTGGGCAACTTAGTGCTTGGGAAGACACCGTCTCAAAATAAGGAAGTACAACAGGCTTGCGGCTAGCTCAGAGCAAAGGGCCAGGGTTCGAATTTCAGCGTCACAGGAAGAACCATCACCCTCCCTCACCCAAGGGCACACAAAAACTCAAACAGGAATTTATTTCAACATAAATGAAAACTGAAAGGTCCTAACAGTTACCAACATAAACGCAAAAAAAAAAAAAAAGGCAAATGAAGCCGCAGGTGCCCATCAAGAGCACGCGGACTTGGGCTTGCTGCCACCTCCATGTGAAGCTAAGGGAAGTTCTTACTTCGGACTCTTCACGAGCTTCAGAAGCTCCAGAACAAGGTCAAGTCCAGTAGCAGCAAGCAGCGGTTTCGAAGACACTGCTCTGTGAGCATTGCCAAATAGATATTCTTGACACAAGTGAGGAGCATGCTTGGGCAATCGATATGCGAAGCGTCTCTTTTGTGAAGTTAATTGGAAAATTAAATTTAATGTTGAAACGTATATGTAAATGATTCGTTAAAATGGATCAAAACTGCATTTAAACCCACTGCTGCTTCAGCTTCCTTTACCCTTGCATCAATTTCTTTTTAAAGAAATTAAAACAAATCTGAGGATGAAAGCGAATATCATGTTATTTCAGGTCAGCTTACGCGGAGCGAGGGAGTCCGTTTATATTTGAGTTGCCAAGTTATTTGCTTTAATGCCCCTCATTGCTTTAGCATGCCTTTTGCACCTTGATGGATGGTCTCTATTATGAAAAATGTATTATAAGGCTCAGCATTTGCTTTTGCGTGCACTGAAATTCAACCTTTGTAGGCCAAGGTAATATCATTTATACGATGTTCAACATCGTATTACTTAAGTTAGCAGAGCACTGGAAAGACTGGAAGGTTTGTAATGCACTTTTCTAAAGAGATAAGAATTTATCAGAGCAGAGGAAATACTACGCGACTGTTAGCTCAGGAATAACACCCCATAGGTCTGTGCGTGGGAGAGTGGGCCAAGGAAGAAACGGAGAGCCCTGATTTCCAGTTCTGGACTTGGTGTTCACCAGGTATGGCATTTCAGAAAAAATCATTTAGTTTCATGTGCTTTTGCAAACACACACACTAGTGTATAATGTTCATTTACAGAAAGGAGTGGCTTAGTACCTGGTCTATTTGTCGTAGTATTATTGAATTCTATGAAAACATGGTGTTTTTCAGTTTTACAAATGTATCAGAGTTGATGGGGTGCATGTCTTTAGAACTCATTTAAGATATTAATAGTAAAAGTGGAAAGCACATGAGATAACAAAATTCACAACTTTGGAGGGGGCTCATGAATCTTCATTAAAAAAAGCCTACTGTATATACACAGCAGAAAAACAACTCAGTTCCAATGTACAAAATTGTACTAAAAATGGGTGATTTCACAAAACAATTATAGCCAACAGTAGATGGTACGTTTTGTGGAACTTTTAACAACTGATTCTGCCAAGATGCAATTGCCATCTGCTACGGTTTTGATCTGGAATGTCCCCCAAAAGCCTCATGCATTTGAATGTAATGGGGTACCTATGGAACTATGTGGTATTGGGATGTGGGGTCTGGTTGGGACGGTCAGGTGCTCAGGGCTTGAACTGGAGGGATTGCGTCAACTTGCTGAGATTGGGGTGCAACCAGGGCAGAGCTTTTAGGTGTGTGCTATTGACTTGTGGGCCAAGAAGTGAGGGAGAGGTACCCACTTGGGTATGGGGGTACATCTGGCAGATTGAACTAAGTAAAGGAAGAAAGAAGAAACATTGCTATATCTTCTTTCTGGGAAAGCTGTGGCCTTAGCCTTATTCTCCAGATATCAATGTACTCTCCACTTGGCTTCTGTCATGCCATGAAGAGCTTTCCGGTTGCACCCCCCACCACGTGTGTTCATCACTGTCCATCCCTCAGATGTGAACTGTCACCTTCTAACACTCTAAGCTAAAATCAATCTTTCCTTCCTTAAGTTGTGGATGTTGGGTATCCTGTCCTAAGAACCAGAAAGTAACTAAGACACCATATTTCAAAAGTCTTCAGATTGATGTAAAAAAATTTCAATTGTAACTACATTTCCTTGCTCATCCAAGTACCTATGTTTCCCTTTGTTACTACACTCCCCTGAATAACAATTTCAACCCTAGCAAAATTCTAGGCATTGAACACTGTCCACTGTGTGGCTTCACACAGGTGACATTTTGCACTGTGGAGGACTATGGGGTATCATCCCATGGCCATAGTTCTATAAGGAACACAAATGAAGATATCTGACCAGGCAAACCGTACAAAATCCACAAGCTTCAAAATCCAGTTTGTCTCCTTGGAGAAGGAAGGATCACTGTCATCAATAATGATGAACTATAGACTTTGTGGAAAATGCTGTTTTGATTTCATTTGTTACCCAAACACCATCTTAGTCTACATCACAAATGTGTAAGAGTGCCACAAACAGACGGGATACAAAATGAGCGTGGGGGGCATGAAGGGATGGATCCTCCAGTCTGCGACCACTCACAGCTGGCTTCCCGTGAACAGGGACTTGTCTCCTAAATAAATCTGTCAGTGGATATGCTCCAAAGAGAATAAGCTCACAAGGAATGAAGGTCAGCCACCTCGGAAGGAACCGCTGAGAGGGCCAGCGGTCTAGAGCAGGCTATGAGGGGACCCGTGCCTGAGATCATCGTACACAGGCAGATGCTACACCTCACTATCATCATTACAAAGACTAAAGCATCTCTACCCGCGTGGACGCCAATTCAAGCATCAGTTTGGTAATATCAGTGATACAGACTCCTAATCACACACTCAATAATTGTTTATTCTGACACTAATATAATATTTTGAGTTGTCTTTTTCCCCTCCTAAGGCACCTGGGAATACAAGAGCAGCTGCAACCGCAGCACTTGCCGCTTCGCCAGTTGCTCAGAGAATGAACCACTTAGTGGGAATGGGTAGTAATGCATGCATTTGGCAGCCATGTTTGCAAGAAATGAGGGTAATTTTTAAAATAAAACATTTTAATGTACCATCATGGTACCTGAGAGTACTGTACAAGAATTTGACATCAGATATTCATGAACAGACAACTACCAGATTTCTCTTCTGAAGGATCTCAGTTCACAGCCCTTAGATATTGCTGAGATCTTCAATCTGCCCATCACAACCAGATTTCTTGGTCCCTCCGTCCAATCACCTCCTTTCTTACCCACCCAGGCTGACTTCTCTAATGGGTTCATCGCGGCCTCTTGCTCCTGTTGCTGCCTCATGCATGTAACCCTGAGGAAACCCAGGCCCCTCCACCATCTTCCCCACATTGCCCCCATGTTGCTCACTGGGTTAAATAACAACATCTTTGTTGCCAAGTGGACCTTTGATGCTGCATTCAGTCTGGCCAAAGCAACTACTACATTAAGGGTTGTTAAGCATATGACAATTCAATGCTCTACCAACTATGGTAGACCAGTGTTTAAGTTGGTAATTTGTATGGCCCACAAATCATGTCAGAAATATCCAAGCAGCCCTCGGCAAAAAAATTGTCGCCCCACCCCTGTGTCTATTCCCTTTTCCAATTATCTCAAGGACTCCTCATTTCTCCTTAAAATACCCAGTATGACCTCTACCATCATCTCATCCATCTTCTCTAAGAAACTGGTGCCATCGGAGGAGAACACATTGAAATTCCCGCCCCTAGACCTCTCCACCTACCTACCTCTTGCTGAGATGAGTGGCCCGGCCCTGCCCATAGAACAGGCCAACTTCTTCACTGGAGCTCCCGATTACACCCCCTCTCAACACCTACTCAAAGACATTGAAATTCTCCTTTCTGTCTGTAATTATCTACTTCTTCCTCTTTCTTAAATCATTCTCCTTAGGATGTGAACATGCTGACTTTTTTCCCCCTCAGCTTTAAAAAAAAATAATCCATCTGTTGGCCCTCTTTCCCCTCCAGCTACTGCCTTATTTCTTGCCTTCTTTTTTAGTATATATAAAAAAAAAAATCTGCACTCAGCATCTAATTCTCTTCCCAATCTTCTGACCCCTCCAGGTCACTAAAACCAATGGACATTAGAGAGTCCTCATCTTCTGTGACATACTGTATTATTTGACACAGCTGGTCACCCGCTCCTTGAAACACCTCTTCACTTTGCCCAGAGGGTTACTCTCTCCTTCCCTCCGAGTTTCCTGGATGCAATTTCTCAGTGTCTTTTGCTGATTTCTTCTAATCTCCCCAATTCCTAGTGTATTCTCATGCTCAGTTCAAAAAGTGGTCTTTCTCTATGACTATAAGGTCTGTTATTAGACACATTGTTTTACCCACAACAATGAGCAGGTGACTTCCAAACAAGCACCTCATCAAGGGCCTCAGTCTTCAATTCCAGAACTTTATACCCACCTACCTATTCGACCAAGTCCTCTTGGTGACAGAAGAGCTTCAGCATCCCAGCCCTTTCAGCCGAGTTTACCATACCTTTCCAGACCTGGGGAGACCTCCCTCATTTCCACCAAGATTTGACTCTAGGTCATGTCTTCAGTATTGCCTTCCCTGGCCTCTCTTCCTAAAGTATATTTTCCTGTCCCAGATTTGAGACATACATTGTTCCGCCTCCTGATTTTATTTTTCTCATCACAGTGATTACTACCTAACAAATATTTTCCTGAGTTATCTTTGCATTACTGGTCTCTTACATGAAGGCCAGAATTTTCTCCCCTTGCATTCGTTATTACCTTACAGGCATCTGGAATAGTGCCTCAAATGTAGTAGTCATCTAACAAAGATTTGTAGTATGAATGGGTTGTTCTACAAATACGCTGCATAGATTCCATTCTTCAAAAACAAACCTCAAAACTTCATACACAGAAAATTGAGCGCACCTAGAAACATTCTGCTTATGTTTTCTAACCTTCTCTTTGCTTATTTTCCGTGCTAAAATGTGTTTTCACCTCCTCAGATATACTCGAGATTAACACACGTCAGGTTCTTTTCATCTTGTAAATGGGAAAGATGCATCATTGCAGGCACATCTGTGTGCAAATGAATAGGAAGCTTCCTGCCTCCGAGGCAGGAGCCTCCAAGCCACAAAGGCAAGTTGCTCGTTCTTGTCTTCATGTTGCCCCACTGAGTCTATCACTGCCTGAGCAAATGGTCCTCTGCATGCCTCTCCGGCCACACTGTTTCTCCTTCCTGAACATTCTGTCCTCTTTCTGTAGCTGCGAGTTCCTGCTTGCATCTGACATTCCTCCACACCTCTGTCAAGATCTCAAGCCCAGGCTGGGAGAGTGCGTTCTTCCTTCCCAAATGCTCTTACCTCTGCAGCAGTTGGCCTGACTGCCTCAGAGTGGGGTGTCATGCCCATCCCTTTCTAGTCTAAAGAATGAACTTCTCGTGGGCCTAGCAATTGGTTTCTTTAGCAGTTAAAACCTGGCTCACAGTAGATACTCAACTTTTTGCTTAAAGAGCTTGTTCGTTAGTTTGTAGAATGCATGTACAATTCAACCTATACAGATGTAGTTTTAAGAAAATTGCTGGCTGAAATTTTTAGGATAACAGTAAAATAACATAATATGGAAAACTATACTGAAAAATCAAGTCTACCAGACTCAGAAATTATAACAAAATTATGAACTATATTTTAGTATATTAGAATGTTATATTTGAAATTTTAGCCTGTCTAAATTTTTATACAGAATTATAGATGGTTTGTTCTGTATTTATTCATTTCAGTTTTTATTCTTTTTTTTTAGACAGGCTTTCTGTAGCCCAGGCTGGACTTGAACTCACAGCAGTCCTCCTGAGTAGTCATTACAAGCATGCTCCATCACATTCAGCTTTTGTGGTGCTGGAGAATTGAACTCAGGGTCTTGAGCTTGCTAGGCAAGTGCTGTAACTGTTGTGCCATTTCTCCAGCCCCTATTTTATATTTGATTTATAAATTCTTTTCTATATAAAGACAAATACCATTAAGATGACTGCACAAACTAAAAACTTCATTTAAAATTAAGAATAATCATCTAACAGTAATAAGATAACAAAGAGATAAAAATTTCAGGGCAAGGCTTTGTAACAGGTCTTTCAATCTTGGATAACCAAAAAGAGAACCTAAAAAAGTTAATTACAGCTTTTCTTTTTTCTAGTTAGAAATGTTAAAATGGAAAATTTAATCTGACAACATTCATTTCAACGTGAGAATTTCAGTGTCACATTGTGACAAACTGATTATTTATGTGAAAGAATGATACTAAATAAACTTGTGGCCAATGATTGTTAAACAAAATACCTGTTATTCTCCTCCATACTGCTATTACAAAATACACAGATTAACAATAGTTGAGTTACTTCAAGTGTAAGTTTATGTGTGAAAATTTTGTCACACATTTTCCCGGATAGGAATCACAATTTTCTTTTCATTCTGTCTAAGAAAAGAGAAACTGCACAATCTCTCTGTGAACACTTGCCTTTTATAACCTGTGGGTTTTTTTTTAAATCATATTTTTAAGACTACATTGTCATCTGGAGTGTAATAACAATGCAGAAGTTCCAATATTAACATTTACACTTACATTAAGGGAGAACCATCATGCAATGACAGTTATCCAAATTAGAGGTCTGGAATGGATTTTTTAAATTTACTTTTATTGATGGACAGAAAACATTGTGTTTTTAACCATTTGAACAACATGTTGTTTTGAAATGCACAGACACTGTGAGAAATTATATCCAGCTAATACATACATCCATTACCTCACAGGGGATTTTCTTGTGGTAAGAACATATAACATCATTCTTGACATTTTTCAAGACTATATCATCAGTGCAGTCACCTTATTATACAGTAGATCATCTGAGCTTTAATTCTTCTATCTAATTGCAATTCTGTGCCATGTGACCAACATGTCCCTTCTTTCCCCATTCCCGACCACTCCCACCTCTGGTAACCACCACTGCACTCTCCACTCCTATGACCGAAGGTTTTAAAATTTTTCTATATGAGCATTTTTTTCCTTATTCTTAGGTGCACCTGCTAAACTCCTTTTCCAGCTGAGCTAATGAGGTATCCCCTTCCCCTGGCACATTTTGATGCTAACTCTCCTTGACGTTCTTACTGAGAAGTGGCCTAAATTTGCTTTACTGGGAGAAGTAAATACAAGGATAGGCTTTTCATCTTTTGCATTGTTTGTATCTTTAGAGGCATTTATTCCATTTTTCAGCATGTATGAAGAAGTGCATGCTTTCTGTTAGCTTGGCCTCCTGAACTCAACTAACAAAGTCACACCAGTTGGACCATTCAGTGATCATCCTTAAGACCTCTATAACACAAATGCCTGCACCACGGTGTTGAAAAGATTATGTCTGAGCTTTCTCCAGAGAGCTTTGAGGAAGTGCACCGAGAGGTCAGCCCAGGCTTTTGCTTCTGCACTGAGTGCCTGCTATGTGCCAAGCATGCCGCAGACATTTCTCATCCTTGTTCGTAACTCAGAACACCACTGCCAACAAGAAAGACACAGGAAAGAACGATGGGGCAGGGAGACTGCTCAGTGCGATGTGGTGGGTCAGCGGAGGGGCCAGACTCGGCTCCAGTTTATCTCACCACACTCATTGCTCATCACTGTGGACATGAGAAGGTGGCTGGAGAAAGAGAAGAGGAAAGGAGGAGGAGGAGAAGGCAGACAAGGAAGGAAGGAAAGAAAGAAGGGAATAAGGGAGAAAGGAAAAAAGGAAAGTTTATAGTAAGGTTTATTTTTCATCTCTTTCCCAGGACTTAGAGGAAATGGGAGACCTCAAGAGAGAATTGTTTTCATTCTAGTACTTAAGAAATACCTTGCCATATTACAACATGTCCTCAAGTTACTAGCCAGTCAGAGGCTATACAAAAATGATTGAAGAAAATGTCATAAGAGATTTCTTTACAACGGCACTTCTTAAACATTAGTGATGAATCAGCCATTCAAGAGTCACGGTGAAACGCATAGACTTTGGTCCTGCAGACTGGGGTGCCATCTGAGATGCTGTTTGATACTATCTCCCAGGCAAGGCTAGAGTGTGCCAGCCTGTAGACCACCATCAGAGCAGTCAAGCTCCAGGCACAGATAACCCATCTCTCCTTACCTACTTCTCAAGGCCACAGTGGGCAAAAGTCCACCGGCAAACAGGAGTAGACATGATTTTGGAGAAAAGGACTGACATTATGCATGGACCCCACCCAATAAGAAAATTTTCATGTATCAAATTATTTAACCTTATTTCCTTACCTTCAACTTTTCACTCACATTTACCAAACTGTATAGTTTCTTAGAGAAAAAAAAGTATACTGATTTCTCGTATGCTGTATATTTGTTTTGTGTTTTAGGAAAGCTGAGATCGCAAAGAATACAGGTTAAATCAAATGCAAAGCTTGACCCCCTTAATTTCATGAACTTTCATTACACTCCACCTTCCACAATATGAGACGATGCCTAAAACAGATGATGAACTATGGGCTACTTCTTCTGTTACTAAGCAATGCACACTGGCAGACTATCAAGCCGGTAATTCTTTTTCTTTTTTTGAGAACATCTATTTCAGTGGAAGACACTGAACTGTAATTAGAAAGCATAATGGAATAAGTGTGTGTGTGGTGGTAAGAGGAACAACCAAACTTTCCTAGAATCAGAAAAGTACTCATCAAAGCTTCATGACCTGGGCCTACAATCAGGATTCACTTGAGAGAAAACACTTCAGATTGTGAGAAAGCACATGCAAACACACATACTCATCAAATTATGGAGGGTGTTTTGATGTACCTGGCCGGATGAGTTTCCTTTTTGGTGGACTTGGCTCAGACCCCCATTGGACCCGGGCAGTCTCCAAAAGCCCAGGAAAGTGAACCGCTGGTAACCTCGTCAAAAGCCTTCCAGTCACGAGCCAGAATTCAATGTATTCTTTCAGGCTTGGGGGAGATCAACTATTAATAGATATGGTTCAATATCATTTCCTTTGCCCTTAAATCAGATAAATGGCCCCACCAATGGCTTTTCTTAAATTCTAATGCACTCATCATAAAGAAAAGGCTTAACAATTCTCAGAGGGTCAGCTCTGTAACAGGAAACAAGTTTCCATATGGAGCCCCAAATAAAGGTTCACATTCCCAAACAGAATGATTTATCATAACCAGAGGGCCCACAGAAAGCAGAATTTCATACAAACGGCCAATTTCAGCTTCCTTTCACATTTTTTTCTTTTAAAACAAAAACAAGGAAAAGAAATTTTCCATTTTTGGAAAGCATCTAAGAGATATCCAAACAGGTATGTGCAAGGGGCTGCCTTCATATTTTAAAAGGATGACATGTACTTTGCCTTTTACTGTTATTGAATGAGGGCACCTGACAGACCATGTGGATAAAGTCCTGCAGAACACAGTTTATAGTACTGTGGCTGGCAAGGGGTTCTAGAAGGGACTCTACATATTCCAACTTACCCTGAAGAGAATAAAACCTCCAAATCAGCAAGGAGGTACAAAGTATAACCCTAATGACTTTAATGACTTTTCACAGGAGTTAACCACTCCTAAACCTAATCTCGAACCCAACCACAGAAACAGAAATAGCTTACATCACTAGAAAGCTAGTTATAGGTTACTGCCCTACTTACAAACTCACTTAATTTTATCTCCTGCAGTCTTTTCCTTGTGTGAATAAACTTGGTGTTTTCTAGCTTTCTATTCTTTTCTATTCTATTCATTCTTTTTAGGATTTGTGGTGGAAAATATGTGAACTGGACACAGGAATGAAACAGGTGCCTTGGTTCCATCAAGAAAATATTTCTCAATGATTCTGATTCAGTGCTAAGGTTTAAGGATAAATAGAAGCTCCAAGGAAGAGTGTTTCTTCCCCCTCAGGCTGCCATGGGACTTCAAGGTTTCTGCTAGGTGTCAGCCTGAATGCAATGAAATGAAACCTCTACTGTCTATCAATAAGATGATGATATATTTATAGAATATGGGCCACAAGAGAGCTATGCTGAGCACTTTCAATACACCTCAATTAGAGTGATCAATATTGCTAAGAGAATCTTTAAGAGGACCTCTGACAGAAAACTTTGTTCACATTAGTTTAAAATGATGAAATACATGGAGCATTTCAAGAGCAATGGGAAGCAAATTCCAGTATCCAGGAAAACAATACACTAAGTCCCAGTTATCTCAAGGTTATAAGGTACATGAAAGAAATCGCAATGAATTCATGAATGAACAATTTCCTCACCTTTTACATTTAGAAAAAGTTACATGAGTAGTACTCTACTGTAGGGCATTAGCACACCTTGGGGTAAACCTCATTGACTACTTTTATTCATGTTTTGTCCACACTATTAAAATTGTTCTGCCTCCTCCCTGATGATTCAAATATCCTCTACGGGTCTTGCACTGCTTGAAGTGCCACCTCGGCCATGAATCCTTTCTTCAGTGTTCTCATTTTATAAAAATCTGTCGTATCAAACACAGCTGTGGACCACAGACTCCCAGAGCGGTTGTCAATGGTTTCTGATAAGTCTCTTTCACCGAGGAAAAGGAGGCTCCCTAAAGGCAAGCTTCGTGCTATATTCTGCATTAGTCCCTCATATTAATAAGCAAGGCGTTAATCAGTACACACCTTTGCTTAAAATGCAAATTCTGCTAGCAGAGTTCACACTTAGGAGGAGATTTTGAGGCTGACAAGCTAATTGCTAGCTTAGCTAGCAAGGCATCGCCACTGTCAAATGAGACCTTAGAGGTTCTGCATGCAAAGACCCAAGGGTGCTGAAAGAGGGAGGCATTTAGAAAAAATGGGGTGTGGAAGATCGAGCAAGATTTTACTTAAGGCAGATGCAGTGAGAGTTGGATGTAGACAGCAAGTGCTTCTTTCAAAATACCACAAGGGAGGTTCTCAGCCAGAAACCCCTGAGGAAAGATATCCTGGAATCACAGAGTCTATCAAGCTCCCAAGCGAGTCCACCCAGTGAAGACAACTGTTCTTCCTCGAGTGAAAGCTACTTACACTCTAACTTCCCACTGCACTGCTGCCCTCAGAGTCACTTATTCACACAGTCAACTCATTTAGCAGATGCTTAATGCCCACCTAATGTGTGGGCCGGCATGACTGGAGGCCTGAACATCATGGTGGGAGGAAAAGGAACTTAGAATCTCGCTTCAGAAGGTCTCAGCTCCTGGCAGACTCGTAATAATCAAATCATAACAATGATAAGGGCTCGAGGAATTCCAACAGTCTGGAAAGCTGAGGTAAGAGGATGCCAAGTTCAAGTCTAGCCTGGGCCCATTAGTGAAACTCTGTCTCAAAATTAAAAATGAAACAAGAATGAACAGGTAGCTCAGTGCAAAGACCCTGGGAATGAATCCCAAGAGCACCCCCAACCCCTGCCGCCAAAAAAGAATAGCCAAAAAAAAAAAAAAAACTAGTATACCTGATATGTAAAATGAAGAATCAAAATGATTGTTGAACATAAAAAGAGCCACATTATGTCCTGGCAGGAAAGGAGGGAGGGCTATAATATTTTCTTTTAAAAAGTTCTCTTAAGAGTTCTTTGAAGGCCCTGAGTTTGATTCCCCAGTGCCACATAAACCGGGAGTTGTGGTACATGCCAGTAATCCCAGCACCCGGGAAGCTGAGGCAGGAGAACTGCCGTGAGTCCAAGGTTATCCTGGGCTATACAATAAGTTCAATAACAGCCTGGGCTATGGACTGAGCCCCTGTGTCACTTTAAAAAAAATAAAGTTGAGGTCTGGAGGTGTATCTTAGTGATTAGAGTGTTTGCCTAGTGTGCATGATGCCTGGGGCTCAATTCATCAGAACAACATAAAAGTTAGCTGGGTATGATGGCACTCGCCTGTAATCTCAATTCGTGGGAGTCTGAGGCAGAAGGACCGACATGAGTTTGAGGTCAGCCTGGGCTACATAGTATAGTACCTTCCGGACTAGCTTGGACTACTAAGTCGTGGGGGCAATTGATCCTGAACTCACAATCAGGCATCTGTTATTGAGCATAGTGGCCCCTACCTGAGGTCTCTTTTACTAGAGTAGGGGGGAGGAAGGATTCCTTGAGCTCAGGAGTTCTAGAATAGCCCAGGCAACATAGTGAGAGCCCAACTCAATGAACAACAGCAAAACACTTGGCCAGGAGTTCTTTTAGCCTCACGTGCAGCTTCTGAGCTTTTCTGGTCCTTTGATTAAAAGAACATAGAAGACTCAGGCTTCTGCAACAGACCAGAGAAGCCTCTCCATCCACCACCTTTCCTTTGTGGACCGTGCTTAGCAGGACCCTTGACTCCAACAAAACTCACGGTGGATTCCAGAGTCACTCAGAATCTAGTCCTGGGTAGAGAAAGTTGTAGAAGCTTCATGCCAGAAGGATCTGGAAGACACTGCAGCTTGCAGGAGTGGCCTAAAAAGGAAAGTGGCCTCTTATTCCCCACACCTCCATCCCAGCTCCGGGGAGGAAAGAAAGCTGGACAGGTTGATCATCTGTCTCTGGAAGTCCCTGAAGTCGTACTATCTGGGAACTTCCTGACCCACAAGCATCATGACAGTCACCAGCCAAGCCTGCTGCTTCTCCTGCACTGACCAACTGCCTGGCAATCAGCCCCAGATACACACCATCCCATCATGAGTTTCCTTAAGGACTCTGAAGTCTGAATTGCTTTACTGTTTTACAGTTTTGAAAAAGTTATCTGATTGTGTTCTCCCATAGAATGAATATACATTTTCAAATACCTGCATCAGCACATTTTATATTACTACCAGGCTACTGATTTGAGGTAGCTTGGAAAGTGATGGGGAAGAAAGGCAAGTATACAAACTGGAGAAAAAAAAAGAGAATAATGCACTGATTAGGAAAAAAAATGCTTAAGTGGCAAAAAGCCATTCTTGTGATGAGAACTTGGGAAAGAACTAATCCCTGGGCTATAAATGTACTGTATTTCATAAGTCCTGTTGTACTTGAAATATATGGTCTCTACTTTAACTGTTGATATCTGAATTACCTTGCCTGATAATTCACATCACAATAAGGTTCTAATGTCTTTAAAGAAATTTCCTAATGCAGTCAAAATAGCAATTTATTATTTTTTTCTCAGTTACACTGAAAACTTGTTTTCCTCAGACGAGGAGGTAAAGTCTCAGTGAGACTGCTGCAAACGGTGTGACTTGTGAGCAGGAGTAACACAGGGGAGAAATGTACTTGAAATTGAACAGAAAATTGAGGCATTTTTAAGCTCAGAGCCTTTTATCATGTCTCTGCTTATCCAATGTCCTGTTCCCACCTAATAAGCTTTTTAACAATTGAAAGCAGAATTTAGAAACAGAGTTCTGAAAGTGACAGAGAAAACTGACATCAAAAAGCAGCCCATTGCTACTCAGAAAGTTTGTAGATTTGTGTTTAAAAATATTTCATGAATTAAGTTGGAATACAACAACTGTACCTGAAACTAGCTCTATGTTCCTCTTTTATACCACTAGGCTCTAACAACTACTACAGCAGGAACTCCTTAAAGGAGTTCCTGTAGAAGAGTACTTGTAGGCAGCTAGGTCCCAAATTCCGAGCTAGAAGAGTATAGAAGTTTCTTTCAACATGTCCATATTATATTTATTTTTTGAGGCCCTGGTTACAAGTTTGTTGGGAGTGGGTAGGGATGTAGCTTAGTGGTAGAACATTTGCCTAGCCCCTGCAAGGCCTGGGAGCTGTTTCCAGCAAGCAAATAAGCGAACAAAAGCAGGGGACTCATCTTCTGCCCAATATTGGTCACGGGCAAGTAATCCTCATTGCAAACATTTAGTCCGTCCTCCTGTATTTCCTCAGTTCTCCCTGGGTGGTTGCTGCTGTGTGAACTGATTCCACAGTTTAGTCACTTTGCTTCTTTTTAAAACAAAATACATGGGGGATTGGGATATAACTCAGTGGTAGAATGCTCGCCCATCAGGCAAGAATTTCTGGGTTTGATCTTCAGCACTACAAATATAAACAAACAAAACTGACTCTGGTGGGAAGTTCCACTGGCTCTGGATTCTTCTGCATATTCCATTATCTTGTTTACATATGCCACCCAGCTTTGGAAACAGCGAGGAACCCTACATTGGGTCCCTTGTTTTACAAACTCGGGTCTCTAGTTATCCACACCTGAAACTTCTTGGAGTAAAACTATCTCACCTGTAGGCATTAACGATGTAAGTGAGCCAGCCGCCCCCTCACGAGCCTCAGGGTGCATGCTTGTAATGCACTGTCTGGTGCTTTGGATGTTGCTCTACTACACTGGCATCAATTTCCCCCAAAGCACATGGTGTACCGCAGGCACATGTCTACACTACCAAAAGCAGTCATCGGATCTACAGGCTTTGCCAAAGTTCCATGTCTGTGGTCCTACTACACAGGCGACACTTAGGGGTCTCTGTCAGTGCTAAGTTCTACGAAAATTAGTCAGAAGAGACTCTGAAAAAATCTGTTGTACTTCCCACACCATGGAAAGACGGTCAAGCTGTAAACCCTTAAGAGATTCCTTTCTGGGGGGCAAGCGCGTAACAACCAAGACGCTCAGGAAACTGCTACCAGGACGTGCTGAAACCGCCGTCCTGAAGCCATGCTTGCTCCAGCAGAGATGACTCCATGTCATCTTGTCAGGAAGCGTGACTTTCTTTCAGATTTCAATCCCCAGGAAACTACCATGCAATAAACACAATTCCTTCCACGCAGCGCACGCTGCTGTACTATTTTACAGCCTCTGCTACTGGACAGTGACATACTCCTGTTCCCAAACATGAAGAGTCCAGACACTTCCTCCTGAACCCAAACCCGCTCTGCACTCCCACTGTCGTTCTGAAAGGCTGTGTGAGAGAGAACAGCCAATGCTGCACACCCCCGGCAACACATGCTCTTCACTGAACACGCAGCCCTCTGCTAAGGCGCATCCTGCCTCTGCTTGCTGGAGCGGTCACCAACCAGAGCCCAGATAAAGGAGCAGTGTGGCTGCCGTGGTCCCTCCGCTGGGTGCAGGAATTCCTTAATGAGCACATGTGTAGGAGAGGGCAGAGTCCCCCCTCCCCCCTCGAACGGGGGGGGGAGCCCAGGTAAGATACAAAATGACAGCTGTGCGTTTTCAGAGATGGATGACAGGCACGCATCCTTATGTTTTGACCCCGTCACTTCCTCCCGTGCCCAAAGTCCAGGTGCAAAGTGCCGCACACGGGGTATGCCTTTTCTGAGAGATTGTTGACTCTCCCACTTCACAACAACAAAAAGTGCTTGGAATTCTGTCCCAGCAAACCCAACCTCCCCTTTCAAAAATGGAAACCTGTGATCGCCAGAGCGAAATCGGCGGCTGCAGTGGGTGGGCTTTGCTTTGGGTAGTTTGCATTTGAAGTCGAGCTGTCACCACCCACCCCCTACGGAAGCCAGGGGAGATTTTAAAAGGCAGGCCAACTGCAAGGAGCCCGGGTCCCCAGCCGGTCCCCCACAGCCAACACCGAGCCAACACCGCAGGCAGAGCAATTACAGCGCTGGGGCAGGCTCCGCTCCTCGAAGCCCATCTCCTCAGGACGGGCGCAGAGAGACGGAGCCATTTTTCACGAGGTTCACAAGAAAATGTCAGCTCACGGAGCCTCGTGCACCGCCAAGAGCGCGTCTTAATTTGGTCCAAAGGGACCAAATCACCAGTCGCCCTTCTCCTAAAGAGTCCATTACAATCGGATTCCCTCAGCTCTGAGCATCTCTCGATGGGCTTCCCGGCAGCCGCTCGGCACAGAGCTGCATTCTATTCAAAACTAAAGGCTTTCCCCCATTCCCTCTTAAAATCATCTGAATTAGATACTTCTGAATCAAAAAGGGGGTGGGGGGGGGGAAGGCTGGGCTCCCACACCGCAGCTCCTCCCGAAGCTCTGGACTAACACCTCAGGGCAGTTACTTGCCAACCGAGCCGCGTCTCGAGCAGGGCACCGTGGCACGTTGGCCGCCCAGCCCCTGCTCGCACGGAGGCACGGGCGATGCTCTCTTTGTAAAGAGCACAGGAAAATACACGCGCTGGAACAAAAGACACCCTCTGCCCAGCAAGGAACGGGGAAATCGCGTGCTCGCTTTCCACACGCCCGCACCCACTCGCTGGAGAAAGGCTCGAGCCGAATGCCATTATGGCACAGCGCCTTCCCCCGCCCGGGTCCCCACCGATGCACGCCCTCCGGGTGGCTCCGCGAGCGTGCCCGGGTGTGCCTCGGTGGAGGGTGCCGTGCCAAACTTGGTCTCTCAGAACTCGAGGACACGGGGTGGGGCGGGGGGGCGGAAGGCGAGGCGCCGGGCGAGCGCGGAATCGTCCTGCCCGGGCGGAAAACGCCAAGTCAGCAGACCCTGCCTGTTTACACGGCGGCAGCCCCCCGCCGCGCGCTGGCAGCCCGTGGAGCCGACCGCGAACTCTTCTCCCCACGGCCACCTGGCAGGCCGGGCTGGAGCACACACGCGCGCGCACTCCCGCACACGCACACCCCGACTCCAGAGGCGGCATCACCATGGCTCCCGGCTGCGGGGAACAAAAGCTCCAAAGGCAGCGGCCGGCGTCTGGCGCAGGAAGTGGGAGCGGACTCAAGTTCAGCCCCACATCTGGCGGAACACGCGCGGCCTCGGCCAGGGCGGGGGCCACCCGGCACACCCCCGTGCCCGTCCGCGGCCCCGCGGGCTTACTCACCTCGAGCCGGGCTCCGAGGCGGCGGCGGCGGCGGCGCGGAGGCGCGTCCTCTCCCACCTCCCCATGGCCCCGCCGGCGCCTTCCGAACCACCTGTGCTGCTCCGGCCCTGCGCCGAGGGCGCGTCCTCAGCTCCAAGCAGCCTCAGCTGGGCTCCGCCGCCTGCTCGCGGGGCCGGGCACAGCCCCTCGGAACGGCCGCGGAGGTCTTTTGTTTTCCCTCCCCTCAAAGATGAAGCATGCAGCACTTTCTCTCTCCCTCCCTCTCCCTCTCTCTCCCTCTCTCCCTCTGTCTCTCTCCCCTCCCCTCCCTCGCTCGCTCGCTTTGGCTCTCTCCCTTCTTTCCCTGCCCCCAACCCCCCACCACCTCCCTCCCGGTTTGGCCAGGGTCATTTACATCTCTCAGCTGGAAAACCTGTGTTCCCTCCAGCCCGTCTCTCACTTTGGGGTTCCCTTGGGGAGGGAGGGGGCGGCTGGAGGTGGAGTCAGGTGACCCCCTCTGTTAAAAGCCAGAGAGATGGATGGAGTGTGTGGATTTTAATATACACACAGGCACATTTACATTACAAAGCGGCGAGGAAAATCCACTCCTAGAGATTAGGCATTTTTGTTTTTTGCTTTCATAGTCCCCTTTTAGCAATTAAGAGGAGCTAGTACAGTATAATGAAATGTAATTAAACTTTTCAGTGTTAATAACAAGGCTGTCTCCTTTCAGAATCAGCCAACTGAACGATTCTCTTAAACTGGCGGCGTCTGTGCTTTCCTTGAGTTTCGGGGTCAAAGAATCAGTTATTTTATTATTTACACACTTTTTCTCATTGGTCTTACCTGTGACATCAATTTAATCCATCCTCAAGTTAAGGAACAGCCATGATAATAATAATAATGTGAAGCAGGGAAAAAAGTGACCAACCACAGACAGCTCCCCTGCGTGGGAGGAAATCAATAGTTTCCTATTGTGGAACAGGATTCAATGAGTAACTTGGGCAAACAGCTTATCCCTTGTCTGGCTCTGGGTCTTCACATAGAAACCAAATGTAATAAATGAAACAAGATCTAGAAGCCAGGTGGAGCAGGCTGGCCAAGGAGCTAGAACACTTAAACCACAGCTGAGGAAGCCCATGGGAAAATTCAATGCGTGCTCCTCTGTCCCGGGGCTGGTGCATTTATAACCCACAGGTGAGGCCCTGAAGACTGAATCCCTCCCCTTTGTTCCTCCCTGCTAAGTTCTAATACTCAACGGGGAGCCTCTACCTCTAAACAGGAAAGACAGTCACCTGCTCCTAGGAAGCTGAGAGACTGCTTGGGATCAATGCGGAGCACTCATACAAAAGCCCTTCATAAGGTGAAGGGATAGGAGAGAGGATCCGCAAGTGCGGTTGGGAGGAGCCTCAGAAGGCTCCCTGGACTTCCGGGTTCTACCCATGAATACTCAATGTCAAGAACCTGAGGGAAGAGATGACAAGAATCACATTGTCCCCGCCATAGAAGAGGACATTGCTGGCGCTAAGAAAGCCACAACCCCGAAGTGAAGGCTGTCTCCAGCAGCCCTTTCTTCACCCACTGCTCCCACTATTCCTCACACTAGGCCCACCATGGAAGCTAGAATTCTCCTTCCCCACAAAGGAAGGTTCACAAAACCAAAACCCACTTCCTCCAAACGTGCTATGAAGCCTGCATATATTACGCCACATTTCCCGCCTGCCTGTGTAGGAGCTCACCATTAGAAAGCCCCTGGCCTACTTGTTTGACTGTCAATCCTGAGGTCCCTCCTCCAGCCTCATCCCCCGATTCCAGCCTCATCTCCTCAGGCATCCACACACTGCCCAGAGAGGCCAGGAAGAACGGGGACAGGCAGGCCTCGCTGGGTTCCCACTGTCTGCCTCTGTTAGTTCACATCCTTTTAGTCCACTGCTATTTCTACATGGCTGCTCATGCCTCCTTGGACTAAGCCCTGTCTCGTATAGTTCACCCTGTTCTAAAGGCCCCTGTGCCATGTAGAACTAGGAGAGTAAGTTTGTTGTGCTCTTCTGACGGCCTGTCTATTGGTGTAGGGGTGATGTCCCTAAGCATCCACGATGGGCAGAAAAAGCAGCATCCCTTTGCTGTCCCTTCAGAATTTTTGGAAATCTTACACAAACCGCCTCTTGCTTTCTTGAGAATGGAGGCGGTGAAGTCCTATGTTTGCTGTTGGGACTGGGGGCACTGCTGCAAGGCCCTCAGCCCCTCCATAAACACCACTCAGGCTACACATGAAAAGAGTAACAAGAACTCACTGCTCTTATTTTGTATTTTAAAGGCTTTACCTTGCATGGAAAAGATCCTATTTCAGCTTTTAAAATAAATTATGTGCTAACTGGCTGCAAATGTAGCTTCAGTTTGTGCTACAAAAATTGGCATCAAAACATTGGACTTAAAAATATAGAAATTTTTTTCAGAAAAGTCAACTTAGACAAATTCGAGAAGATCTAAAAATCTTACAGGACAAATACTTAAAGGATTTCACTTTATAGTCTCTTATAAACATATTAGCTGTTCCTTCACCTTTTATTTTTCTATGTAGAATGTCTTAGTTTTGCATTTACTCCAAGTTGGATTTTTTCCTCACTTTCACCATTGGCTTTGCTTTGTTTGTTTTATTTTTTGTTTGTTTCCTGGTTCTAGAGATTGAAACCAAGGCCTTCACATTCAGTTACAGCCCTAGCCCCATTTTTAATTCTGAGTTAAGATCTTGCTCAGTTATTAGTTGCCAAAGAGCCCAGTTTGGATTCAAATTTATGGTGCTTCTGCCTCAGTCTCCCAAAGTGCTGGGATTCCAGGCCTCCACCAAGTTTCCTGGGTTTTCTACTTTTGTTCACATAGTCATTTTCTTTGAGTGTGCAAAATGTTGGCAGTGACAGAAACTGAGGAAGGCATCTTATGTTAAACTTGATACTAGGGGCACTTTAACACCAAGGCTCATATACCAAGTCATATGCTGTTCTAATGAAGAGGAAAGAGAGACCCTAGACTGCATATGTCTTATTGTCAGAATCAAATGATCTTAAGATCCCTATTAAGGTTCACCAATGACAGGCTTGGTTTTTCTTTTTAAAAATGAAAACAAATAGGCCAAACGATTACAGCAACTAACCCAACCAACTTTCCAAAATGTCTCCGATTACTTCTGAAGTGCTGATGCAGATTAAAATAAATCTTGCCTCATGTGCTCATTTATTCCAATAATGTCCATCAGAGTCTTCTTTGCACGCGCTGGACACTATGTTAAATACTGAGGGGCATGAGACAAATCAAACAGAGCCGCCTGGACCTTTTCTGCATCACCAGCAGAAAACAGACGCATTGATTTGTTGTACAAATCACTATGGAAACTCAAAGAAAGGAGGCAACTTCTCCTTATGGGGAGGTAGGACAGCCCCAAAGCGTGGGTAAATGACACTGAAACCTCCTTGATCAGGTATGAAGAAGGCAAGGTGAGTGCAGGCAAAAGCTATGCAGCGTGAGCACATGCCTGGCCTGATGCAGAGTGGGCAGCTGGGCCACACGCGGCCCTAAAGATGTGCAAGGTGGACCAGGACAGGCTGGGATGGACTTCGCCATGCTTGTGTGCTTTGTCTGGGGGAGGGGTTATGGCACATTAGTGAAGGTTCTTCAGTTTGTAAATTGTACATTTTACAAAGATCATTTGGCAGCAAAGCAAAGAATGGATTACAGCAGTGGTTCCCGAACTCCTCTAATGGGAAAAACACCTCAATTGACAGTTAAACAGAAGTGTGCAGCAAATTAGAGAAGTCCAAGAATATCTCTCTTTAACAAGTGTCCTTGACACTCATTAGCAATCAGAAATTTCTGGGCAGAAATGCTGGGTTTTGGGTAGTTCTTGATTATGACAGAAGATTAGAATCACCTGTGGATATATCTATATATTTAATACATATATTTAATTCTTTGGTACTAGAAATTAATAATATACTATTATATATACATATATTTTACACATATATTTAATTCTATGGTACTAGAAATTTAATCCAGGACCTTTGCACTGAGCTAAATCCCCAGCCATTTTATTTTTCAATTTTAGTTTTGAGACAGGTTCTCACTATGTTACTTAACCTGGACTTGAACTTTTGGTCCTCTTGCCTCAGCCTCCTAGGATCCTGAGAACATAGACTTATCCAGCTACTGCGGGAGCTTTTAACCAATCATAAACAGAATATCTCTAGACCAATATAATCAGAATATCTGGAGACAGAATCAGGAATATTTTGATCTCCTAGGATAATTACACAGCAATCAAGATTTGGAATAACTGGTTTGGAGAGAGGAAAAGTAGCAAGATGACCGATAGAAGGTCGTTTCAAGTCTGTTTGGTTTAAACAGAATCCAGGTAGCCCGGCAAAGACGAATTCATGCTATAAACATGCTGTTGCAAGCACAGGAAATACAATCCCACTATACCAGGCCTCATAGGAACAGGAGTTAATGGGCTCTAAGAACGCAGACTCTGCTTTTCTCTGTTTCCCAGAGGTTCTACCGCCTTCTTTGATTCTTCCTGTCTCCTGTCCTTACCCACTTTCATTTTCTTGTGCACGATCATATTGTTTCAAAACTGTATCATCAAGCTTGCACTGACTGTATAGAGAGTTGCAATTTCTGCGGTGTTTTGGTCAACCCTTGAGCCCATGGGCAGAGCCTCGTTTGGTTGGGCTGGTTTCCTCAGTTTGCCCTTAGCCCATCATTTAGAGTCTAGACCCTGTGAGCCTATGGCCCACATTCACTTCCCAGGGGTTCTGGGCAGAGATGGTCTGAGAGGGCCACAGCAGCTTTCAGAGGCTTGGACAGGCCAGTGGTGGATGCCTTCCAGAGGCAGAACTCTCAGGACTTAGAGACAAATTGGACATGAAAATATGGATAAGAAAGAGCCACAGCTGAGGAATAAACACGTCTTCCAATAGTGTGGACACCACAAAGGAAGATGTGCCCACACTATCCCTTTCACTGGGCAGCAGAGGGCATACCTCTGATTTTGAACTATACACTTAAAAGGTATACAAGTTTGAGCCCAGCCTAGGCAGCTTAACAACTTAACAAGTCCTTGTCTCAAAAACATAAATAAAAATAAAAGTAGGCTGAGTAGGCTAAGGATATACCTCCGTGTGAAGGTCCTGGGATCCACCAGAAAAAATGGTATACACACACACACACGCACGCACACACGCACACACACACATATATATATATAGTAGCCTAAAGGTTGAACGAAAATCAAAAAATTACTACAGAAAATTAGACATAAGAGGATAATTACAGAGAATTAGTTATATACTTAAGATCATTATTAAGGCAAACGAAAGACTGCTACTTTCTCTACTTAAGTAAAAGATCTTGAAGTAAAGGTTGCAAATACTCAACAGCATGAAATATGATGAGTGTGCTCATTTTGTACCCAGAAATATTAAATTATATGCAATAGTCTGTGTGATCTTAGATAAGACCTTGGGCTGTACAGTCTCTGGCTCACACCAGGGTCTTTTGTACAGGTGTGCTTCCACTCCCCCTCTGCAATGGGCTCCCCCTTCTTTTCCCCATCTACACTTTTCTGCCCTTCAAGGATTCCTCACTAACATCCTGCACAAGAAACCCCCCTCTGTCTCTTAAAGCTTGAAATTAAGGAGTTCATCATTCCAGCTGCAGCCTAAGGAATGATAACATGTAACAGGCTCTCCTATGAGTACTAAGCTATTTAATATTTTTAATTCTTGTAATAACTCTAAGCAGTACTATTACTGCCACTTAGCAACTGAAGGAAGTGAAGCCCAAAGCAAGTAAATAATTTGCCAAAGGCCAGGAAATTTATACCTGGCAGTTTCTTGATCAAGATCCAAGGCCTTGAGCCTGTGCCTCATGATTAATATTGTACCTCACTCCATAATCACCCAGAGATCTAATGCAGTAGCTGCATACATAAGTAGAAGCTAGTGCTGTTAGCTGAAGGTGTTAAGTCCATAGTGTTGCTACTCATTGCTCTCTATTCTACCTTAAATCCAAGAAGAGCTCAATTTCAAGAGATGAACTTTTCTGCCACTAAGCTGAAAGTCATTCCCTGTCATTTTTGAGATGTGTGACACAAGGCAAGTCACTGAACCTTTCTGTGCCTCTTTCAAACTTCTTATGATTTGATCATGAGGCTCAAATGATAATCCGTGTTTAGCACTCAGTTCAATGTCTCCCACCATTATGTACTCACTACATTATTTCTAGGGGCCAAGTGGGACCACTAACCTGTGTACTTTTTTTTTTGAGACAGGGTCTCCCTCTATAGTACAGGCTTGTCATGAATTGACTACATAGCCCAGGCTACTCTTGGACTCATGGCAATTCTCCTGCCTCAGCCTCCTGAGTGCTGGGATTACAGGCATGCACCATCATGCCCAGCTTATGTGGTGCTGGGGAATCAAATTCAGGGCCTTGGGCAAGCACTTTAGCCGCTATACCATTCCTCCAGCCCTGACCTGTGCACTCTTAGGTGTAGTTTATGCAGTTTTCTATTGCTCTAGGTTACAGAGCTACTTTATTAATCTAATTAAGTAACTTCACCACCTATCTGACTAACTATGGACTACATATACTGCCTCATTACTACATCCATAGTTTATGCTTGTAAGAGGCAAAAAAAAAAAAAACCAGAAATTGCATAATTCCTCCAAAACTAGAACTGGTATGCTAACAATAAGCTAAAAATCAATCACACTTGCCTTAGTGCTGTCTTAAAGAAAGAAAGAAAAAAAAACCTAGATGTTACTAAAATTTCTATGGAGCATAGTCTTACTTCAGGAGATCTGTTTACTTGCAAACAAAATTTCTTTTAAATATTTAGTTTGCTTTACAGACAGGGGCATAGTTAACATAAATATGGTATTGTCTTTATATAAAATAGAAGCCATTCACATTCAGTATCTTAATGAACAAAGGAAAATAATTTCACATGAGAAAAGTGATGATCACATTTTCAAATACAGGCAATCTCCACAAAAGTATCTTTGTTCAATTAAATGGGTTTCTGGTCCTAATGGGTAATAGAGAGCCTATGGTTGATGGTTTGCATGAGTGTGGAGCAAATGATCAATATGTCAAACTTTTGACCAATGGAATGGGCATGTGGGTAGATTAATTTTGGGTCAGTGAATACAGTTAGTCTTTGCAGAGCCTGTGTGTATGGGAACTTCCTTTCAGAGAGGCTACATGACAGTGTCCATCACAAAACAGTGCATTTCTTTTTGACTGTTTATGTCAAATTCATGCATATTCAGTCCCTGTCAAAAATATGCTGCTCCACTTGAAAATAGTTATAGGTATGTATGTGCATGCATAATTATCAAAGGGAATGATTTCACGATCCCATTCTAAGAGAAGAAAAGCAACAAGCAGAAAAATCTTACTTGAGGTTTTCTTTAGTCTTGACAAACCAGCAGGTGTCTTAAGAAAAGCCTTTAAATGCGCTCCAACATGAAACACACAAGGATTTGGCAACCCGACTTCACCACTTCCTACTCATGTGGCACTCTACAAATTACCCATCGAAAACACAGTGATGGTATCCACTGCATAGAATTATCAGGCTCTAGGTGACATAACCCATGTAGTGAGCTTAGCACAGAGCCATGCACACCACCCCCCCCACCACCACCATCACCATTGCCACCAACATCACTGTCACTGCTCCATCATCATCACCACTGCCACCACCGCAGGCATCATGGCCCTCATCACCACTGACTGTACCCCAACCACCACGGCCACCATCGCCAACAGCTTCTCCACCACCATGACATCACCTCCATCCTCCTCCTTCGCCTGACGATATTATAGCCACGCTTGTCATGCACCAGATGCTGCTCTGCATGATATACAACAAATGTTACTTGCTATGATGATTGTCACACTATTTGCTTTTACTGCCTTTAGGCTCATAAAACTACATATTCTGAGCAATGACCTTGACATAAAATATACTCTCATGTTCAAATGGACCCCGGTCAAGGAACGGCTTGCACACCAATATATTTCAGTACAAAAAGTAGAGAAGAACATAAAATGCTTTCTTCTTCTTCACTTCTCCTTCCTTCCCAGGAACACGTCTTGGGTTTAGACCTTGACTGTGGAAGGTCTTCCATGACGGTTTTTCTTTCCTGGAAGCAATTCATTATGTCTTAGCAATGCAAAGAGATTAAGGCCCAAGCACATGGGAAAGTTTCCTTAGGTGATCTCCAAGTCCCTGGAGATAGTTTGTCATGCGTGGACAACCCAGATGAGGACACGAGATTCAAATGACTGAAGAGACAAGTGCTTTCTGTACGGAGTGGGCATCAATACGTTCCATTTCTGACGTCTGTCCTTTACAGTTCTGCATGTCCGATCTCATAATGAGTCATTACAGTTCTGACTTCTGCAAGCCAGCCTGAATTGGAGCTTTAACCTTCTACAGAGGTTGGTACATTTCTGTACCCCTCACAAACCCAGCCAGAGGCACGTGGATGTGGCTCCTGGGGGGCCTCTTGCTTTGGGAGACACACTTTGCCAGAGCCAAGCCTACACAAAACGGGAAGTGAGTGCCTATGGTGTGGACATCTCCCACTTTCCTTTTCTCTGCCCTGGAAACCCCTCAGTGGCACTTTCACCGTCCTTCCTGTTGTTGACTCATCTTGCAACAAACTCGGGTAAAACAACCTGCGAAGATGTGAACAGTCCTGCAGTAGCCATGGAAACATGAGGAGAAAACACCTGGATGGGGAGCAGTGTACCGCTTAAGGCTTTACCACAAGCCAACATGCAAACTCCCTTGTGGTGTCTGTTAGGTTTGTAGAGTAAATGTACCCACCTGAACCATCTCAAGTAATCAACCTAAGGTCACTGAGCTGAAACTGGGGCTCTCTCAAGCCAAAGCAAGCCATCTCCAGCACACTGCAATGTGTGTGCACGTGTGACTGTCTGGTGTGGATCTTTGTGGCTGAATATTTCTGCTGTTTTCCTCAAAAAAATCAAATGATAATCCAATTATCTTTCAAACCAGTATGTCATCATGTCAGGTGTTTTGATTATGCCCTAATCAGTCCTTTTTTCAAAAATTATGCAATTATTACTATGCAATTATGCATTACTAAACTACCTCTTTGTTTCAAAACATAACAGCTAAGTATTCCAGGAAAAATAAAAAGAACCCACCCCCACTCCAACTCCAGTTGTGACCTTCATATTTGTGTGTGTGTGTGTGTGTGTGTGTGTGTGTGTGTGTGTGTGTGTGTGTGTGTGTGTCTGTTTGTGGTACTGGGGTTGGAGTCCAGGGCCTTCACACTGAGTTACATCCACAGGCCATTGTTTAGTTTTTATTAGAAACACAGTTTCATCAAGTTGCCAAGTTACCCAGGCTGGGCTCAAACTCTCAATCTTCCTACCTCAGCTGATCTCACTTTCTTCCACCCACTTGGATAGTTTTTAGATCCCATTTGAATGAGAAGTTGACAGGGTTTTATGTAAGATATATGGGGTTTCCAAGGAACTCTGCCCAGGCAATGAGCGACAGTGGTCAGTTTTCTCTCCACAAAGGATCATGAGAAAAATATGAACAGAAAAGGAAAACAAAACTATTTCATGACCCTACACTCCTTTTTCCTAACTTTCTTAAGGTGTCCTCCTTGCCTGGATTTCTCCAGGAGAGAAGCCAGATGCGTGACACATTGTGGGGAAAACACAGGCACCTTCCACATCACGTGCACCTTGATCAAGCCAGGACGGAGTGATGCGGGCAGCCTGGGTCACAGATGACACTCAGGTGGATTGCTTGGGAAGTGGTCTCTGAAAGCTGACACAATTTACTTAATCTTCTTCATTTTTCTTCTGTGAGGCACACAGTAAGAACACAGCAGAGGGCACAATGTGAAGAGCAAGCTCTGTCAGAAAATTTACACAAATGCTTGAATTCTTACTGCCCGAGTCAACGTGCATGGGTTTCTTGCCATCTACCAGAAACAGCAAAGAAGAGAGAAGATGATAACGTATTACCCACATTTAGAGAGAAAATGGGATCTGAATGGAGGAACAAATTCCCTTTCAAAAATTATGATAAAGGGGAGAAAAACACTCGAAATATCCAATTGTTATGTATAGCATATTATATTTAATCTAAGGAAAGAGCTTACACAGTAAATTTTACAGTATCAACTTAAAATATGAAATGTTTTAACAAGTCAATGAAAGACACTAATATTTCACACACTGAAAAATTTTAACTTTGGAATCTTTTTTTCCATTTTTAGTGGCATATACATATGGATGATATATGATACACATGGTTACATTACACATATGTGTTGCACACATATATATTGAGACATGATGATAGTCTGTTCCTCTCCTTTTTTTCCCTCCCATCTCCCCGCTCCTCCCTTCTGACCCTCAGTCTCACTCATTTTATTCTACAAATTGCCTGTATCCTTTTTTTTCATAATAGAGAAACCATGTGATGCTTATCATTCTGAGTCTGATTCACTTCACCAAGCACGATGGTCTCAAATTGCATTCATTTACCTACAAATGCCTTAAATCTATCAGTCTTTATGGAAGAGTAGTACTCCTTTATGTACAAATACTACGTTTTGTTTCAGGTTTGTTTGTTTGTTTGTTTGTTTTTGTATCCATCGGCCTTCTAATAAACAGCTCGGCATCTTCCGTAGTTTAGCTATTGTTAATTGTGCTGTTATAAACACGATGTACACACATCTCTGTTATGTTGCTCTTGTCTTTTGGAAATATACCCAGAAGAAGTATCGCTGGATCGGATGGAACACTTATTTTCAGCTTTTTGTGGAATCTCCATACTGCTTTCCATAGTGGTCGAACTAGTTTACAGTTCCAACAGCAATATAAAATGTTTCTTTTTCCCCACAACCTCCTTAGCATTGATGGCTGTCCAAGTTCTTGATAGAAGCCCTTCTCACTGCAATAAGATGGTATTTTAGTGGTATTTCGATTCGCATTTCTCTAATGACTAAGGACACTAAACATTTTTTCATGTATTTGCTGGCCATTTGAACTTCTTCACCTGAGAACTGCCTCTGCATTCCAGTTGCCCATTTTTATTTGGGTCTTTGAGTTTGAGCTTTTGTACTTCCTCAGTTCTTATATATTCCAGTCATTAGCTTCCTGTTTGAGGTACAGACGGTAAATTGGTTTCTTCATTCTGTTGATTCTCTCTTTCTTCTGCTAATAGTTTCTTTTGGCATGCAGATACTTTTTAATTTGATATAATCCCATTTATTGATTCTGGGGACATTGTCAAGAGATTTACCTGTCTTGTCCTCCTGAAAGTTCAGTTTTTCAGTTTTGATGTCTAGATCTTTGATCCACGTTGATGTGATTTTAGTACAAGGTGTCTAGATTTATTCTTCTGCACATGGATAGCCAATTCTTCCAGTTCCATTCATTGACGAGACTATCCTCTTTCCAGTGTATGTTTTTGGTCCCTTTATCAAGCATGAGGTAGCTGAGGGTACTTGAAATTGCCTGTGAATACTCTTTCTGCTCACTGGTCAATCTGTTTTTATGTGAATAACACTTGGTTTCCATTACTATTGCTTTGTAATATAACTTGATGTCTGGAATCATAACTGCTATCTGCTTTTGTCTTGTTATTCAGGATTCCTTTGGCTATTCTGAGTCTCTTTTAGTTCCATATGAATTTTAGGATTGATTTTTCAAGTTCTGTGAAAATAGTTGTTGGTATTTTGGAAAGGAATTGCATTGAATCTATGTATCAGTTTTGGCAGTGTAGAAATCTGACAATATTAATTTTGCCTATCCAGGAGCAGAGGATGGCTTTCCATTTTGTAAAGTCCTCTTCAATTTCTCTCTTTAGCATAATATTTTTTTGTAGAGGTTCTTAACTTCCTTAGTTTAGTTAGGCTCACTTCTACATATTTAATCTTTATGAATACACCAACATTCTTCAAATGTTGTTTTTCTAAGAGTTAAGTTTGAGGGACCCCACGAAATTTCTTTTCTAGCTATATTTTAAAACTCTACATTGTTCTAAGTTTTTAGGCAACTTCATAAGTGCTAACAATAACGCAAGTAAAATTAAAAGCATGATTCAGACATTTGAAAAGTCTAGAAGGTCTCTGAGTTTTAGATTGTCAACGTAAGAAAAACATTCATATCTAATAAGGTTAAAAAATAGCACAAAATTGAGTCAGAGAAAAGCTTCCTCCAACTCAGAAGAATATTAGCAATTGGGTTGTAAGTTGAAAGAGGACAGCCAGGGTTCAGGAGGTGAAGGGAGGAGGCGTCGTCACAGGTCCCTTACAGGGAGTGGACAGAACACATGCAAGTCCAGGGTTAGGGCCAAGAACACTGGAGGGAAATGGACATCTGGGGCACACCTAGTGGGTCTTCCTCTTCAGTCTTCCCGTCCCAGCATCCCACAACCCATGCAGCATTCCTACACTCTGTGACGGAGAGTTTCGTATCTCAGTGAAGGAGTGGCAAAGACATGAGTGTACTCTCGGATATTTT
This sequence comes from Ctenodactylus gundi, assembly GCA_004027205.1. NCBI lineage: Eukaryota > Metazoa > Chordata > Mammalia > Rodentia > Ctenodactylidae > Ctenodactylus > Ctenodactylus gundi. Next base: position 136,287 of record PVKB01002685.1, on the reverse strand, counting down.
GAGTTAGTAGGCGTTGACAGAAATCAAGTTGCAGGAGCCTGTGAAGTCAGAGCTGGGAACTTCTCCCAAGGACCATGCAGGGCATGACTGAGTGAAGTGGTAGGAATGGGTAGTGTGGGTCAACAAGGGACTTAGAGAAAGGAAAGAAGAGGGGTAACGTCAGCAGTTAAAGGAAAGGCATTGTCACTCAGTGACACTGAGAGAGACTGGCAGGAAAAAGCAAAGTAGGGAGTGGTGGTCAAGGGTGTCTCATGAGGCTGCATAGAGCTGAAAGAGGCCTGGAGCAAAGCTGACAGCCATGAGCACAACACTGAAGAGTTTCTTTCTTATATTTAGTTTTTAATTTATTATTTAGTTAGTAACCTAGTCAGTTAGTGGTTTTGTAGATGGTGCCCAAGGCCTTTGAGCTGAGCTATAACCCTATCCCCTCTTCCCTTCACTTCATTTTTGAGGTAGAATCTCACTAATTCTCAAATGAGCTTGTAATTCTCCTGCCTCGGCCTCCCTGAATGCTTGGATTGCAAGCATGCACCACTATCCCCAGCCTCAAAAAATTTTTGAGTGTACTAAGCAGATTATTCTCTAGAAAGACTGAAAGGAGAGGAAGTGGAAGGATGCATACACCAGCAGCTTGTAAACCTCATCACCCCCCAGCACTTTCTCGGGAGCCTAAAAAAATCCAAGCTCTTAGATTCATTCCATCCCTGGAGATTTCTGTTTTGACAAATGAAATTTCTTATGGAATTTCTTAAATTTTGCTAATACTATAATAAGATTCTTTTTGATAAAATTTTCTACATTTTTATTCTAATCTCCCAACTGGTCTTGACATGCTGTTAAAGTCCCCACAGCATCCAACAGATAGAGTATGAGGTGCTCACTCTTCTTTGAGGGTTAATTGGTCCTTTTAATACTGATCTCTAAGATAAATCATTGAGACAATCAATTATAATGAATGTAGAGGCACAGACATAGTTGAATAAAGATCGAAGTATCTTCTGAAAAACAAACAGCTTTTGATCAAAAAAGAAATCTATAGGGTGCCCTGAAATGGCCGGAGCAGAAAAAAGACTGCTTTCCAGAATTATTTCTGACTTAGAGCCATGTTGGCCATATTTTCGGAGGATGTTGATTTGACTTGGAGACGGTTTAAATGTGCCACTCCAAAAGTATATGGGTGTTCACATGATGAGAAGGAACATGATTATAGCTGTCCCTTGATGATAGCCTATCTGTTTACAGTGCTATTTTGGAAACGGCAAGTTTTTAATTGGTTTCTAGCATTTTTGGAAGGAAGTTGCACTGAATAGGAGCCCAGAACTTTGCCCCCTATAGATCTTCTCCATTGGATTTTAATAAATTGTAATTGAATTACAATGAATGAATCCACAAGGTGTCAATTGGCAGCTTTCAGCAACAGACATCCCCATACAACCACATCTCCCGGCACCGAGTTCCTGGCCCATACCTGTGTGCATTGCAATATAACTACTGTAGTGGAATCATTTTAGGAACAGAAGAAGAACACACCACATTTCTATTCTAACACACAGGATGTGGCCTACTTCTTTAAAATGTCAAGCTTAGACACACAGATTTTATTTAAAGAACACAGAAGCACCCCTTTGCTTCTGTGAGTCCAGAATAGTGTATTCCCCGTCAAGAAAAAGAAGTCCACTTGATTTCTGAATGGTCATAGTAACTGTAGCATGGAGAGCACATATAGGGAGCTTGCAAAGATAGCCTCCCCGCTGATCATTTTCTCCATCCAATTAGGTAAACAAACCAGGGAAGATGTGTCAAGATTTTCTGTATTTTTACCATTAAAGGATGCAATAGTTAAGAACTGCACCTTGCATCATGCCACAGGTCATAGTTAGGCAGGCATGGATTCCAGTGATGTTAATAAATTTTTTTTCAGTATATATGTTTTTGGTGAAATGTGCTTATAACCCTCTGTTGACACCTATATCTATGTGTCCACTAATATAACATTTGCTGAAAAACTCTAAGCAAATAATAAAAGTAGCACCATCAAGTTGTTACGACATAATTTTGAAGCTACCGTTTAACTTTGGAGACTGGAAGCGAAAACGAAGCTAAGTATCTCTAAATGAGATAAAAGTTCTACCACCGAGGAATGCTTTCAATTTTGCTCGGCTCTAAGTTAGTTTGTTTAAAAGTCAATTAGCCTTATGTAAGTTTGAATTTGCAACAAAATGGAGATTGAATCATTTTTAGAAACTCTTTTTATTGGTTTTTACAGGCCAATAGCACAAAGTTGTATAAGTGTTGCCTTTTAATTTTTACAAATCTGGGCAATCATTGAGTTGAAAGCTGTTAAAAGCTTTGCAAAATGAAGGTTCTATTTTGCCATCATGGCAAAACCTCAGCCTCAGGTGCCGCTTGCTTTTCTGCTCGGGTTGTGCAAGCAACTCTGCCCTTCCTTTCCCTTGCGCGTTGTTCTTTGTTTTCTTTTCTGGGACCTAAAAGTCTGTCATTTGCTCACATAACTGTCCTACCTCTGCTCTTCCCTTTGGTAGCAGTCGTGTCATTGGTTTCTTCTCCTTCCTGTTTCGGAGGTGACTCATTAACTTATCTGAGCTAAGCGTCCCTGTCCATGAAGTGCAAAGCTGGACAAGGTAATCTTCAGGATCTCTTCCAGTTTTGTACTTCACAGAGATTCAGAGAAACCCTGGCGGCCCCACAGGACATGACGTGGCACGCAGACATAAGGGTGTGCAGAGCCGCTCTCTCACTTCTCAGCTTGGACGCGGTCGTGGTGAGATTCTTCCCCTGCACAACACTGCACTGAGAGTACAAGTCAGAGGCAAGTGTCACACAGGGAGAGGCAAAGGGATTCCCAGCGGCCCTTTTAAAGCAGAGGTGCACCCTACCAAAGGGCCTTTGCGCTTCTTCTGGTCTTGATTCCACATGGGCCTTTTAAGCTGAGGTCCTTCCTGACCACCACCTAATTTTCATCCCATCCCCACTTCCCCCCCACACCCCCTTCCTGCCTTGACACACATATACCTCACGGTATTCGCTGCTCTATTCTGTCGTGTAACATTTGCCAGGATCTAGCATGGGATTTATTCTTACATATTTCACATGTAATTTTTTTTTTTTTTTTTTTTTTTGCTTGTTGAGGCAGCTCACAGGATATGAATAAACCAGGGATTGAAGTCAGACTTGCTCCCTTTTGGATCTTCAGTTCCAATAACAGTGCCCAGCACAGTGAGAGTTGGTGAGACTGCTTCTAAGAGCAAGGTGAAGCCCTTGAACTGTCCTTAGGGAGCAGCTAGGACCCGGCATAGGAAGCCATTTTGGGATGAAAGGAAATGCAAACCCTACGGAAATAAAGACCTGCTTGGGGACTGTCTCATTCACGAGAGGGTAGAGTCACAGAGCAGGTAAGATCCAAAGGACAACTGGTAAGAGGATCGAGGGCTAGTGCGCTTCCCATTTCAGGTCTCTTCCTGGAGTTTCTAGTCTGTGCACCACAGACATATATTCTAAGTTCTCACATTGTAAATAATAATAATAATAATAATAATAATAATAATAATAATAATGAAGATGGATGGAAAATAGGTAAAATAAGTAAATGGCAGCATACTGACAATCACTGGAGCAGGGAGATAGTTCTACAGTGTTGTTATCATTTTGTTGACTTTTCATGTGTTTGAAATTTTCTGTAATAGAAGTTTACACATTACAGATGAACCAAAGCCAGGCGTGGTGGCCCACAACTGCACTCCCAGCACTCTGGGAGGCTGAGGCAGGAGGACATCAAGTTCCAGCCCTGCCTAAACAAGTCAGTGACTGAGCAAGACATTATGTCAAAATAAAAAAAAAATAATAAAAATAAAATGGGGCTGGGGATGTAGCTCAGTGCTAAGGCCCTGGGTTCAATCCCTAGTACTGCAAAATAAGTAAGCAGGCAAACAAACACCTGGAAACAAAAAATGGAGTCTCAATTGTCTTTTCTAAAGTTTCTGGAAAAAAAAAAAACAAAGTCAGGAAGGTATCATTTTCCTCATTTTCTGCCTTATTCCAGGGCACAGAAGGACCCACCCTAGTCAGGTGAAAACCAGCACGTTCATCATCGACTTTTGAAAGGTTCCAGACGAACTCACACACTCGCAGGCTTCAGAATGTAATCACAGCATATCAGGGAAAGAAGGTCTGGCTGTCTCATTCCCTTCCCCAAATTAGTGACAAAATACTGCGGTATACAAGGTGGCACTGCCTGCCTGTCCGTCAGTCTCTCTTCCTTTCATACGATAACCTCTCCTATGTGAACAGTTTATAAGAGATGCAGCCCTCCAGCCCCACCTACCCAAGATTTGATATGAGACCAATTAAAATACCCTTTCACTGCGCCCCTAGCCTTGGATTACTCCAACCAACAACTCCTTTCTTTTTCTTTATTTTTATCGTTTATATCCCATTTTGATTCCAGGACTCCCCGGCTTATACATCACCCTCGACCCTACACACCTCCCCTTCTATATACTCCTCCCATATTCATTCATATTCAGAAATGAATGATAGGCACTGCTCTTTGCTCATCATAAAAGTACTGAGTACAATATAGCTTAATGTATATGACTCACAGCTGTGTAGCCCAGTTCAGATTTTTGTACTTTAGAAGTAAGCTAGGAAAAGGTCATGCTTCACCCTTTTATACGTAGGATTCCCTCTTCCCTCAGGGAAATGCCCCACTTCAAAACTTCATTTATGTCCTATTTCTTCCTACTATTTGGATACCACTCCTAGAGATACCCTTTGTGTAATGGTAAAACTCTGATGAAAGTCTGTCGGGGCCTCCACTGAAGATGACATACAACCAGTGGCCATGTGTCACGGTCCTGGCTTACTACCCTTCCTTCTCTTGCTAATGGAGTCCTAGCAAAGGAAAGACTTGATTCCCTCCATTTCAGGTCTTTGTTGGTTTCCCCACTAACATCGCTAACAACTTGTACATATTTTGTTTCTGTGCTTCCCTTGTTTTATTTTTTAAACCATTCACTATCAAAGAACAAAAATCTTCCACTTGTCCTGTTCTCTCCCTAAGATTTATGCAGAATTGTAAACAAAACAAAGAGTGACTGTAAGAATCGTTCACTCATTTGAGTTACCTAATTCTCACAAACATTTGAATTATTCTCTGTTCCTCTTAGAAAAGCAACTTCAGAAATCTTTCAATTTTGGTTAACAGCAGAATCCATTAAACTTGACTTCAATTATCTAAATAGCCAATAATTTTCCGTTTCTGGTACATGCTTTCTCAGCAAAGACTGGAAGTCTCTGGAAGATGAATGAGACCTACTGCAACATGCAAGACTTCATGACCCTTCAAACACTTCACATGTTGTACTAAAACTGAATTGTGCCTCTGTCCAGCTCTATGAACTTTGTGGGTTCAATCCACTTGTTCTACACAATACCAAAAGAATGGAACTCATATGATGAATCCGCTTCTTTAAAATAAAAATGACAAATAATTATAAGCAGATCCTATTGGAGAGGCAAAAATGGATCCCAGCCTCTTTACCTATTGAAAACATGAACATACACTTAAAATTATTTCTAAGGATATAGACAAAAACAATTAAGCGATCAATCAATAGTTGACAGATCAACAGACAGCTCAGTCTAATGGTAGATAATTTAGAATTAATTATATATTTCACAGAAAACATTATAATTCACCCCATAAAATAAATTAAGTGTGTTTTCTCACTTTGGCCACCTTAATTTTTTGAATCCCGTATTTCATATGTTTTGGTTTGGGGGTCTCAAAATTTACCAAACTGACATTTCTATGTGTGTTTCTGGTTCCTTCAGAACTGAGAGACTCATTGCTAGGTGGTAAGATATTATTATTACTATTATGCACAAGCTCACCTTCTTTCCCAAGTGTGGCTGCCTTACTTGGTAACATCTGAGACACAAGACAGGAGACATCTGAGACTGAGGAGGCTTCGATCCTTCAAAAATGCCTGCTCCTTGCTTATTTACCTTACCACAATCCCACCTTCAACACAGTGCCAGAGACTCACAGGAGTGAAAGAAGATTCCGATTAACTTTAGTTCTTGGATCACTTCGCCTTTCTGAGCTCAGTATCCTATGCTCTGGCCAAGCAGCCTTTAACACCAGGAGACTAAATGAAATAAACTCAGAAGCACAGCTGTGATGTTCTCAATGTCAATCAATTGCCATACCAGAAGGAAGATATGATGGGTTGAGGAAAAATAAAGACAGAGAACAGAGTGCTGCGGCAGAGGCCTTGGGAGAAGCAGCCTACTTGGTAGGAAAAGAGGCTCAGCATCGGAACTGGCAGCCCACCCTGGAGGAAACACCAGTGCCAAAACAAAAGTATAGTCTTAAAAATAAAAATGTTAGTCAAGACAAGCTAAATATTTTTTGCTGTTAAGTTGGCTAAGTTAGAGGACGGGATTTTCCATTCTTTCCTATGGTGCAAGTGCTGAGACGTTGTCATCGTTGCTAACAGGGTAATTCAGCAAACATTTCTGTGAAATAATTTGGGATTGCTTATGAAAGCCTCAAAACTACATACCTTCCCTTCTGGAGCTTTTGTTTATTAAGGTCTTTGGACTTGAGCATAAAATTATCTAGAGAAGGATAAGATTACAGCAATAGTTTAAATTGTTAAACAGGAAATTATTCTGATTTGCAAATACAGTACAGGATGCATTAAATTATGATGGCACATCCTCAAAGTAGAAAGATATGTAGATATTAGGTTCCAGAATACAGGAAATTATCTCTAATTTTTAAAAAATGTGAATAGAACGCTATACATCAAATTTTCTCTTCATGGACAGATTTCTCCTGAGTTCTTTTGTATATTGTGAAATCAGTCATTAGGAATAAGCCTAGATTCACTAGTGTACTTATTAATAAACATTAAAGAAGAAATATAGAAGAGCATGACAAATTTGGGCTGGTTTTGAACACAGATGTTGTTCCTTTGTCAGCTGTGACAACTTGAGTGATTTATTTAAAGAACCGGTAGTATTATATCTTTGGAATTATAAAAAAAAAGTCTCTGAGGATGATCCCTTAGAAAATTTTGATACTCTTCCCATATATCCAGTTGCTGCTTTAAAGTGCTGCGAAATTCAAATATAACTTATATATTTTATTTTGCACTACTGCCCATGAGCAAATCCTCTATAATTACCCGGAGCTGCCTTCTTAATGGTAGGTAAGCCTTACTACCGTGCAATGGTGTAACTATAGCGATTTACCCAATGAGAACACAAGAGGCAAGGCGTCCCTGGCTGGAAATTACAGCGGGAAGAGAACTATGGTCACAGAGGGTTGGGAGGAGAATACCCTACACTCCAATCTGTCTACCTGAACTCTACATAAGCAAGTAGGAAGCTGTGCGATTAAGCAAGGATTTAGATTTTCTTCCTGAGGTTTTTTTTGGATGGTTTATATGCTTTTTATATTTCTTATGCACATTATTTAAATAATCAAAACCACAAATATGGATATTCTCCTGTGGACTGCACAAATGTGAATAGTTAACCAGGAATACAGAAATAATTTATACAGAGTCAATGAGCAATAAAAAATACGTCAACCCAAGAAAACCACCCAGTAGGTCTGTAGATGGGAACAACAACGCTGACTAGATGGGAGGGTGTTAGACACATCACGGGGCACTGTTGACATTCATTGAGAAAATATGCCCGGCTTACTTAGAATTTGTACTTTAAAGCAGGTTGTACAATAATATTGTGATGTTAAAATATCAGGTCACCAGTATAACTGGTTCCCCGTCTTGGGGCACTAGGCACATTTCCCAGCACTCACTGAACTTCAGTATACCCAGATGATTGGCATGTCCCTTCTGAGAAACAGTTTTCAGAGCTGGTGAGCAGTTTGTACAGCCTTTCTTCCCCATCACCTGGCCACAGTGTCAAGCAAGGCCCCAGATGGTGGCACCGTGGTCACCCGAGCGAGGAGCAGAGAGGAATGCCTCTGCTAGAGCTGGGGTTCAGTTAACTCTCCCAAAGAGTCATCGCATTGAAGGCTGAGTTGCTCACTGTAGGGCTTTAGAAAGTGGTAGAATCACAAGGGCTGTGAGTTGAGCAAATGAATGAATCCATTTATAAATTCATTAACTGAATGGCTTATTAAGAGGTGGGATCTAAACAGAATCAATCACCGGGGGTGGAGGTTTTAAAGAGGATTCTGTATCCCAGGACCCTTCCTCTCGGCTCCTTCTTGCTTGACTTCTTAGTCACCACGAAAAGACACGCTCTGTCCCACCAGACCATGACGTTCCATCTCACCTCAGGCTCAGAGATGACCCAGCCACCTGCCCACAGATTGCAACCTCTGAAACCAGGAGCCAGAATAAACTTGTCCTCTCTCAACTCGTGTTCTCAGGAATTCCATCACAGCAGTGGAAAGATAACATGGCCTCCAGAGAAGTTTTCCAGATGTTGAATCTGAACGCAGAGGAGGAGGGTGCAGTAGAAGATGAGGAGGGCATTGGAAGGATGGATCGGATGAAAGCTTCTTCTATGTATAACGAAACCTGATATGCTGTACAATTCATGTGTACCAAGAGTAGCTGTGTGCATATGAAGGGTACAAAAGAAAAAGGCACAAAAGCTTGTTTTGAAGGCAGTGGTTCTCAAATGCATTATCTAGGGAGACTTTTGCATTTTGCCTGGGAAGTGTGCTCATCACATGTGGTGCACTGCTGCAAGGAGCACTGCTGAATGTCCTTTAGTGCATGATAGCCTCCTGCAACTACAGTTTGTCTACGCAAAATGTCACCTAGTGCCAAGGCTGAACACTCTGAACCATGGGACAGAAGGATTTCTGTTGCTACGGCATAATCAATACTATTTGGATGTACAGATGGTTCAATACTTGGACATCCATTAATAAACTTTTACCCTAATAATACAGCAATGGAGAAAAAACTACAATATTCTCAGGAGACTTGGAAAATTCATTGATAAAATGGAAGTATCTGAGTAAACAAGGGAAGCAATAGCTATTGATATATCTTAAATTTGTAAGACATGTTTTTCAAAACAAAAATCACAATTATGACTCATGTTGAATCAGGTAAGGGAGTCCATAAAACCAAAATTTGGAAACAATATAGTTACTTCATTGGTGATGGAATGTAAAATATATTTCTTGCTGCAGGAGATATAAGCTGAAAGCCATTAACAAGATCAGTGAATATTTCTTGGGGACTCTTGCCCCACACTTGGACTTAGGTAATGTGCTATTATCTTCCCTGCTGTTCCAAGCTGAGGTTTTTGAAAGGTGAATTTATGACACCAATGTGTCCTATAGAATGACTAATTGGCTTGTGATTTCATATAACTAAATAATCGATAAAGCAATATTCTGATTTATGGGTGACTTCCAGTTTGTAACTTAAAACGTATACATTTTTATACTCTCTAGTTCTAAATGGGTCCCCTGAGTAAGGACCAAATTTCAATGTTATCCAGGATAGGGACTGAGGCCACTGGGAACTCACACGTTCTGCAAATGCCAGTGACCACCCGTGTGGTTATCCTGGAAAGGGCTCATGGGTGTGTGCTGGTGTGTGATGAGGATTCCCTCATTCCCAAAAGCTCAGCAGCAGAACTTGAAATGGAAGAACACAAGATACTTCTGGAAGAGGAATTGCCATGGAAACCACCCTTCTCCACATAATTTACCATCCAAAGACTTTCGTGGTTATAAAATTGTCACTAGAAATTTTTGAGACAGATAAGACAAATTTTGGAAGTAGTTCAAATGTCCTTGAAAAATGAAAAACACCCGTTTCCCCCAGAAAGATTTACCAGGTAAGGAGATGATTTCTTCCATCTATATTTTACTGATCTTATCTTAAGAAGGCACTTACTACTCTGGTTCATGTGAAAAAAACTCCCCTAAAGAAAGACGTACATTTTATTTTTAAAGATAATTTAATTTTATATCCCTTAAAATTATATCATAATTATAATTATATCATTTCATTACTTAGTGATCAGTTTTTGTATTTTATGAAAGAAAAGTAAGTTTTCCTAATAAAACTCTAACTCCCAACCTGGAAACTACTGTAATGAAGGTTGACATGTTGGCTATTCACATAAACATGACTCAGGAGCAAGTGGAGGCAAAGTTACAATTTATCCATGTTTTCAACAATAAAATGCATCCTATCTTGGAATTTTAGCAACTTAATGATTAGTTTTACTTATATCATGAGTGAAACCTAGAAATCCTAAAATCCATGCAGCAGATCAGTAGGGAATTTGGGAATTGAACTTCCAGAGTCAGGATGTTCCAATTTCAGGTGTTAAGGCAGAAAATGAAGCTTTTTACTTACGCGATTTCTAGTGTTTCATTATTTATGTGAATGAATCTTAAAGAGGATCCTTGGAACACTACACAAGTAATGTTTTTTTATGGTAACAGAAATAGAGAATTTCAAATATGTTAATCTCACAGGAAGATAAACAAATGTGCATTTACTGTCAATACACAAGGGAAAGTTTTTGATGCTCAAATGCATCACATCTTATACTTGCTCTACGCTTTATCCAGATAATCGTAATGTTCTGAGAAGACAACGGCCAAGTCAGATGGGTTACATATTCCTGCTGGGGGCAGGGAGACAGAGGTCAGACCAAGCTTGAGCCCTTAGACAGCTAGCTCAACTGTGCCAAACCTGAGAGAGCTCCCAGGGGCAGATCACATAACTTCCTTACTGAAGTGAAAGCGAGGGAAATGACAAAGAAATTTGCCACATTACTTATAATTTCCATTTTAATAAATATTGCAGAGGAACCTAGAAAGATACTTTGCAAGAGGATCGCTCCGATAGAAAGGCACATGATACAAAGTATTGTTTTCATTCTTTTTGTTCCGCATTCTCCAGGCAAAGAGCAAAGAAAGAAAAATTAGCAAAGCCACCTAATAGGCTTTTGGTTACAATATGGCATCAATAGCCAAAGGATGAGGGGACAAACTCTACTCTTCACTTTTGAAACTGTCCTACACATCATATTTACACAGGTGGAGATCCTGGACTGCTGATAAACAACCAGTCCTGCGGGAGCTACCATACACGTGCCTGTGAGCCTTACTCATCTCATGGGGGAAAAGGTTAGGAGAAGAATTCTAGGCATTCATTTTGGAACCAACAGCATCACACATGACTGATAACTCAGTCACTAAATCAACCCAGATGAAAAAAAATTAAATGCTACAAGATAGTCATATCATGTTGACAATGACAATAAAATTTGGCCAATGGAAAACAAAATAGGTTAGCTTATTAGATTTCCATTCTTCTGTAGATACATTCACTGGCCATTTTTGCACACATGGCATTTCTTGTGGCAGGTGTGGGCAGGGACAGGCCAGGTGTGTGGCACGGTCACTGCTGTGACTTGTCCTTTTATTGTGTCTTTTAATTGTCCTCTTTGAGATTGACATTTGCTCCAAATTATGCACTGAAAATGGCCAACTTAATGAAAGTATTTTCTATATCACTCTAAACAAGTGATTCAATTTCTGTTTCAACCTCTCTCATCCTAAGGAAGTGGAGAAACCATTATCCTGGTGGCCAAGGAGAAAGATCTGCCCCAGTCTGAATTCTCTGTTGTGTGGCTCTATTACTTTTTATTTGTGAGGTTAATTTGACAAAGAGTATTCACTTCTTATGCCAGGGAACCAATCTCTACATCTGTTCTTTCTTAAAATGTAGTCTATAAGCAGTCAGTCTTAATTTCTAAGAAATACTGTGCTTCTGTATCTGTTAGGTTCCTGATGAAATCTGGACTACCCTGTTGGTTCCTCAGCACCTGACTCTGAGCTTTTCCTGCCAATCACCTGCTTCCTGTGAGATCCGCTCCTCCCATACACCCCAGGACACCTGTTGAGTCCTCCAGTCTGTATGGAAAACGTGCAAGGAAACATTGGCTGGAATGAAGGGATCCAACATTTGTTTTGGGCAGAAAAGTTCCATTTTACCATTTAGAATATTGTAACAGATATTCCATTACACAGAATGGAATAGTAAGCTTTATCAGTTTTACAGAAATAGGAAAGTCTTCACACTTTTTCTGTGTTTCAATTACATTTTACCTAGCAATTCCATACTATGACAAATATTTTTTTCCATTTTATTGATATGCATATGTGCAAAATTTAAAGTTTACAATGCAGTTGAGCATTTTGTGCACATATGTATCTTGTCAAGGTGACAAGGGCTTTCCCACTCTCTTTCTGTCCCTCCCCCTACTTACCCCTCACTCCCTATTCCGCCACCCTACCCCTCCCCATCCTGTTTCACTTTGTTGTTCATTTTAAGTTCCTTAAGAGTTGTGCTCTGGGACTCTCATATCAGAGAGACCATTCAATGTTTCACCTTCTGCTTCTGACTCACTTCACTAGGCATGATGTTCTCAAGTTTCTTCCATTTGACTGTAAAAGCCTCCACGCTGTTGGACTTCATTGATGCATAGTATTCCATCATGTATAAATACCACAATTTGTGTATCCACTGGTCTGTTGATGGGCATTTTGGTGCCTTCCATATTTTTGCTACTGTTAGATGTGCTGCTGTGAACATGGGCATACATATATCTCTGTTATATATTGTTTTGGTCTCTTTTGGATATATTCCCAGGAGGGGTGTCGCTGGATCGAAGGGGATATTTATTTCTAGTCTTTTAAGAGATCTCCATACTACTTTCCATAGGGGTTGTACAAATTTGCATTCCCACCAGCAATGCAGGAGGGTTCCTTTCTACCCATAGCCTCACCAGCACTGATTACTATTTGACTTGTTGATATAAGCCATTCTCTCTGGAGTGAGATGGTATCTTAGCATTGTTTTGATTTGCATCTCTCTTATGGCTAGGGATGTTTAGCATCTTTTCATGTATCTATTGACCACTTGTACTTGTTCGTGAGTGAACTGCCTCTTCATTTCATGTGCCCACTTTTCAATAGGATCCTTTATTTTGGTAGGCTTACTTTTCTTCAGCTCCCTGTATATTCTAGTTATGAGCTTCTTATCTGAGATGTTGGTGGTGAATATTTTTTCCCAGTCTGCTGGTTCTCTTTTTACATTGTTGATAGTTTTCTTTGCTGTGCAGAAACTTTTTAATTTGACAAGATCCCATTTGTTGATAATGGGGATAATTTCTTTTGCTCTAGGTGTCTTGTCCAGGAAGTCTTTGCCTACCCCTATGTCTTTTTAAAATTTGCCTAATTTGTCTCCTAGAAGGTTTAGTGTTTCATTTTTAATGTCTAGGTCTTTGATCCACTTTGATTTGATTTTTGGTGCATGGTGACAGGTGTGTGGCTAGATTCATTCTTCTGCATGTGGATGTCCAGTTTTCTCAGCACCATTTGTTGAACAGGCTGTCCTTTTTCCATTGTATGCATTTGGCCCCTTTATCAAAGATTAAGTAATTGAGGGTGTTATTGTCTCTGCATCTTCAATTCTGTTCCACTGGTCTGTCTATTTTTGTGCCAGTACCAGACTGTCTTTACAACTATGGCTTTACTGTATAGCCTGATTATGACAAATTTTCTACAGTAAATATATTGAAGGTCCTATCACTCTTTAACTTGCCTATAAGTCATGAACCTAAAACTTCTGATATCCATAGTTTCTGATTAAACTCACTAATATTGCTGTGGCAAACTGATAATTGGATTGTTCATGGTAAGTTACCTCATAATAAACAACTCAAATGTATTAGTGACACTAGACAAGCCTCTCTGTCACTCATTTCATTATGGGTTTTTACGAGAGGTGACCCAGGGGATGGGGATGGAGAGATTGTATCCATGTGGCTGTTCAGGAACCCAGGACTTCTGTTTTGGGACTCTAGGGCTTTGCTATCATCTCTGCTCAGGAACCTTAACAGGAGAGGCCAGAAAATGGTCATTTTAGTCCATAATCCACTCTTCATCCCTGACTGCTCTGCTCTGAGGAGAAAAGGGGAACATGTATATTACTGATAACTAGTGACCACTTCCAGGTATGAAGTGATACCACAATACTCTCTCAAAGACAGAAATGGTAGGTTAGAAAATTCATCCCACATTTATTTTTGTCTCATTAATAGCATTTAATCTTCCTCTTATATTTACATGTAAAAGTAATCATAGTAACAGTGCTCTGTAGCTAATATATGATGAAAATGATCCTACTGTGTCCTGCCCATTAGGAATTTATGGCATTTTTCTAATGAGAGTAATGAATTCATGCTGAGCCTTCCGTATTTCCTGGTTCAGTGTATTTTTTTTTCTCTTTTTTTGTGATCAGTGGCAGGCATTTGTTATTAGCTGGAATGGAGGTTCGTGTTCAAAGGGAAGCCACGGAGGAACCAGACCATGTCTGAACAGCATCCTCTAATCAAATGAACTGAACTCAACAGCCATATTAAAGAAATAAAAGTATGCCCATGACTGAGGATGCTACTGCAGAGAGAACATGAAACATACATGGATTCGATCTATGTATAGGGTTCCATATTTTACTGCTTCATCCTCCAGGTGACAGACAACGTGTGACCATGATTAGCTAAAGGCATGACTGGCTAACAAAACATGAAGGTTTATTCCTGAGTACTTTCCTTTCTGTTTGGAAAATGATTTAAGCACTGAGAATAACAGTTCCAAAGCAAATTTTCTGTCAGGAGCAAGTATCTTTATAATTTATTTAGAAATAAGGATGTTGCAAGTTGCCTAATTTTAAATAAAGCCGCTTATGTTAATAATCAAAAGGTGACCACTCTCGACTCTTTAGTCTACTTTTGTGCCTGCTAGGTTTATTCAGATAAATGCACCGAGAGAGTTTTTAAACTATCTAAGAATGTTCTTTTAATGGGACCTCTGATGTGGAAAATGGCACAGGTTTTGGTACCCAGAAAGGAAAGACTGGTTTTGAGGCCACTAACAGTTCACAAATGTTGTTGATGATGGTAACCACCTAACAGTGTATTTGGGTCTGCTTGCGTGGAAAGGAGGAATTTTTGCATTGCAAGCCATGTAGAAAGCAGATAGGAAAACATAAGAAATAGCATTCAGATGTAACTGGTAAGAAAGGATGGCTGGTATTCAGTTTGGATAATTCTCATCGGATTTCTCTGTCCCCCACCTCACTCCTTGAAGCTCTTCCCCAGGTCAGCATAATTCAATTCTTCACATCACTGCCTCAGAGACAGTCTCTCTGTTCACCACCTGAGCTACTCAAGACCTCAGACACAGCCTGTTCTCTTTTATCCCAATGAACACTATTTATATTTACATACTTATAAATATCTGTTTAGGACTTATGTTGCCCATAATCCCCCTGAGGGCAAGAATGAGCTAATTAGGTTCTTATGTGTAAAATTTAAATTTCTGTTATAAGGGTTCATTAAAGCTACCTATTTGTCTTTTTAGCAGGGCGATGAGATGTTCCAATTTACATGGCACAAGGACCTTTTCTGCCTCAAGACCTCTCACCATGCTCTGACCCAGATAAAACACCGAGTTAATGGAGGACACAGACTGATCCCATGGAAACAGACAGGGCACCTAGAACGTTTAGGACAGTGAAACTCCTCCTTATGGAACTGCAGTCGTGGACACGTGACACCCACATGCGCACTTACTGGACTGTGAATGGCTTCCCCAAAGAATGTACAGCAGAAGAGTGAGTCCCAGGGTCAGTTAAAGACCAGCACGCCCAACTCAGAGTACACCCTGTGCGAGAGGGACGGCAGGTGACAGTGCTGGGCCACCGTGGGTCGGTTGGGGCAAACATTCCACTCCAGTGGGAAGTGCCAGGGTTGGGGAGCGCAGGCACCAGATGTGAGATCTCTGCACTTATCTCTGAACTTTGTGGGAAACCTAGAGTTTCTGTAGAAACAATAAAGTCCTTCTTTTCTTTGTATTTGTTTCAATTTACTTTGTTTTAGCCAACATTTCAGTTATTTTGACTTTTATTTTTACATGTTAAAGGCTCCAATTATCATGAAGTACCAATCTTTACGCATATAGTTCTGTTTAGCATACAATCATGTATGAAATATGATTGATATATACAATGAAAGTTTAAAGACACATTTGCCACGAGTCACCCCCCTCCAAATACTGCCCCCCGCTTGCCTTGAACACATTTCTTCCATCATTCCTGACACTTTCTGAAACAGTTCAGTTCATCTTTTGTGTCTTCACAAGTGGGATCAGAGTGAAGGCTAGTGCTGCTGTTATGTGCCATCCAACAACACGGGAGGGCCAGGCTCACACGAAAGTGGCAATGTGCCTCATGTACTTAACGTTTTCATTGGGTCCATGGGGCACCAGGCAAGTCCTGGCTCTTCCCCAATGTCAGAATGACCATGAAAAGTAAACATTTTGTATTCATTCAGGACATCGAGGCAGCCACGATGGCACAGCTAAAGATATAAACAGGGCTTCCAGAACCTCTGCGCAATGTGGTAAGAATGATGGGATCATGGTGGTGTATGAAGCGAGGGGGAAAATTTTGAGGGTATACATGCCAATGAGTCCTTTACTGCCATATTAAAAAAAATCACTGTACTTTTTGATCACACCTTATATGACAGTTAGAGAGATTATGTCAACTTGAGGCAATCAGGAACCTCGCCTAGATTGGGAATTGAGAACCGGCCTGGATTTGAGTGTGATCCGTGAGCCAGTAAATGAGGGAAGAGCACCTACCTAGTTGTGGGAGGCCCAATTTGGAACTTCAACTGTATAAAAGGAAGGAAGAAGAAAGATTGTTACAGCTTCTTCCACTGGGAAGCTCTCGCCTTCACAATTGTCTACGGACACCGACTTGCTACATGCTGCAGATCGTCATCACAGGTTTGCCCCAGTCTCGACTTGCGCTGGTCTGCCTGTTGCTGACGTTCAGTCGCCAATTTTCAGTCTCCAGTCTTTGCCATTGTTCTTCTTACAACCGAGAACCACAGCAGACTCTCACCAGCTGTCCTGCTGTCCCAGATGGAAGTTCTGCCTCAGCTCTCACACGTGCAGGCCGCCATCTTGGTCTATCTCTATCCTTGGATTTGTAAGCTTTCCTAATAGACCCTTTTAAAATAATTTCTGTAAATCCTGCCTTTTGAAAGATCCCAAACTAATACACCTTACACCTGCACGGAACAGATACTCTTCCGTTTACACATGGGTTTTGAAGGTATGTTCTCTCCTTGCCCTAAAGACCACTGAACTTGTCAGAATAAGGACAGTTTCTAACAGATGTCAGGAATTGTAGCTCTGTTCTGCATGAAGAGTTAACTGCTAACGAGAGCAAACCAGGAAAAGAGTATTAAGTGCAATATATCTAGAGCTGACATAATTAACGAAGGGAAAGAATATCAAAGCCAAAAAAACCCCACTTTGATGTTGTGTGAAACTTAGGCTCAAGCACATATAATATTGATGGATTACATGGCTTTTCAAGTTTTCATTCACAGTTAAATCCAGACTGAAAAGTCAGAGCACTGAGGTCAGAGAAATCTGGAGGCTTGCAACACTTTTTCTTTCAATGAGCGAAGTATTCAAAGGCACCCTCTAAGTGGGCACTTCTTTTGTCACTTCTTGCTCACTGAACTGATTTCCTGTTTCGAGACGGAACCAAGGACTAGTTAAATATGATTTGAAAAATGTCCCTAATGAAACATCAGGAAAAGGAGGAAAGAGGAAATGCTGAAGCATATGTTGAATAATATTTATGGGTTATATTTATGTATATGACTCATACATTTAAAAGTAAATTCACCCCGAGTGAAAAAGAAAATTACTACTTTATGTGTGACCGAAGATTTACATAACATTTGCAGATATTTATAAAACCCTAGACTATTTCTCAAGTATGTCATGGAGAAAAAAAGCCTGGTTAATAAAAAATGACAACCCATTTAGTATTAAAATTGTGGCAGCTCGGACGGGGCATAAGAAAGCCAGGCTTGACCAAGCTGTGGTTCTGTCATGTCCTGTTACCAATTTCGCATCACAGATTGAGCGGCAATTGTATAAATTATGCTCGTGCATATGCTAAGCCCAAGACCTCCTGTTTCCCATGTATAATGAATCCCTCATTGCTTTCAGAGACTTTCTAATAATTGCCAATTGATTCATATAACAGCAAAGTAGGAGATCCATTATTTAGATGAACAAATGCATCCAGGTAAGTACTGTGTTTTCCAGTGCAGCCGGAATTCGTGGTAGTACCCTCTGAAAATGGTCTTTAATTGGCAAAACAGCAATTGAGCCTCCTGTTTCCTTTGATATAATAGCAGAAATGAAGACAGGCTGCCATCTTGCAGCATCCCAGAAATGCATCAACATTGCCAAGAATAAGAAAGTACTAAGATCTTACTCTTTATTTATATTCTAAAAGCAAAACATTGAGGATTGTTTCTACTTGCATTTTAGAAGTCACGAGTAAACTGGCATATTAAAAAAAAACTTTCTAAAAGTAAGGTGTTATCTCAAACCGTGGGGCTGACCCTACATGGCTCTGTGGGGGCTTAGAATGGGGCGGTGGCAAAGTAAGTTTTAAAAATAAACACATTGCAAGAATTGTATCTAATTAGTGTCACAGGCACTTGCTTAGGCCTACCCAAAGCCTGCAAGGTGGGCAAAACCTGCCTGTTTTACAGATGATGCAGTTGGAAAGCTGCAACGTAAGCCTGGGCCAGGAAGTTTCTGTGCCCAGCCTCTGGGCCTCCTGCTTTTTACCTCTTCTAGTAGCTTACCACCTCTCAATACAGGGAATGAGGTAGGGGGAGAAAAGAAAAAGAGGGTAGAAGAAGAAGAAAATATACAAAATGATGACGGGAAATCAAGACAAAAAGAACTGATTGTTAATTGATTCAGTCAAAACTCTGCTTGCTTGTTTTTTTTTTTTTTAAATCAAAACACATCCCTCTACTCCGCCTCCAAAATGGTGCACAGTGATGTCTGCTTTCTCCTTGAACCTGCCATCCTGTCTCAGAGAGGCCCATTTGCTCTTGAGTAGAGCTGACCCGTGTAATACAGTTGCTCCTGGAGACTGTAGGTTTGGGAAATGAGCACTGAATATACTGCTGTAGGGACAAAAATATAGATTATCAGTCAATTAATCCTAACTACGAACATCCATCAAAAGATGAAGGCAGTCTTAGCTAACATTATTGAATTCTACATTATTGAATTCAGGTGTCATGCAAAGTTCTTTGAAGACATTATCTTGCTTAAGTTTAATAACAGTCTACTGGGTTCGGTCTTACAGAGCAGGAAATAGAGGCTCAGAAGTAACTTGCTGGAGATTTGCTGGAAGTTAGCTGCCCTGTCTGCCTCGAGGCTGACTTTCGGACTCCCTAGGCTCTTGGCAAGTGTGGCTTATACCTTAGGGGGCAAAACAGGAACAGTCCCACATCATTACACTATCCTAGAAGAGTTATGGCTGATTCTCTACAAGATAATAGGAGAAGGATCTAAGGATATAATGAAGTAGAATTTGTAGTTTTAAAAAAGTCCTTAAAGGTTTCTGGAAATAGGAAGTTCAGGGGAGCACCGGGCTGGAGCAGTAGTGGACACTTCCAAGGAGAGTGGCCAACTGCAGCAGGATATTCATGGAGAAGAATAATTGCCAAGGGGCCGGATGTGGGGCACACATGTGTCATTCCTCTATTCTGGGAGGCTGAGGCCATAGGAATTCAAATTCAAGCCTCACTCAGGCAGCTTAGCAAGATATAGAACCAAAATAAAAAGACAAATATAAAACAAATTTTATGAGCTTGGGATGCAGCTCAGTGCAAAGGCCCTGTGTTCAAGCCCCAGTACCAAACACCAAGAAAGAGGTGGAGGAGATTAGTCTAGATAAAAGGGGACAGGAAGAGAATTCAGAGAGATGGGAAAAGCACAATACAAGGCATGCACTCAGGAAATTCATTTTATGCAAACAAACCACTTATGTGATGTGTTAAGAAGGATAAACTCAGATGAGACCTTTAGAAAAGGTTCATAATTCCAGCACTAAGGAGGCTAAGGCAGGAGGACTCCAAGTTCCATTCCAGTCTGGGCAATTTAGCAACTTAGCTAGACCCTAAAGAAAGGGCTCAGTGCCAAGGCCCTGGGCTCAGTCCTCAGTACCCCCCACACACATACATACAGACACAAAAATCAAATTGGCAGGGTGGACAGTAGCCTCGTTGGTGCATGTGAAGGTGTACGAGTGCTCCATCTGGACAGAGGCTGAAGCACAGGAGCTTTGCACATGGTGCCACACAGCCAGCGTCTGACCCTAAGTTCTAACCAGCAATGCACTGGCATCTTTTTCTCAGTCTGTGACCTCCATTTCCATCACAAA
The DNA here is from genome assembly GCA_004027205.1 of Ctenodactylus gundi. Classification (NCBI taxonomy): domain Eukaryota; kingdom Metazoa; phylum Chordata; class Mammalia; order Rodentia; family Ctenodactylidae; genus Ctenodactylus; species Ctenodactylus gundi. The sequence goes on along the minus strand of PVKB01002685.1, from coordinate 115,891 downwards.
TGCACTCAGGGCCTTCCATGTGCTTAAATTGGCCTAATATTCTCTCATGCTCTAAGAAGTCATAGTTCTTAATCCTGGATACTTTCAGCTGACTAAGTAGAGATCATTGTCTTCGGAGACGACACATGTATTTGTGTGTAAGAACGGTGTGAGATGGAGGGGGAAGGATTCAGGATTATGAACTTAAAAATCAGTACTGATTCGGTTGTATCACTGACTCTAGGTATTGACAATTTTACGCTTTCCAGGTTAGATATTGATATACTTTCTCACATCATACCCTCCATGCATTGTAGAGGCACTGGATAGAAATCCCATGTTTAGTAGATGATTTATTTCATCATTATGGTTACTTAACTTAGAAAATACACTGCTAATTGGAATGCTTTCTGCTCCTGAAGTTTACTTTCTTAATGAGCGACACGAATAGCCTGGTATGACTCTCTCTGCAGAAAAGTGACTTAGTGTGACAGGGACTCTGGAGAAAGAACCTGGGCTGTGTAGCCAAGACACTTCTTCTTGTCTGTGGATAGAAACCCCCCACACCCCACAGGAAACATGGCTCTTCTGTAGATAAGTTCATTTAATCTTGGTACTCAGAATTAAGCAGCCTCTTGTCTACACAGATGGGCCAGATTTTCCAACCTTAGCTTTATCCCCAGTATGAAAGGTGGTATATTATAATACCTTCCCATCTGCCTTGTAACTTTTTCTTATTATTTTCTTGCTTCATATTGCAAGCAAAGAAAATGGACGTTATTCATTGAGTCTGCTAATGATTCCTCCAAACATCCTATTCTTATTTTATTTATTTATTTATTTATTTGTTTTTGAGACAGGGTCTCGCTCTATAGCCCAGGATGATCCTGAACTCACTATGGAACCCAGGCTGGCCTTAGACTCACAGCAATCCTGCTGTCTCATCCTCCTCAGTGCTGGTATTACAGGCATGCACCACCAAGCCCAGCTTAAGTGACGCTGGGGAATTGAACTCAGGTACTTAGTGCTTGACTTAGCACTTGATATAGCACTTGCTAGTCAGTGCTTTGACTGCTGAGCCATTCCTCTAGCAGAGAGGACAGCATTGTGAGACTGGCTCAAGGAAATCTGATTTAATCAAAACAATTGTTTGGCATCTTATCAAAAATGTGTTTTCAACCTGAAAAGTAAGTAGTGGCCTAAGAGTTACAAATTATGGAAATAATTGGTAAAGTAATTACTTTTCAAATAACCGGTAATTACTTCTCAAGTATTTTAAGTTTAAGAAATTTTTATTTTTCCTTATCTGAAATCTCTCAGCTCATGGACGTTACTAAAATATTAAGTGTGTGAATTTGAATATGGTTTAAAAAACATGAGAAATGTTGAAATATGTATAGCAATTTCATCTTTCGTTGACATAGAAGATAAATTTTATTTATTTTTATTTATTAAAAGGCTATGCAATGGCTGATATCAACTGTCAACTTGATGGGCTTACAAGATGCCTGGAAAAACATAAAACACACTTGTGGGTGTGTCATGAGACCATGACCTCGAGAACTATGTCAATCCCTAGCCCCTTTATATTTTTTATCTTTGCCTTGGTCTCTGCTTCCTGGTTGGTATGAAGTGAGCATCTTTTCTCTGACAGTCTTCTGCCATGGTGTTTTTGCTTTGAAGCCAGCCAACCATGGACTAAATCTTCCTAAACCAGGGACTATAGCCTCCCAAACCTTGAGCCAAAATAAACCTCTCTGCCTTAAATTGGGTTTGTCTGGTATTTTGTCCTAGCAACAGAAAGGTTACTATCATGGGCTAGTTAACAGAATTTGTATATTTTTTTTATCATAAATTAAAGAAAATTTCTTTTATTCCATAATTATTCCAAGTGTTGGTGTTTAGAAGTCTCAAGTTCTTTTAATCTCTTGACAACATTTCTGAGAGTTCAATTAAAGATGATTTGAGAAAGGAGATTCTATTATTAACTATATGCTACCCAAGAGATGAAACACTAAACACTATCTCTACTCCAGAACATCTACAACTAATATCCCTACACTAGATTAAAAAATTACTACAACAAAAAATTCACTTGCAATTTAAAAATCTCCTGAAAAACATATCAGGAGAAACTTTACCAGGTGAGTTGTTCCTTACTATAAATGAGGTTCTCATATATTATTGGAATCCCAATTAATGGATTGGAGCAGTATTAAAATTAATAGCCATCAGTGAGTATTTTTTTCTCTTTTTCATATGTAATTCTGACTTGTGAGTCTTAAAAATATCAAACTAGTACCATAATAATAAAATTAAACTAAGATTTTTATTTTCTTTGTCATTCTGGATATTGGCATTTTCTTTAGTTCTTCTGGATAATGGCAAAATGACATCCAAATAAATTTTACTTCAGGTGCTCCCTAACAAAAAATAAACAATAACAATAACAAAACAATTCTTTCTCTAAAAGAATCTCCTTTTTGTTTCTTTCCATAAATTAATTTCAAAGTAATATCACATCAAAATACAGCTAGTTAAATATATATAAAATTTCTTCATATATTACATATGTGTTGATAATAATAATTGACAATAAATTTTAAGACTTAATGAGTTTTTATTTTTTTCCAAAAAATAGTTCAATCTACAAATGGCAAATGTAAATGGAATTTTTAAAATAAACTTCATATTAACTTTTTTAATGTAGTAAATAAAACTTTTCTGTACTTCAATTTTAGGAAATGTCTTCGTGTCAGTTAATGAGCTGGAAACCCATAATTTCAAGGCATTTAGAGCCTTATTATTTTAATTATTAGCTTCAAGTACTGGTTAAATAGAAAAACTTTCAAGTGAAAAAGAAATAATATTCTTAGGTCTTCAGGTGTTATGGAAAATTGAGTAAATTTTGTCTGCCTTAAAATTAATAATGCACTGACTGAATTTATTCTAAGACCTGCATATAACATAAAAGGATATGTTTCTTGCTGCTAGCAAGAAGAAAAAGCATCTTTAGTGTTTTCAATTTATACCACTTTGAGGACTTAGGTGGCTGTTCAAGAACTAAAAAATGACAAAATTTCATAATGCATAATGAATAAACTCTCAAATTTTACATTTATATTAAAATATGCAGTTTGGATTTTACTCAAATCTAGTAATTCAAGGAAATTTTCATAAAGAATGTGAGTACTGAATATTTTTTTTACACATTTGAAATATTATACACCCTCAATCCTTATAAAGGTCATTAGCTCACTTCTCTCAAACAAAACAAGTTTTTACAGGAGAATTTGCAATACTCAGTTTTACCCATTAACACAGAAGGAAATGCAGAATTGAAGTTTTTCTCCCATGATAACTCATTGTGTTTTTTAGAGAAGGAACAAAGCTTGCTTATGGTCTGCTTTTGCACATCCTCTGAGTTGGTGATACTGCTATGAAGTTTCTCATAGATCACATGCCTTCTCAAAAGATATCTGCATCCCGAACTCCAGACCTGTGCATATGCAACGTTATGTGGCAAAAGGACTCTGCAGATGAGGTTAAACTGTGCCCTGAGATGAAATTACTGTAGGTCATTTGGGTGTGCATACTCTAATCACATGGGTTCCTGATGGAGAAGAACCACCCTGGCTGGGCCCAGAGGAAGATGAGAGGATGGAAGTAGAAGCAAGACACACTATTTTGCTGGTGTTGAAGGTAGAGAGTCCCCAGACAAGGCATGTGGGCAGCTCTAGAATCTGTAAAGGGGGAGGAAGTCGATTCTCCCTTGGGATTTCCAGAAAGCCGTGCAATCGTCATGACCACTTGACTTCGGCCCAATGAAAACTATTAGATGTCTAAAGTACAAATCCATAAGGTTAAAAAAAGTTTAAGCCACTACATTTGTGGTTATTTGTCAAATCAGAATTAAAAACATAATATGAATTATAAAAAACAAAGAAAATGTGATAAAAAGTAAACGTACTCAGAAAATTTAAAAAAGATTATCTACACTTCTACAACTCCCACTTTTTAGGGCAACACTATTCACTTTGGGGTTTTCAAACATGGAACATGAATGCATCACTTGTGTATTTAGCAAGAATCATTTGTAATAACAAAAATATACATTCAAATCTGCCCAGCACACTAGCATGTGATTAGTAGAACTGTGTGGTGTATCTGGACAGTTATTTTCAAATTACCCATTTTATTTATCTAGTTTTTTTTGCTGATTGGGTGATGTTTAGTGGCAAAGTCATGGCAGCAAGCCGGATGCTTGTAAAGTAGTGATTATTTTAGTTCAATTCCACCAGACATCATTGGTAAAGTTTTTCATGATAATAATGAAAGAACATTGAGATTTGCAAATCTAATCCGAGTACCATGATTGTCTAGCATGCACAAGTCCTGGGTTCAACTCCCAGCATCACAGTGTGAATAAATGAATGAAGGACGCTAACAAAGACAATGCTGTATGGGTGGAGGGGTAGAGACATAGACATTATGAAGAAAAAATTATCTTTAAACAAAAATACCTCACACTTATACAGAGGAAGGTTAATTTTTCCAACAAATAATGTTGAAAGGCCAGATATTCATGTGCAGAATAAAAGCCTCAATTTAAGACTCGTACTACCTATACAAGTTAATAGTAAATGAATCATACATCTAAATATAAAACCATAATATTTTAGATAAAGCAATCTCTGACATAATGCCAAAAGCACAATCCATAATAAAAGTATTGAAATTTTATCAAAACTAGAAATATTGTATCTGTGAAAAATGTTAATATTATGAAAAAGCAGACTAAGATACATTATTTGCATATCACATATCTGATAAAAACTCTATCTAAATTATTTTTAAAACAAATTTTCAGAACTTAAGAAAGTCATCTAATTGGAAATGGAAAAACAATTTTCAAAGTCATTTTACCATAATGGATACAGTAGAAACAACAAAACAGTTGAACGCCAGTAGTCATTCTTGATATTTACACTAAGACCATGAAATGACAGTGACGACATTCCTACCAGACATAAAAAAATAAACAAGTTTCTGACAATACTCAGTGCTGACAAGAATTTAGGGCAACTGCACTTGCAAGCACTGCTGGGAATGATTTAAGTAACAGCACCCTGGAAAAGAGTTTGCCAGTTTTATTACGGTAAAGTGAAATATATATTTATTGCATCCATTAGCATTATTATTTCTATGTATTTACCCTATGAAAATAAAAACTCGGCCTGTCTGAATCTCAAAAGCACGAGTTACAGTTTAAATATAAAAATCTTATGAATTCAGAGAGAGGCTACTGGAAGGTGAACGAACAGAGGGGTATATTCATGAGCAGACTCTCCCACTGATAAATTCATGTCTGATTGTACGGTGGGAGGTGAGGCCTGGTTGGAGGAAGGTCTCTGGAGGCAAGACCTGGAAGGGTGTTTTCTTCCCTTGCATGCCACAAAATTGGAAATACAAAGCATTTTTTTTTTCTGTGAGTTGAAAGAGAAAATTTTTAAAAAGTGAACATGGTAGAATAGATCTAACTGAAAGCCATTCGATTAGAAAGGAAGTGAGGACGAAATGCTCATATTCCCAGTAAACTATATTGTAAAAGCCTAGACTTAGGTTTCCTTCAAAATCTTGGAAGCTGGGGGACTAGACAGCACTAAATTCTGCAGATGGCTGAATTTTCACTTCTGCCAAAAGTAAGATTGTGTATGGTTACATATTCATCTTGGAGAAAAAAATGATAGAGTAATTAAAACTAAAATAATGTGAAGCAAGAATGATCTCCCAGAACAAGTATCCATGAGGGACGACTAGGACTAGGGCCCACAAAGCATGTCATATAGGTGCCATTTCTGAGATTCAGTGGTTCATTCACATATTACATTTTGTATGTTGTGAATATATAATATCACATCCTCAGCTGTAAGTACTTAAAAACAAAAAATAATTGCATCATAAACTATATATTCTCTAAGATTCTGTGTGAATTGGTTTAGAAGACAGCTTATACCTAAAACTATCATTTGCTGACTAAATAATTTAGCATAAGCACTCTGAATTTCTGAGTTTCTTTAATCAGTAAACACCTTAACTTTTCTACCTTAGAAATGGGCTTAAATTCAACGGAGAAAATATACAAGTTGCTTTAAAATTGTAAGAATATTATTCTTCTATCTGGTACAAAATGAGACACAAATTTGGGGTGTGTGTGTGGGTGTCGTTGTGTATGTGCGTGTGGGTGCGTGTGCATAAATCCTATGGAAATTTAAGAGCCCTTCTACCCCAGTCCCTTGGAAAGTACTTGGTACTCTTTCTTCTCTTGGAATTTGCCATTTAGTGGTTCTATCATTATTGGACATAATCTGGTTAGTTTTCCCCTCTTAATTGAAGGTAGTTCAAAAGGTAATTTTTTTCTTCAACATTAGATATTCAGTTTCCTGCATTTCCAAAATATCTATGCTTAATGAGCTAGAAGGCAGCTGAACACTTAGCAGTCATTTGGATGGTCAATATTTTTGTACTTCAAAGAGCGATTCATCTACATGTACGTCACGCTGAGGTTGTTGTAATGCTGTGAGGAAGACAGCCAGAAAGAACTACTGAAAAATGATCATTGATAAGAGAGAATTCCTCAAGTTTTTTTTTTCCCTCTTTTTCTCTTAAGAAGGTGCATTTGGAGAGAGAAAGCAGGACTGAGAGACAAACGTTGGAATTCAAGGTTTGTTTCGGACTGACTTTTCATTGCGCTGTAAACTTAAAAAGGTTTGACGTGGGTCTCTATCGGTTTCCTTTTTCTGAGCTATCCTTAATATTGGTAGTGGAATCAGGAATAAACTTAGGGCCAGCTCACTGCTTTGTGTCTCAGGTTTATAGGAAGGAATGTCTTATTCTCTAAATACCTAACACAGAGTGATGAAGAGAGGGCTTTACTTCAAATTTTGTTTATCTTTTGAATGGATTGAATTTCATTAATTGCATGTCCTCAAAGAGAGAGCGGCTGTCCTCATGTTGCTCTCTTATATTGTTTTCATATGAGGGCAGTAAGGGAACATTAATGTAAAATTCTCTTATTCCTGAGAGTCAACTGCTCAGCAGACCGCTTAGAGGGCGTGCCCTGCCGATGGATGAGGTAATGTGCGCATGTGGTATGCGTGTAAGTGGGGGCGCTGATTGTGGGTGAATTCATAGAGTAACCTGACCTCGGTCATGTGCACCTTCCTGGTGAAACATAAACTATTCTTGAAGCAAGACAAACGAAGGAAAATACTTCTTTGGTGAGCACAAGTACGTGTACGTGTGTACTTACTTGATTGTCAGAGACTATGGGTTTGTTTTTATGGAGCAAGATAGAATTGCTTCAATCCTGTTCCTTATGAGATAGTGTGGCTTTCAATTCCTTGCTCACCTCTCTTTGAACTCACACACTTTTGCAGCCACGACTATCAAGTGCTCCTTCTTGGACATTCTGTGAGTGAGAAGCTTAGGCTGAGAAACTATTTTTTCACTACATAAAAAGGTTTGCACTGGTACACCACTTGTATCTATTCTCATAAATCTGAAAAAACCCTCTAAGTTACATTCAGGGAGTTCAGAGTAGACAGAAAAATAGATAAAGCAATTTTGATTAACTGTTCACAATTATTCAAACACGATGTGGTCCATCCCTCTATGATTCTTTCAGTGTTTCTATACATTTGAAATACTTGTAACACGTTTGGTGGAGGAATTTATCTTCAGATCCAGCCAAAACACTAGAGACCTGCGTACCAAACCCCGTTGTTTTGGACTCTTTCAGAATTGATTTTATGTTTCATGAGCTGTGGGCTACATTTATTGTATGGATACATAAAAAAGATCTCTTACATCACAGACTGCTCCAATAAAGACCCATTGGGGCCATTGCTCACAGGCTGGAGAATCAGAAATCATCTCTTGTTTTTTTTTTTTTTTTCTTTTGGACATTGGGACTCTTCTAACTGAATTTGTCTCTTTCATTGCTTTTGTGGTTAGGAAGTTTGGAAGCAAATTTATAATCTTGTCCCTGGACTTCGAGGTATCTTAAGGGTATGGATTTATCACATAACCTTTACTAAACTATATCTAGAAAGTTGTCCCACACACTATTTCTCTTAAAAATTATTTTAATAGTGATTCTTATTATATATTTCTAATATTTCTAAATTGAGATAAGCATGGCAGTGTGTGTATATGTGTGGTGTGTGTGTGTGTGTGTGTGAGAGAGAGAGAGAGCGAGTACAAGCAGCTTGGTTCAAGTCATGTGCATCATTTTTCTACTTCATTTTAAGTTAACTAATTGAATTTAATGGTCCCCTTCAATGAGGTCTGGTGGTCTGCAATCTAAAAAAACAAAACAAAACACTAGTCTGTACCTCTGTATCACTGTAAGATGCACTAGGTTTAGTTTTCAGTTACGTCTACATAGGAAGAGTGAGTCAGCTGATCACTGTGAAGAGAGTTTAGTACAACTTAATCCCTGTTTATTATGAACTAAAGCATCTTGAGCTCGAAGAAAATAGATGGACACCAATGCCACCAGATATTTGAGAGGTGTCTGGGAAAATGTCACTTTCTGGAGGTGAAAATTACATATTTGTCTTTCAATCTTTACTCAAATATAGCACTAACATGGAGGATTTGTTCAAGGACCTGGAGGTCAAGGTGGTGGAAGTAATCTGTGCAGACACCTGATCATGTTGCTGCAGCCATAGAAGGATGGACTCTGCAAGGACAAAGACACAGTACCACAGTGCCTGAATCTTGGAGAAACAGTCAGTCACACACTTGAAACAATTATTTTAAAAGGGAAAAAAATCAGAAGGGACCCAAGGACACAGTCAGGGATGTGGGATTTAAGGATAAACAAAGCTATAGAATTCCGCATGTCGTAGTGCTATCTTCCATTTTTATAATGTACCTGACTTTAAAAAGTGGAAGACTGCACTATGTTTATTAGAGCACCCTTAAAACACATGTCAAGGCCTAACAGAATGTACAATTTAAATCAGGCTAACATTAACAAAAGGGAGGTGATTACATCATTTCACCAAATTCTCCTAGATTATTCTTCTGTTTCTAGATGCTAACATTTTTAAATTAAGCAAAGAAATGAGATGAGTTAAGAAAATATGGCTAGAATTGGAATATCTTTTATCAAAATACTTGGGACTGGAAGAATTTTAGACTTCAGGGCTTTTGGAACATTTGGATATATAAAGTAAGGTGGGACCCACATCTAAACATAAATTCATTTATTTCATACACTCCTTATGCACATGACATGAAGGCAATTTCTTGCAATATCTTTAGTGAGTCTGTTTCCATTGTGACACTTCACCTGAGGTCAGGTATGGAATTTTCCATGTGGAGTCAGGTCTGCACTCACAGTGTCAGATTTTGGAGCATTTTGGATTTTGGATGAGGGATGCTTGATCTATAATCTTATTTTAGAAGTTAGCTCATGTTTAAAGGATCAGCCCTCCAATTCTTCTTGCACACCCAGACATAGAAACAAGGAGAGTGGAGCAACTTCTCATGGTATTGAGATGTTTATTTCCAAGAAAAATAACTACAATAAGATAAATTTATACATTCATTTTAATTGGGAGGTAGCATATCTTCATTTTATAGTGAAAGACAATCAGACACTTTTCAATTAAATTAATACACATGTGCACACAGTGGTAATCAAGGGGACAAGTGGCATCCAACGCTACAAGTGAGGATGGTGTTCCAAGCCCCTACTTAGTGGTAAGAAAGGATGTGGATGGACGTGAGGGGTGTGTCCTACTGTGATACGTCAGCCAAGCTCATGATCATTCTCAATCTCAATTTCCTGTTATAAAAGGAGACTATTGTGTGATATATGTTGTGATTAGTGTTCAGTCATTCTGCCCATTTCCACAGGTACCACTGTGTGCTGGGTAATTTTTTAGACCATGAAGATAGAGCCTTGATGGAAAAAAAAATGATTCTGAAAGGCACCCGTCATCCTCGTGAGAGGAAGTGACAAGAGAAACAAGAAATCAACATGTACTGAACGGACTGACAAGTATGAAGAATACATGAAAAGAAAAGAAGAAATCACGGCTGTCTTGGAATCAGAGTAGAATGATCAAAAACCTGGGTCACATGGATACAACTTCAGATACAGTACAGCATTTTTACTACCCGTTTGTCTTAATTCCTTTTCCCAATCCTCACAGCTCAAAGGAGATGCTTATTTTGGTTGAGAGCTCAGAGATCTCAGTGCTTGTATGGTTGGCTGGCACTGGCAGAAGGGCATGGGAGAATGACCTGGCTGGGGACAGGGCTCATCTCCACATGGCCAAAAAGATAAGTCAGTGAAAGGTGGGACCAGCAAGGGAGACATGCCTTTCCAGGCCACACCCCCAGTGGCTCATCCCTCCAATCAGACCCCATCTTCTCTTATCACATGACATTATTAATACATTAATCCAGTTGATCCAACTTATCTCAAGATCTGATCATATTCCAAACACATGAGGCTTTTGGGGGACATTCCTGACCCTAACCATGATACCACATTAGTCAGATTTAAAAATACATGATGCATTTTAAGACTTTTTAAAACAAATGTGTGAAAACTCCATGTGAAAATAATATTCGTGTAATTAAATGCACAGCACTACTTAAAGGGCAACAATATAAATATTTTTTCTATTTTAATTATCTAGAGTTAATACTAAGCAAATAGTCTGCCTATTTGGAAATTGTACATCTTATTCAACTAGAAAAAAATGCACTAAGTGTGTTCCTGTTCTTTTAAAACATACAAACATGCTCAAATATGAGCCTGACAATGACAGATTCAGATCAGATTTTTTTTTCATATGGGGAAGCAAGGAAAGACTACAGGCAATGAATACCATCACCTTTAAATTTGGAGTCGTAAATGCTTCAGAGAGAAAAAGAAAGATAATAGCTTGAAAATCATAATATATATTTTAATAGGACATACCTATAGGTATTCTTTATTTTACATTTTTAATGAACAAGCAACATGATTAAATATTTTTCTTAAGAACTGAACAAGTTCTTTACCAAATAGTAAACAAAGTTGACTTATTACTTGATTCTCTAATGAATTTGTATGACAAAGATGTAAAGACATGAATTCCTATTATATTGTTTCAGTGGAAACAGAGTAAGGTCAATTAAAACCAGCCACACTGATTCACTGATGACAATAAAAATGATCTTAATGAAATTAAAAGCACACATTTTAAATGTCTCAATAATAAAATTCAAAGGTATGTGAAAGTCTACAGAGATACAATAGTAGTGTCTTCTACAAGTACCTTTTAATGTTAATTTTTATTGAATCTTTGGGCTATAGTACAAAAATAACAATAGCTTAATTAAATTGTGTATTTTCAAACTTTCTTTTTGTTGCTTTTCTGAAAATCAATTTTGTTTATGTGGGTGATATTTTTTATTGTCTTCCTTTGCCTTTTCCCCTGTCTTCAGTAGTTCAGTCTAATAGTTGTACAAGATTTCCAAACTTTCACGGACATGTGCTCAACACACATAATCAACTTCTTTCCAATAGGAAAGCACAATGGCAGTGTAAGGATACATAGATACTACTACAAAGTTTCTCCTTCTTCTTGCCCTCTTTTTTTTTTTAATCAAGACAGGATGTTGAAGTATCCAGTGAACAAGAACAAAAGCAATGAAAATCAGAGATTTGATTTCAAAGAACACAATGCTGAGTTTTCCTATAACTAGGTAAGTCAAATAAAGTTTTAAGTTCACTATGCAACTCCCTAGCCTGGAAGTTATTGGGCATTATTTGAAATGACTGTAGTTTCCAAATGGAATTATTACCAAATGTGTATTATTCAAGTCAATATGAAATATTTTTACTGTTAAGATACTGCAGTATATTTTATGCATTTAAAAAATGTATAAGGTCAAGCAAACACCTATCCTTTGTAGGAACCGAGGACAGCAAGGTCATTTCACAAAATGTGACTCACTTTTCAGAACTTTTAGTTTGTTTTAAGATTTAAATTGCAAGGCACTTTTAAAAAGTTATCTGTCAACTTAAATGACCTTATTTTAAATAAATACGTTCACAGCACTTAAATGACTGTGTTGTGATTGCAGAATAGATTTAGCGTCTTATGAGGAGGACAATTTGAGCAATCAATTTTCAATTTCAAGAAACTCGTTTGAAATATAACATTACCCACTTCAGTAACACACTAAATAAATCATGATAGTTAACAAAGAGATAGTATAGTAGACGAAAAAAGAGGAAGGAGATGAATAGGAACTGTCAGATACCAAAAGAAATAATAATAATAACAACAATAACGTCTCTTCTAAAATGAAAGGTGAGATCTTCAGCATCTGTTAAGAAAATGTGAGGCAAGGACTTCCTTAACAAGACACCAAAAACAAAAGAAAAGGCTACCAGAACTAATGGGATTATGTCAAATTAAAAAGTTTCTGCACTGCAAAGGAAATCATCAACAGTGTAAAAAGAGAACTGACAGAGTGGAAAAAATTATTCACCACCAATTCCTCAGATAGGAGGTTCATAGCTAGAATATACAGGAAAATGAAGCAAAGTAAGCCCCTCAAAATCAAAGATCTGATTGAAAAACGGGCAAAGGAAATGAATAGGCAGTTCTCAAAGGAAGAAGTTCAAATAGCCAATAAACACATAAAAAGATGTTCAATATCCTTAGCCATTAGAGAAATACAAATGAAAACATCATTAAGACACCATCTGACTTCAGAGAGAATGGTGTATATCAAGAACACAAACAGCCATCAGTGCGGGCGAGGCTGTGTGGGAAAATGAACCCTCCTGCACTGCTGGTGGGAATGTAAACTGGTACAGCCACTATGGAAAGCAGTATGGAAGTTCCAAAAAGACTGAAAATAAATATCTCCTTTAATCCAGTGATACCTCTTCTGGGAATTTGCCCAAAAGGGTTAAAACAACATACAACAGAGATACATGTATGCCCAAGTTCATAGCAGCACAACTAACAATAGCTAAAATGTGGAAGACATCAAAATACTCATCAACAGATCGATCAATGGATACACAAATTGAGGTATTTATATACAATGGAATACTACTCATTTATAAAGACAGTTAAGTTGGAGGTTTTATAGGTAAATGGATGCAATTTGAGACCATTATGCTCAGTGAAGTGAGTAGGAAGGAGAAGGTGAAATATTGAATGGTTTCTCTAATATGAGAAACCAAGATCAAAAGTATTTCATAAAACTAATTGAGGGAAATAATGGGAGTTGGGTGGGGGCAGGGTTGAAAAAGGAGAGGGAAAGGATTAGTAATTTTGCCAATATATGTATATTCGCAGAATACTCAAGATCAATTAACACATTATGTACTGCATCCACGCATATCAATAAAATGGGGGAGAAAAGAATATGTGAAAACTTTCCAGTAGTAAGTCAGCAGTCAGGTCCGACCAGTTTCTTTTTTCACCAAATGCTCACTGGCACTGCTGAATAATTACCCCGAGTTACTGGCGTTGTCACTCAACCAGCGCTAAGAGCTGGCGGAAACAACATGAAGAACAAATGTACCCTTGACTCAGGCACAGAATCTCAGACAGGGAATAAAGAATTCAGGTCTTTGCTGGCCTCTCAGGTAAAAGAGGACAAACTTTCAATGCAGCCACCTCTTGGCTGCAGAAACAGCAGCCAACTCCTCACTGGGACTGGAATCCTGTCCACATAGCAAAGGCTCTTGATAGAAGGTCACAGAAGTCATCCACTTAGCATTGATTTTGGAGAAGAATATGGCAGACTTTAGAGAAAGGGGACCCAGTGTGAGACAAAATAACCTATATTTTCTTTTTATTGGCATAATCCTTTATGGTATAACATTTGGTTTAAAGTAAAAGTCTCCATTTCTCATTAAGTTCTATTGATTTTCCCACCCAAATCCAAAGCAGGGATATAAGCCTAGAAAATATCCCATTAATACCAGTCATGGGTGTGATAGAAAGTCTGCACCTTATCAGCCAAACCACAATTTCATTATAAGACTTCATGCTCTGTTAGACTCCATCCGATGCCTGATGGCTCTCATTCCTCAAAATTCCTGTTTCCAAGAGTATGTTAGTTTGCCAGGTATGGCTATCATTTGGAATACAGAATTTACTTAGACGTGGTTTTACACAGCAGGGTCCAGTTACTGGTATGCCCCCTTTACTTCCTATAATTTCTAATTCTCCCCATCCCCCACTAAAAGAAGCACATCTCCACAAACAAAACTCCTTAGCTTTTGGTTTTCTTCTAACAAGTTATATAGTGAGAAAACATTTTGCACTTTCCTGTTGTCTTGGTCACTTTCTCACTGCTGGGGTACAATATCTGACACTCACAACTTAAATGGTGAGAGTTTCTCTTTGACACTCACAACTTAAATGGTGAGATTTCCTCTTAGCTCACACTTTCAGACGGTCTCAATGCAACTGGCAATGGCAGAGGGCATGGTGGAGGGCTGAGCCGGGAGATGCCATTCACAGCACGGCATGACAGGGAGCAAGGAAAATGGATGAAGCCTGGGAAAGATCATATCCTCCCAGGCCACATCCTCACCGATCTGCCCCTGCAGCTAATTCCACTGCCTAAAGTCATAAGAAGTCAACAGATCAACTCACATGATCCAATTAACACCCACAACCACTTACCTTCCAAATACCCGAGGCTTTTGAGGGATACCCCAGATCCAAACCATAACAATTATACAGTGGAAAACAACTGTTTAATTGCCAGAAAGTGGTTAAGATAGTGACATAGTTTAAAAAGAGTTGTCACTTTTACGTAGAACCTGTCCCCACTGGTAGTCATTTTCACAACTGAGTTTTCAAAGCCAGGGTCCATTTGGCTGCATTTGAATTGGTGACATTTGTAGACTGTCATTACCTATGGAAATGGTGTACCAGCACCTCAACACAAACGAGTGGTAAGTAACCTTTAGAGAACGCTTTCCCAAGTAAAGTTTTCTCTCTTTCTTTTGTTACTTTTTAAAAATAAAATCTACCTGGGCTAGAAATATGATAAACTCAAACTATAGTGACTAAAAATATTCTTGAGGGGGGTGGTAAAAAGATGATCATTTTTCTCCAATCTCTCTCAGGAACGGGGATTTTATAAAGGGCCATTAACATGCAAATTACACTTAAAATTCCTGACTACTAGAAGAAAAAAAAATACTCTTTTTTTCATTTTGTATTCAACTGACATTTATTAAATACTTGACATAAATGAGAAACATATTCTTCCTACCTTGGTGTGAGGGATCCGCCAAGCAGATACTCTACCACTAAGCAACACCCCCAGTTTGCCAAATGATTTTTAAAGTAGTGTTAGGAAATATACAAATGTGAAAAACCCAGTCTTCCTCATTAAAGAAAGTTTAGTTTATTAGAAACGGTAAAAGGCATGGCAGTAATTCAGTGCATGGCATCACTGCAATGAAGGGTGGCAGTAAAGCAGTTCCAGTGGGCGGCTAAGCCTGTCCCAGCGGAGCCCGTCTTTACCACACACGCCTGCTCTGTGTTTCTGAAAATCTGACCTGCATGAATAATACCCTCCAGCTGTGGCATCTGTTGGGTTTGACCAGCACGATCGCATGAGAAATGAGAGAGCCAAAAGAACAGCTCTGGGGCACATGGGGGAGCATTTAGTTTCTTGGCCTCCAGCTATGATGCCAAAGTGGGCTTGGATGGGCCCCAGAGCTGAAGCTCAGATGCCAAGCTAGCTCGGTTTTCTCCACGTGATCCCCTCTGTGTCTGTATCCTGTGGAGAAATCCCTCCCTTTTCTCTTTTAGGTCCTGGGGTTGGTAAATGCAAGAATCACTCCAGGTCCCTCACTATCATTTGTTGTAGAACTACACCACCTAATATAGCTACAATTGTAGCCTGAAATGGAAGGTTTTGAGAGTGAAATGTTCAGTGCTGTCTGCTAGAAACAATTCTGTTCTCCTTGATTAGCTAGAAAATAATGGTTAGAACAGAAAAGTAAATGTCTTACTTTGTCTACTCCATAGCCAAAATTCTTTTACTTACTATGAAAGAAATGCTATGGTCCTTATTTTAAAACATCTAGGACAATGTTGAATGAGTTCACTTCCAACTTCTGATGGTCTATTAAAAATGAGACGTGATTCACATACCATAAAATTTATCTTTTAAAGGTGTGAAGTTCAGTGTTTTTTGTAAATATTTTTATGAGTTTGGACAATCATTCCTCCTACTTCTAGAACATTTCCATCACCCCAGAAAGAAATTCCACTCTCTAAACCTTTCCTCTTCAGTGGCCCGATAACCTTCATCCTTCAACCAACAATCTATCTTCAGTCTCTAGAGATCTACCATTTTTAGAAATTTCAGACAAAAATTTCATACAGACAGAATAATATACTACATGCCTTTTCATGCCTGGCTTCTTCCACTTAGCAAAATGTTTCCAAGGCCCATCCATGCTGGAGCACGCATCAACTTGACTACCGCATTTGTTTCGACTGCCAAATAATTTTTCAGCATATGAATCCACCGTATTGGGCACTTGGGTTATTCCCACTATTTATTAGACTATTTTGCACATTGCTACAATGAAAATTTGTGCATGAGATTTTATGCTCACACAATGCTTTTACTTCTCTTGGGTATATACCAAGGTGTAGAATTCCCAGGTCATGTACTAATGCAGTCACGTAGGCTGAACTTTCTGAGGCAGTGCCTGATAGTTCTTTACAATGCCTGAATCATTTACCTTCCTGCCAGAAAAGTAGTCTCCCCAAATCATCATCAACATGAATTAGTGTCTTCTTTGTAATTATGCTGTCCTAGAGGATGTGTAGGAATATTCTACTGTAGTTTCCTCAACTCTTATTAAATTTATACACTAGAATGATAAAATTTGATGAATGGCTAATTGGCAACTGGTGTAGCACCAATGCATGGACATGGTTTGGTTCAAGCAGTCTGTGAGAACGAAAGTTAGAAATAAATTTGCTTCTGCAAACTAACACCCAATTATTTGATCCAAAAGGAATATATGATTCCTTCATAGTCTGATATGCCAGAAATGCTTCCCTGAAGTAGTGAGTTGAGGTTCTTAGGATGACCCAAAGTCATAAGTGTGTGACAAAGAGGACAGAAAAAAAATATGGCAGGGTTATGGTGTCATTCCTCGCCCCCCAGGAAGGACTTACTAGCCAGTGCCCCAAAGGAGGGAGGGAAGGAAGGAGCAAGAAGAGAATGCACAACCGTCTTCTCAAGGACAAAGGAGGTGGATGCTAGGGAAGAGCCTTTCTGGTGGTGAGTGCTGCAGGAGGACTGTTTCTCCCAGGGGAATAGGTGGGAAATAGTACAGAGATTCCTTAGAAAACTGAAAAATAAGAAATCCCATCTGACCAAGCTCTCTTGGGTAACTTTCCAGAAGATCTAAAGTCATCATACCATAAAGAAATGTGCTTACCCTCGTGGATAGCAACATAACCCAAAATAGCTAAAGCCTAGAAACAGCCAACGTGCCCACCAACACATGACGGGTAAAGAAAATGTGATATACATATACAATAAAATATTATGCTGTCATAAAGAGAGACAGATACGAAGCATTTGTAAGAAAATGGGTACATTTCAAGACCATAATGCTTAGTGAAACCAGACAGAAAGGGTTAAGTACTGTATGGTACCTCTTGTGTGAGAATGCGAAAGTCTAAATGGCTAACAGAATAATAGAGCAAAATGTAAGAGAGAGGGTAGGAAACAGAGAAATAGACTGCTTGGAGACTGGAAAGGATTGCCAAGATGGGGGGTGGGGGAAACGGGGTTGGGGGAGAAAAGGCTGAAGGGAAAAGGAGATCAAAAGATGTGCATGGGCAGGGATTTTCCAAGTTGAATGTGATGAATATTAGAATGAATTTTTTAGTGCATTTTTAAAAATGGCGGGAAGCAGATGGTTGTGGGCAGGTAGCTTGGATCTGAGCACGCCTTCCACCAGTACAGGGTGCCAAAACCATAACCTAACAATGCTTGGATCCTTGCACGGCCCTAAGGGGAGAAGGCGCTCCACCAAACAAACTGGAATTTAATTTTTTCGCATGTAGGCAAAAGGGGATTCTGTTCCATGTATTCTAGTAGATGAGCGTGTTGTAATAAAATACATATGAACTGTCATGTGAATTTGTTTCCTGTGTCTAACCAAGTACATATAAGGGCAGGAATGTCTGTAGTTAAGGATCCCATGGTTTCAGAGCATGTCCACCTAATAGATTAAAAATAATGCTTGTGTGTTTTCCAAGTCCCCAGATGCCAGAAAATGCTCTCTTGGTTGCAAAGAGCAACTAGGAAAGATGACACTGGCTTGTCTATTCTCCCACACACATTACACCTGTTCGATGTTGCACTGAAGCCCACCATGACTATCACACGGTTTGAAGCTAACGTTTTCTCAAATGCTTCATTCTGTTCAGAAGAGAGTTAAAAGCACATTTTATCTCCTTAAGGATATCACAAGAAATACCTAGAGTACCATTTTATTTATGGAAATAATTTGTTATGGCCAGAAGACAAATGCTGATCTGAACCACACACAGGAAAGTATAATTGCGTTTCCTCGGAGAGGAGCTGGTTGTTGGTCAGCATGGTCACCCTCTGCCCAGCTCTGTGATAGGCTTCCTGCCACGCTGCAGCTGGACCCACACACTCGGATTTGTTCTTTACCCTGGATCAATGCTTCTTAGGAGGAAATCATCACACCAGGGTAAGTTAGCAGTGCTGGGTATTGACACAGAATTTTCTTTCTTTCTGTAGCGACCCTATCAGCAGAAGCCAATATATTTTTAATAGACACATTGGCAATGAATTCCTATAACACCAAAATTGATAGGATGCTTGGGAAAAGGATGAATTTTCAGGACCATGCGGTTGAGGACAATTAGCTCACTGCCACCCCAAACATCCACCTCTTTTTGCAGAGGAAAACACACACACACACACACACACACACACACACACACACACACACACACACCAAGTCCAGAAATTTGTCTATAGTTATGAGTTAGTAGGAGAGTTGAAAATCAAAATGAGTTTTTCACCATTTTGTCCAGTGCATTCCTAGTATGATAGACTGCCTTAAAACTATGGAACACTACCAGAGAATTTAAAATATTAATAGCAGTGTCGTATTTGTCTCCACACTAGAGCTCAGTTGTTAAGGTCTGCTTCTCAGAGTCTGGGTTTCTAGTTCTTTATTTAACATTTTTTTTTTTTTTTTTTTTTGTGAGGTGAGGAATGTAGTCTAAGGCCTTCATACTAGACCACATCCTCAGTTCATTTTCTAATGTTAGGTTTTGAGACAAGGCCTCACCAAGTCTCTACATAGCCCAGGCTGGGCTCAGTCTTGCAGTCCTCCTGCCTTACTCTCCTGGAGTGCTGGAATTACAGCCCTGGGCCACTAGGATCAGTTTCATTTTTAATTTTTAATACCAATATTTATCACTGGGGAAGCATAGGGTAGAGAAATTCACATGAGTAAAACCTTAAACTGTACTATTTATGTGATCAATAAAGTGATGTCATTATACAGCTTCACATATACTAGTGATAAACATTTTTTCCTTGGGAGTAATCCCAATTATTTCCATGAAAATGAAGAAATGAAGAAATTTATATTAATAAATGTATCAAAGCAATGATGTTGGTATTTTTCTAGGCTCTCAGTGCTAGCGCACAGGTAAACAGCATATAATGCCCACATAAATAGTCACCCAAATCCATTACATAAAATATTTAAGGTGCCGATCCCCTCACATGGTTCATGGTTGTCCATGAACCCAAAATTTCTAGCTCATCACAAACATACAAGCATTTTTTTTTTTTGGTAAAAATTACACTCAGCTCTCTAGACAGAATTCTAGGAATTATTAACTCATGCACATAATAATTGAAATTCTTCTCAAATTGAACTATAATTGATCCTAGACCTCCCCATACATAATTTCAATTAATTTTTCAAAACAATCACAAGGGGTGGACATTGTTATTGTGTCTGCATTTATAGTCAAGATACCAACTAATTAACTGATTGGCCCAAATAGCAGAGTCAGGAATGTGGGTCCCAGGCTTGTAACACTAATTTCCCTGCAAAAACCTCCAGTTTTCGCGTCTCCTAATTCATGACTTTGCATATTGCTTCTAGTTCAAAATTACTTTTTCAAAGTAAATCATCATTAAGCCCATCCTAATTGAATTTCTGGTTGTGGTCTATGCATTCAGTACTTAGTTTTGATTTGATTAAATTAATTTTCATTCATTGATATACTCCATATATTTTTTATGTTAATTGAGAACACTTCCTTAGAAATAGAAGTTTTTCATTTTTATTATGAAAACTAGAAGCAAAATAAAAGGTCATTATGGTGAACGTAATAGTAGGCTTATCTCTGCAGACAAGTTCACTTGTTATTCTTGATAGTGTTCATCAGATAATTAATTTCTCTAGCAAGGATATAGCATTTTAATATTTTAACAAAGGGCAGCAATAAATGAAGATGCACATCTTCTTTCTTTATAAAAATCAAATATTTCTTAAGCTTTGGTGGAAGTTGGATACTACTGTAAGTTAAAAAATATATTCAACATTCATCTTATTAACAAATTCAAATACAGTGGAACATACTGTGGTTTTTTAGAACTAACCTAAATTTTTATGAGTTTGTTTACTTATTTATTTACTTATTTTCATTTTGAGATAGGTTCTCACTCTATAGTCCAGGCTGGTCCCGGACTCACTACTTCCAGGCATGAGCCACCACACCCAGCTAATTTTTATGTGGTTCTCATGGATTGAACCTGAGGCATTGTGTTTGTTAGGCAAGTGCTCTAATCATTGGGATACTCCTCCAAACTCAACTTTTTTTTATTATTTATTTTTTCATTACTAGAGACTGAACCTAGACTTTTGCACAGAACTACATTCTAGTGTTTTCTTTTTCCTTTACTTTGATTTTGAGACAGGGTCTTTCTAAGTCACTAATTAGCTCAGCATGCGCTTCAGCTTGTCATCTTTTACCTCTCAGTGTTGGGATTATACGCATGTGCCGTGTTACCTGCAAAAGTTTTTATTTTATTTTATTTGCAGTTTTCTATTATTTTTCTCCCTTTATTAGTATGTATGTATGTGATATATAATGTTTACATTGAACTTGAATATTCTGTGCACATATATATCGTATCAGGTTTACAAACCCTTCTCCTGTCCCTTTTTGATCCTTCCCACCCCCTCTTCCCTAACTCCCATTTTCTCCCAGTTAGTTCTACAAAATGACTGGGTTTCTCATATTAGAGAAACCAGTCAATATTAAGCTTCTGTGTAAGACTCACTTCACCGAGTGTGATGGTCTTAAGTTGCATGTATTTACCTACAAAAGCCTCAAAACTATCTGTCTTTATAGGTGGGTAGTATTACATTGTGTACATATACCACAATTTTTGTATCCATTGGTCTTTTGATAGGTAGTTGGATGTCTTCCACACTTTAGCTATTGTTACTTGTGCTGTTATGAACTTAGGTATACATGTATCTTCATTATATGATGCTTTTAAATCTTTTGGAAAGATTCTCAGAAGAGGTATCGCTGGATCGAAGGGAATATTTATTTTTAGCCTTTTGAGAAATTTCCATACTGCCCTCCATAGTGATTATACCAGGTAACAATTCTACTCACAGTGTAAGAGAGATCCGTTTTCCTCATAGCCTTGCTAACACTGACTGATGTTCAAGTTCTTGATATACTCCATTGTCTCTAGGATTAGATGATATCTTAATAATGTTTTGATTTGCATTTTCCTTACGGCTAAGGATGTTAACATCTTTTCATGTATTTATTGGCCATTTGAACTTCTTCACCTGAGAACTGCCTATTCATTTCTGTTGCTCATTTTTAAATTGGGTCTTTAAAAGCGCAGGTCTGTTTTCCTTCAGTTCCTTGTATATAGTCTATACAGTACTGGCACAAAGACACACAAGTTGACCAGTGGAACAGAACTGAAAATGCAGAGACAAACTCAAGTACCCTCAGCTACCTGATCTTTCATAAAGGAGCCAAAATATACACTGGAGAAATGGTAGTCTCTGCAACAAATCATGCTAGGAGAACTGAACATCCATGGGCAGAAGAGAAAAATCTAGAAACACACTTGTCAGTGTGCAACAAAATCAAGTCAAAGTGGACCAAAGACCTAGATGTTAAAATTGAAGCACTGAATTTTCCAAAAGACATATTAAACAAAAATCTAAACAATATAGGTATAGGCAACAACTTTCTTAATAAGACACCCAAAGCAAAAGAAATAACATTATAACAGTATATACAGGCTCTGCTCATGCCTCTTCCCAGCATGCACTTCCCCAATACTGTTCCACATAATGGAATCAACAAATGAGATTATATCAAATTAAAAAGTTTCTGCACCACAAAGAATGAAGACAGAACTCACAGAATGGGAAAAAATTTTCACAACCTGTACCTCAGATAGGAGGTTAATAAGTAAAATATACAAAGAACTAAAAAAAAAGCAAAGTTGTTTTTTAATGTTATGAATTCCTAATTTTATGTTATTGCTTCTCATTTTGTACAAAAAAAATGACTATACTATTTTCTCTGCAATCTGCTAGAGTCCCATTTGGGGCTTTGCTCTAATAAAATGTTTGCCTTTGCAAACATCCTCCAGATAAAAATAAAACGTCTCAAGAAAAACCACTCAAAAAACCAGAGGCCCAGTCAGGCTTTTAGCTGGGTACGTGTAGGTGTCCTGAGATAATCTGCCTGCAGAGATGCTTAGGCTTCCTTAACATTATAAGAGGCTCTGCTCACGGTTATTCCCAGCATGCACTTTCCCCAGTACTGCCCAGAAAGCTGCACCCTTATGTTACGTAGGGTAACATTTATTAGAAGAGTTTGTTCCAAATAACTGTCTGTGCTGGGTCTAGTCAGCAAGACAACAAGTCCACCTTTTTTTTGGGTCACCTCTTGAAGATCTTCCCCCTTCACCCACATATGAAAACCCTAAGAGGCAGATATAAATGTCGAAAACTTGATCTTCATCTGTACTTGATGATTGCCACTGGCTCTCATCACAGAATCATTTAATCTGGATCAGATTAATTTGGAGGCTAAATGCTTGTGGTAAGGACAACTGAGCTTCTACATTATTTTCCATTAACACATTAATATTTTTCTAAATCATGTATGCTCTTCTTTTTCTTTGCAAAATACTATGGCTGGAAAGAAATAAGAACAAGCTATGTGTATGTATTTTTGATTTCTGAATTATGGAAACTAGCTTGGACGCCTGTACCATTCAGTTAATAGGAACTTCTCATCTATAAACATTTGACTGTCCTCACACACAAGTACAAATCTATCTTCTGATACAGAAGAAATGTGATGCAGACTGAGTGTTTCCCCTTTTGGGAATGAAAACTGAACAGGCCTTGAGATAACTACGGTGGAAGCCAGGTGTAGAATGATGACGTGAAAAGGTTAAATGAAGCAGTTACCGGATACGTGGCCCTTCGTCTCATGTTAAACAAATAAAACAACATGCAAGTAGATATTATTTCTTATTGGTTGAAATTCCTTTGGTAATTTTAATCCATTGATAAGATGTATGCTAAATATATATTGTTAATTTAAAATATTATTCAAATATTATTCAACATATTACCAGAGCTTGAAGAAATATTTCAAAATATGCACGAAATTTACTTAGTTATTTTCTGTCTTGGTGCTATTAAAATAGTAATAATTATGTTTTACTGATATGTACATATATGTATACATATAAATGTATATATACACATGTACACACACACACACACACAGACACACACGCACACGATTTTTTTTTGAGATAGGCTCTTACTCTCTAGCCCAGAACTCACTGTGTAGCCCAGGCTGGCCTTGAGCTCATGGCAATCCTCCTGCCTCGGCCTCTCAAGTACTTAGGATTACAGGTGTGCACCACAGCTGGCTTATGTGGCATTAGGGATTTGAACCCAGGGCATTTTGCTTGCTAGGCAAGTGCTCTAACCACTGTGCTAGTCTTCCAGCCACTTAGTTGATATTTACCTTTCTCAAAATGGCCAAATATTTAAAGACTTAAGGTTATAACATTATTGAGAGTCAACTCCTTAAATCTATGAACTTATCTGTTCACCTACAAAGAAAACAGAAAAGGCAAAAATGCTAGAGAGGCTTGCCTTCCACTATCCATCTCACAGTGCTTCAGTTCATGCTGTAATTATCACAGACGTCATCATCTCTGAACACAGGGACACCTTTATTGTTGCTACAATTTATATGTCAGATACTGTCTTTCATTTCCAGAATAAATTACTGTACTTTCAAAAGTGCAATTAGTAATTTTATAGTTATGACTCTCTTAGTTTCCATATTATTTAAGTTTTCTTAAACTTTAGATGCCTATGAGATTGCAAAAGTACATTGCCAATTTTCTAATGTTTGCTCCATGGAAATTATCAGGTATAATTTAGTTCAGGATATCTTTCAACGTTTGATACTGAACCTGTGATACTGATGGTCTTCTGCATCTGAGCTACTTTTGAATTTCAGATGAATTTTTAAGTATTTTTAAGTGCTTTCAGGGCTCATGAAAGCACAAATGTCTAGACCCCACCCTTCAGATTTCTAGCCTAGCCCCATTGGAGTGGGTCTATGGACATGCACGTCTAACACTGTCTAACACTCTGCCCCGTGATGCTGACCCAGCTCACCTGCGGACCACACTCTGAGTAGTATCTGGAGTATAATTTCATCTACTTATAAAAATTTTCCACTGTATGTAATGAGTTTATTCTTTAGTTAGGTGCAATGTAGTGAGATACTCTGTAAACAAAACCAAGCCAAGGCACTTCCTTCTCCTTGCCTTCCACTTTCTTTGCTGTGTAAGTCAATATTAACCAGCACGGGAGATACTGAGGCTGTGCAGGAGCAGTTTTCAGCCTGGCTTTATAGAAAAGAACAAGACACGAGGAACTAGACAAGATTTCAACTTCCAGCTTTAATGTTGTTAATTATATGCTCTTGGGTGAACTGCTTAAACTTTCTGAATCCTTTTACACTTGTGCAACAGCAATAGCAGGGTACACGTGAACGATGTGTAAGCACATTATGGAGTCAGCAAAGCACCTGTCCCTGTATCTCTAACTTCCCATCTCCACTGGCTCTGTCTCCAAATGGCATCTTCTCTCCCAGTTTAATACGGTTCTTCCTGGTGTTAAGTAACTGCTCACGTCTCAGTCTTCTCCAAGCATTTGAAAAACTCACGTACACTTCCTGCCTTGAGCTCCACATTTTACTTATGCCTTTACCTAAAAAATGTCACTGGAAGTATGATCCTACCATTAACATGAAGTTCCTCTTAACGACCACATTGATTTTGCAAATACCAAATCAGTTGCTACCATGTGTGGTGTCTCCCAGGTACATGGCGGGTTGCCGGAAGTGTAGGGCATGACTCACTGCTCACTTGCTCTGAAATTCCTCCCTACTTCCTCAATTCCTCTACGCCTCCATCTTTTCTGGTTTCTCTCCCTTTGCTCACTCCCTTTTCTTCCTATCTGCTTTCTGTCCGCAGAAAGTCTCAAGTCCCATCTCTGCAACCTGATAATGCCCAACCCACGTGGTCAGTGCACACATTTCTCCTAAGCTGCAGACCCAGCCAGCTTCATCATGAATACTTTGACCTTGATGTTGACAGAATACACAAAACTAAACACTTAAAATGCAAAAAAGCTTTTATATTTCCTGCATTGTCTATGGGAGTTAATATAAATTTCATGCACTAGATCTGAGTGGAAATCTGACCTGAGCCTGTTTCACCACTTCTTCATCCAGAAAATACTCCTTTCTCCTTCGAGTCAATGTCCAGGCATTAGTTTTTCAAGAATCCTTTTCTAGTTACCTAAGTGGATTCTTTTATGTACCTCCCCAGAGTGCTGTGCCTCATTTACGGATGGATCCTGGCCACACCCTTATTATTCTATACATCTCACAGAGTAGTAGTATGTCTCTTTAACCAATAAAAAATTTGCACACATATTAATATAATAGCACATGATGTTATGGCTTGAATTTGGAATGTCCCCCAAGAGCCTCATGTATTTGGAAGGTCATTCAACCATAGGAACTAAGCCGTTGATGTCCTGGACTTTTATGAGGTGGGGCCTGTTCATAAGTGGTAGACTACTAGGACATGACATGGAAGGATATCACTGGGACTGAGACCTGGAAATATATACCTCAGGGCTGGTTCTGTTCTTTGATCTCACTGCTTCCTGTTGCAATGGGATGAACACTTTTCTGCAGCTAGGCCCTCCATCATGCCCTTCTACCACTGAAGACTCCCCAAGAATGGGCTGAGCCCTTCTGGAATGTGCTAAAATAACCTGAAGTTGTGAGTGTTAGGTCTGTGTCCCAGTAACAAGAATATTATCAGGATACATGGCATATAATGCTTTTCCAAAATATCTCAAACATTCACACAGTATTCCCTCTGTCACTACTTTTCCAGGAGTGACTGAACCATAGCCAGTAGAACAAGGTTCCTCTGTCAGGTGTCCAAGTTCTAAAGACAGAAAATAAATAAGACTACAATAATAAATAATTACAAAGCTTCAGGTATGAAAGAAGAGAAAGAACTGTACTGAGATGGAGAATAACAGGGGATAATCTGCTTAAATAACAAGGTTGGCTTGAAAGTTGGACGTTATTCTTTTAAACAGGATCTAGCTATGCAAACAGAAAAGAGCTATGAGCTCTACCATGAGAAAGAGGTGCTAGTCTTTATTTGGGGAGGGTGGCCCTTTCCTATAAGCATGGACAGAGAGATGTCAGCAGCTTCAGTGGTGAGGAGAACCACAGCATAAGACAAAGCTGAAGAATGAAGCCATGTCCATTCCTTGCAGAGACCTGATGTCAAGTACGAATACTTTACTTCTCCAAATGTGTTCAGGGAGTTTCAAAATTCTAGCTATAGGTCAATGAGCCTTACTGTGTTGTTGAATTTTTTCTTTAGCCATATTAACTTTGTGTAACATTCAGTTCTGAATTAGACTGTAGTAGTGACCATATCTTTTCTGAAACGAGATTTTATACACTTCAGTAGTAGTTTGTATGTTTATATCATTTTTCTAGGACAACAAAGAGCCTTGAAGGCATAGTCATGCTTTTCATAAACAATACATCAGGATAGCTCTGTGAATTTAACTTCCATATACAAGTTCTGGCAGACACGCAATAAATTAGATTTATACCATCACTTTAACGAAGGGAAGAAAAAAATCCCTGTTTGCTTATAGTATCAATGAGAGGTTTAGGCACAAAAATGTTATTTTCCAAAAGCAATTTATTACAGGATAAATTTTTCATTAAACAATATTGGGTATCAAAAGTCTCAATTACCAATTTTATTGTAGTAACTTTAAGTAATACCAGCAGTGTCATATATTTACTTTGCTGGAAAAATTTTGATGTCTTTTTATCTTACACATAGGTATCAACTTCAGATTTAACACTTCCATGCCTAAACTCTGAATCTAAGAAAGACTTTTAAATATTTAAGATCTATGCACATATTGAGGTGGCATACTAAATACCATTAGTATGTACAATTAATACACGTTAATCAAAAATGAAAATAAAGTGCAATGACTATCATCCACTTGAGGCATCTACATTAATGAAGTGATTGTTTAAAATATGGTTCATCCAGATGATGGTTTCTTGACTATGATACATGTTTTGGGGCTCAGAAACTCTGCTTCAGGGGGCTGTTTTGTGACTAACAGGGGACTGAACTGCCCAAGAGGGCAGGTCCTCGAAGGTAGTCTGCAGTTTCTGTGAGCTGGCATCTATGTCGATGGGGCCTTTTTGGATATGCAACTGCCTTTCAGTCATCTATGGGCTGCAAACCCTCACTATGTAAATAGTAACCCCTCACTCATGTTAGCATTCTGTAAGTGCACGGGCTTGGGTTTGACTCCCCAGTATCACATAAGTTAGGTATGGCACACACCTGTAATACCAGCACACTGAAGGCCGAGGCAGGAGAATTGTTTTAAGTTCAGATCTAACCTGGGCTAGGTAATGAGTTCAGGACCACAGAGCAAGACCCTGTCTCTAAAAAGTAAAGAAAGGAATATAGCATTCTGTCCTTTCCTGAACGACTGAATGTTGCTATATATGTCATTCCCATCCAAAACGGTCCTTAGCGAGATCTGTCATATGTCATTCACATCCAAAACGGTCCTTAGTGAGATCTGTCATCTGCACGCGTCTGAACATCTGAGTTGGTTGATAGTAATTTGTTGAATCTGGTTTTGTTGAGTTGCCTGATTATCTCGGTTACAAATACGAAGAGTAATTCTAAATTATAGTTATTTTTCTAATTCTATCTGCATATCATAATGTTTGTAATGAAACTTAGACAACTAAAGAATAGAGAAAAATGTAAAAGCTATGAAATGGCAAGTTTTTAGCACTTTAAGTGATTTATGTCGTCTGTATTCCTTTTATAAAATGGGGCAATGTGTATATGCAATTTCTTACTTATGGAGTATGGTTTTTGTACATAATAGTATATTGCATGATTTGCCTGTCATTAAATATTCATTGAAAACATTTATCTATTATCTTTTTATTTGATATATTTGGAAGGATATTTATTAATCTAACCTTTTCATTGACCAATTTTCCATTTTAATGCAAAAATCCATAATCATAATTAAGAAAATGGTATAATACATAACTGATTGTTGTTTTGTGTTAGTTTTGTATTTCTATGCAAAAGATAAATATTTTTGAGCTGAACTTTTTCACTTACAGTTGGCTTTTGATTTATTTAGTCTAATTCTGACCACAGCAAAGTAAAAATGAAATA
This sequence comes from Ctenodactylus gundi, assembly GCA_004027205.1. Lineage (NCBI taxonomy): Eukaryota > Metazoa > Chordata > Mammalia > Rodentia > Ctenodactylidae > Ctenodactylus > Ctenodactylus gundi. The sequence continues at coordinate 86,893 of PVKB01002685.1, read as the reverse complement.
GTAAAATGATTATAAATGAAGTCATAAAATCTAAGTGATAGAAAGTACCAAGAAATACAAACACACTCACAGATTGTCTCAAATATCAGATTTTGCTTCTGATTTTATGGGCAAAACATATTGAAAATAAGCTGTTCAGGTCCCTATTTACAAATTCTTGAAAGGTCACCAAAACAGCAGTTGCTTCCCTAATGGAATGTTGAGATAATTATATTCTAACAATAGTTGTGTACATATAGGAAGATAACTTCATCTTTTTTTTCATTTTCAACTAGAATAGAATAATAATCCACTCATGTCTATGCATATACCCAAGGAAAAAGTGCAAAATACCCACGTGAATATGTGCATGAGAATGTTCATAACAATGTTATTCATAATGGCTCAAGGGAGAAACAACCCACAAGTCATCAACGGATGAACAGACAAAATGCATATTCATGCAATGGAAACTCAACTATAACAGGTAAGGAAGAATTGCCCCATGCTACAACACGGATGGAAGTCAAAAACTTTATGTTAATTGGAAGAAGCCATGAGAAAAAGCCACAGATGGTATGACTTCACTTTAGACAAATCCCCAGGGGCATAGAGCAGATGCAGGGACTTCTTGCACAGGGTAGATGCTGGAGGAGAAAGTGGCTAGGAATGGACACGTGGAGTTCAGGGGAGATGGCAATTTTTGGAATTCGAAACTGGTGGTAGTTTTGTAAAATTGTAAGTAGAATAGAATCCCTGGATTGTATACCTTATAGGAGCAATTATGATGATTTTGAGTTATATTTCAAAAATCATTATACAAGGATGATTCCGTCTATGGTCTATTTTGCAACAGATGCATGAAGTACTCTGCTGGGAAAATTAAGAAAATATATAGATACCATCCTTAAGGAAGAGGAAAAAACCTAGGTGATACAGAAATTGGAAATCTACTCCCAATTAAGTAAAAAAAAATTTTAAAACTTTATGAATCAACTGGGCAGGGTGGTGTGTGCTGGTAATCCTAGTGCTGTGGGAGACTAGGGGACGGGGATTGCAAATTTGAGCCTAGCCTGGGAAATTTTTCTGTGCAGAGGCCTTGGGATTAACACACAACATTGAAAAATATGAAGCGAAACCACCAAAACAAAAATGCTCCGTGAATCTTACTTTTTGCCACTTAAAAATACTAAAATAAATTCAAGTAGATTATTTCAAAGTGCCTACCAATACATATCTACACATATAAGAAGCAACTATTAACCAGGAAACTCAATGTTTTAAACACAGCTAAAGTCCAGCATAAATGAATTTATGTTAGGAGCAATGCCTTCCTTTTTCCGAAACGATATTTCTATCAGTGCTAGCCCTGGGAAAGTTATATAGAGAAGGTAATTAGTGTCAGTTAAACCTGACTGTCAATTTGACTGGATCCATAGGTAATTGGCTAGGTGATTGGATTGTGAGGGCAGCAGTATCATTGGTAGGTGAACTCATCAATGAGATCAGAGCTAATGGGCTATTGGGAGTCAGCCTGTTTGGAGGAAGTGAGTCATGGGGGCATGACCTGGTGAACAGTATCTGGTCCCTGATCCTTGCTGCTCTGACTGCTCCCTTGTGATCTGCTTCCCAGCTACATCAAAGTGAGCATCTTTGTTCCACCATACCCTTTCACTGTGGTACTTCTGCCTTGGGGTCAGATAACCATGGACTGAAACTTCTGAACTTGTGAGTCAAAATAAACTCCTCTTCCTTTACATTGTGGACATCAGGTGTTTTGTCCCAGCCATTGAGAAGCTGACCAGTACCCCACTGTTTTCAAAACATGGCCAAAAAGCAAGAGTGTCACGTTTCAATTTCTCAAATGTAATTACTAGATCACCTGCTAATGTTATTTCAGATTAGGATCTGAACTGCTCTTCTCTGCCAGGATTGATATGCACTTTCTGGAAAAGAACAATAGTAGTTCTAGAATTTTAATAAAAGGTGTGGAAGAGGAGGTCAGCTCCAAAGACGTAACAAAGCAATTTATACTCCCCTTTCAGACTAAGGCTTCAGGACGATATAACGTTGCTTCACTTTTTAAATCATTCTAATGTATTATTAAAAAATCCCTCAGGGATTTAAGTGTTGCAAGAGAAAAGGTAACGATATAATTTTCAAAAGATGCAAAATAAAATTCAAGGTCTACCACTATCAACTTTCTCACATGGAAAATCACTGTGGCTAGCTGGAGAAAAATATCCACTAACGCTGTGTCAAAAGGGACGGATCAATAAATCCTTGACAAACCTGAGCACTGAGCAAGGTGTGGATGGATATCAGTCCTGCACTCAGTTGTTGACCTTGTCCTTGGTTTAGTTCCTCACACTGAAATAGGCACTGTATCTACAGAGAAAAGGGCAAATGTAGTAGCACCTTACTGTTGGACTTTAATAATGGATCCGTTTGGAGGGCGGGGTGACCTCATTTGAAGGCATAACAGTAAGGCAATATGGAAAAGGAGACCTAGAAACATACTATTAAATAGACAACAACAGTAGGCAAAGATACTTCTGTGGGTATAATTCCTGCTAACGCAAGCCCAGGAGGGTCATGAGAAATACCAAGCATCGCTGCGATGTTAACAATACATCTAACTTCGTAGATTCCATCCCATACTTTGTGAGTCTTAGATGCACTGAGAAATCTCGATCTTTACCACAATATGGCATTTTGATGGGGTGCCACTCTGTTTCCATTTGCAAATCCATGCCTCAGTGAACGTGGCAAAGTCATGTCAATCAGATCATGAAAAGGGAAAATATTTGAGGAAGAGTAAATGCTCCATTTTCCACATAATCTGCCAAAAAAGGATGTGAGACATGCTGTGGACAAATATTATTTTTTCCACATGTACAAAATGTAGTTCTGCACATCATTACTTAGGCTTATGACACCATAATTTTTAACACACTTACCATGTGTTCTAATTGTGTCAGATGAGTGGGTGTCCAGCAAAGCCTTATGAAGAGGAGCGAGTGTCTTCACACTCAGTTGGCTGCACTTTGTTGGTTTCCAATTTATCAGCCTTTAATTGTCACAGATAATGTTTATTGCCCCAGGAAGGTTTTATTTTGTGCACAGATCACCTAGAACATGATCAAATGTGTTTGACCCATGACTGGGCTGCTAGACAGTTCTCCCTGGCAGTGATAATTTTCAATAATTCATTCAACTAACTTATCATAGTACTACTGTTTATTAAACTGCTACCGGGACCCAATAATAGCTCTGCAAAAATGAATGCAGTATTTACATATAATAACGGGATGTTCCAACATTTTTTTCTCCAGATCTGAGATACTTGCATCATTTGAAATCCTTCTGCCAGTAAGAGTTGCTCAGGAAAGTAAGGAAATGTCATGGGATAGGGTGGAGCTCTTCCCATGCACATATATTAAAGACATTTATCCTTAATTTTTTGGTAGGAAAGAGGATTTCGTGGAAAAGGAGTTTGGGTAGCCTGAAGAAGGTCCCTACGTAATCCTTATACAGGCTCATACATCTTCAAGAATCCTTATTTAGAATCTTTCATTGAAAGATTTTTTTTTACTATTGTTAGCTGTTATTCTTGTAAATGTAAGACTATGGGTGGCATACAAGCTATTAGAGATGGATATTTAAAGAGTGATGATTCTTCCTGTAATGACTGTGTTCAAGTGAATTAAAAATAACTGCACTAAATGCATAATCTACTTAAAGATCTGTCGAGATTGACATAGTTCACCCAGTCATTGAATAATGACCATATGCTACATGCCATTCCAGATATTTCCAGAATACAAATATACTCAGAGATGGATTTATCTCTTGAAGAGATTAGAGTCTTTAAAAGGGGGCTGATAAATACAGCAAAGTAAGTACCATGCAAGAAAAAAATGGCTGTTGTCATGAGAGGGAGCTGGTAAAGTGAAAATTCAGAGGAGGAGGAAGGCATTAGACAATAAAGAGTTATCTCATAGGATGGGCTTGAGTCCACAAATGTGTCAAAACTATCTGTTAATGTTTTTAGACTTTGGCAAAGTTTACCGGCTGAAACGAACTCATATGAAGAAAAAAATATGCTAAATGAGCCTTGAACACACCCATAACATGCCAATCATCTGAGGTTTTAAATATCCCTTTGCTTAGTGTAGTCAAGAGATTGCACACTGGAGATTAATATAAAACAGTAAAATCTCAAACCTCTTTTTACACTACAAATGTCATTTCAGTAAAGTGTTCTGTGCCATTCTTTTGTACATTCTTTTCCCTTCCTTTCACTTCTACAGCAGCTGGCCTCAATTTTTATTGATTTATCTATTTTTTTTGTTTACTATTTTCTTCTACAAAGTTTAAGTTCTTTGAGGGTAGAATAGAAGATTTTGTCTTCCATCACTAGTAGCTGGTGTATGCTAAGTGTTTGGTAAATATTACTGAATTGCTGAATAATTTGCCAATTTACAATTGTAACAAGACCAGGTTCCAAGATCTCAAAATATCAAGCTCCAAAATAGATGTCATTCATGTAATTTCATCTAACCACAGAGCTCTAAAGCAGGATGACAACAAACTCCTGAATCCGTGGTTCTGAACGCTCCCTTCAACTCCTCTTGGCGTCTCTACTTGCCCATCTACTGAGTATACCGAATCTGCCACTCTTCTTCCAAATGATCTTTATTTTGGTTAGTGCTACTGTGTCCCTTGATGGTCATCCCTGATACTCATCCCTGATATGTCTCATTCCTTCATCCTTCACATCTATCCCACCTTCTGCTCAGGTACATCTCAGTTCATCCACATTATATCTAGTCCAGGTGTTCCTTTCCCCAAAACCTTCATTTCCTGATTTATTCTGCTCTATATTCATGCGTACCTCCCTACCATCCTTTCTTCAAATAAGATCATTATTGCTGTGACTTTTTGTATTACGTGGAATTGAACATAGGGTTTTGAGCATGCTGATCACATAAATCCCATTGAGCTCTAACTCTGGCCCCACAGATAAATCTTTTAAAGACAATTAGATCACATTATTTCCTTAGAACCTTGAAATAGACTCACAACTCCAATATGAATAAAAAGGTTCTTCGTGGTCTACTTCTACTGATTGGATCTCACCTCCTCTTGCTCTGTCTCCTTGTACTCTGAAAGAACATCAGCGCTCACTTGACTCTGTTCCTTCAACCCCACGTGCTACCTCACTGTCTCACATCAGGACCTTTCCATCAGCTTTTTCCTTTGTTTCAAGGCTGTTGCTATTCTTTGTTGTTATGTTTTTAACACTCAGGACACAGACACAGTATCTCTTTTTCTTCCCCCTGTATTCTTTCTCATCACCTCTGTAAATGTGTCATATTCCACTCCAGCTCTTCTATTCATATTCTTTATCTGTAATTACTTTTCTCTCCATTTTATTAATATATGCAATACATAATGTTTACGTTGAACTTGAGCATTTGTGCAAATACACATCGTGTCAAAATTATAATCCGTTCATTTGCAATTATTTTACACAGTTGCCCCTCAGTGTTCACAGAGGTTTGGTTTCAGGACTCCTGTAGACACAAGAGTTCACATATGCTCAGTATCATTATAGTAACTGTACCTGTAGATAGCCTATGCACCTCCTCCCATACAACATTTTTAGATTACAAAAAATGCAGTTCAAGGTGGTGTAGCTCAGTGGTTAAGAGTGGTTGCCTGTCATGTGCAGGGCCATGTATTTGATTCCACAGCACCATACAGGCTGGGTGTGGTGGTACATGACACAGCTTTGGAAAAAATGAATAAATAAAAAATAAAGGCCTGCATCACTGGGCCTTGCTAAAAAAATACAACTCAGTTTTTTTTTTTTTTTTTTTTTTTTTTCAGCTTATGGTTGGCAGAATCTTTGGCTGAGGAACCTCCAAGTATCAAAGGCTGATAGTCTTTGTTTGTTCACAGTCAGGTATTAAGTTCATAAGAACAAGGATCCTTCTGCCTTATCAATGTCAGAATGGTTGGCAAGTAGTAGAAACTCATGACATAGTTATTGAATCCATTGAGAAAATAATCTGCTATTTGAACGACTATGAAACTATGTTTCACGCAAACTTTAAATGTATTCCAATTTTCAAGCTTTTCAAACACTACCCTGATTTAGTCTTACTGGTATTTACCATTTTCCTTCTACAGATAAGAGACTGAGGTAAGATCTAAAAATACAGCCACGGGCTGAGCTTTTTAGTTGCGGGCTGTCTACATGGAGAAACATCATGGCATATCATCCTAATACTCGACAGTAGTGTAACAGTATAAAGTACTCAGGATGCCGAGGAAGAAAAAGAAGACAAAGGGAACAGCACCTGGCACCTGTGACAGTGAAGAAAACACTGGGGGAAGGGCTGGAAAGGACTCACAAATGTAGCAGGCGAGTCCACATGCAACTTGGGCAGAGGAAATGCCGTACGATCACATGGAGGCTGTGAAAGGGACAAGGGTTCAGTTTGGATTTGGGATCTGAATGTGGAAACAAGATGTGAACGCTCTGAGTAGAAGGCAGGGTTGGACACCGGGGAAACCACGCGTGCTGTGCTCGGGATGGAGGACGACATGGTGTGGAGATGAGGAAAACGGACAGAATTTCCTTAAAACCTCTCCAATCAGTGTTCCTACTCATCATAAGAATGGAAGCCTTCATAAACATGAAATATCTGCTGCTTAACGTTGTCACAGTACTTAACCATGTTTTGGAAATGAATCTCGAGGGTGGTATATAAATAGTTTTCATGTTCATGTTTCTCCATAGCAAGGAATGAAATCCTTCCTAAGCAAATTTCTTTTTTATTGCACAAAATACAATAATTTCCAGAACAAGATTCAACCCTGCATCATCATCTTGATTTATTTTTGAATTATGAGAAAATTTGCAGAATATCAAATTGTATTCATGTTTAGTACTTCACTCAAATAGCGGTGGGATCATGATTAATAAATTAATTGCATACTATGACTTCCTAACTATAAAAGAAATAGCCTGGGTGCTCGGCCTGCATTGATGCTTTATTGATAGATCCACGACAGTTTCGGATGAGATTGAAATGTCGCTGCAAGTACAAGCTGCACATCATAACTAACATTAGTTAAATATTTCTAAAGGCCATTTTACAGATTACAAACGGAGGCTTAAAGAAGTTAAGAAACTTGCTGAAGATCACATAAGCATAACGGTGAGATCCAAGAGTCCAATGAGAAAGGCTGAGTCCAGAATCCTTATTATGTAACTGATACTGAGTGCAATGTGTCTCTGAGCCTATTCCCTCACAGCCTGGTTACATATAACAGATATATGTCATTAAATAGAAGACAGTAGATGATGAAGACCTTGAATGACGATGTTACTAAAAATTTAGGATAAATGTATCATTTTAAACTGCTTTTCTCCAAGACTTTTGCTCACTCTAGTTACTTACTGACATGTAGGAACGTGTTCCAAGAAAAGGTGTTATTCTAGCCTTCAGTGGCACACATTCTCCATTACCAATTTGTCCTTCTACATGGAATAGAATCAATAGACGTTCTTAATTCATGTCCTTGCAATTGAGATTTTTGCCTGGTTAATCACATGGGATCATCAGACCTAATCTACACCCTTCTGCTTGGAAAATGAGGGTTAAAGTTTATGTCCCCAAAGCTGGCTTTGCTCTAGGTGACCGCCACCCCTACGTAAAGCAAGCTGGCAAGGTCAAGGCTGCCAGGTGCCCGAATCTGATCCAAAACACTGACTAAATTTGACATTTTTAATTGTTCATTAGCAAATACTGAAGATTTCAAGTCAACAGGAATTAGCCTAGGGACAAACATATTGAGTGGGTTGAACTTTAATTAATTTTTCCAGAGATTTTTCTTGGAGAAAAATAGACATTTTGCTTTATTTTTAAACACAAAAATGACTATAACATGGCTAGAAATCTTTTTTTATTGCCTCTTAGGACATGACAATGATATTGCTTCATATAAAATTTTAAAATTATATTTTAGTGTTTACTTTACTGCCTCCTTACAGTTACGGCTACGCATTCAACCCAAATAGCTTTATAGTCTCTTACTTTGTTTTGTGGAAAGCAAGACAATAATCGAGCAAAGCTAGAAATTGTAATAATAAAAATACTGTGGTTTAATTTTCTTTAGTTAACAATGCCTTTCCAATAGGATTTTCTTGCAAACTATCTTTTCTTCACTATTAGTCCATTTAAGGAACTGATCCTAGGCAGCCATGGAGAATGTCTGTGCTGAAAGCCAAGAGCTCTAAGGCTCTGATAGTCCTGAGTGATGACCTGCATTGTCCCCTCCAGGACATTCCCTGCAGCGTTGTGAACAGCCTTCAGGCTAACCAGAGGAAGAGTAATTCCTTCAGATTATGACACACTAAATGAAGCCATGAAACAAAAGCCTGAAACAAAAGACTGAAGCTACCATCTAGTTTAAAAAGATAACATCTCTGCCAGGCCCAGAAGAGCAGGTCTGTATTCCTCTTACTTTGGGAGGCTGAGGCAGGAGGATCACACGTTTGAGCCCATTGTGGGCAACTTAATAAATGAGTGCGATCCTGTCTCCATATCAGAAATAAAAATGGGCTGGACACACACACACACACACACACACACACACACACACACACACGCACACACACACAAAGGTACAGCTTAGTGGTAAGGACTCATAGTTACCACATGAGAGAGAAGCCCTGGATTAAATCCTCAACATCAGGAAGAGGGTTGGGGGAGAGGCAACATTCCTAATGCAATCGCAACTTCCTGTTTACTCCTTGGTGGCCTTCCCCACTGTGGTCACTCTCAGGGTTCCCACATTTCCTTACTTGCCTATATAATTTTCACCAGTGTATTGCTGTGGGACCCTCACTAGGCCCCGGGATAATTGAAGGTGGAAGGTGGCTCAGACCCACCGGAGTGGAGCCCCTCCCTCTCAGTCCAGGCCCAGGAAGGCCAGCAACTCAGGTTTTATCCTACCCAAATTCTTAATTTACCCCTACCCCAAGACCCTTGCCAGAAATCACGTGATCAAGTTTCAAGCAACCCACCAAGTAAATCAGGTGACTTTCAGACCCCAAACTTCCTCCAATCAGTAAATGACCCTTGTCCTATCACCCTGGCTCACCCTCCTCCTTTCAACTGCTTATAAGCCTGGCCCACACCTCCAATAAATGAGCTGTTAACACTCATTCAGCCTCCAGGATGTGATTCCCTGGTACTCACGCTGCTAGAGACCCTGTTCCTCCAGACTTTGCTGGTTCCTGGTCAACAGTGGCCAATGGTGGACAGGAACCCAGGGACCCCAACATATTGCTAGAGAACCACTGTTTAATTTTGCTTACTTTTTGAGTTCAGTAAAAGGTGCTTTATACTGTAGGAAATTTCTGGTATTTTAAAAAATTCAATACAATATCTGCGATTTATTTAGGTTGATGTCTGCTGTTAGGTTTCATTTGTTTTCACTTCTGTGTGGACACAGACCCAGACAGAATCTGTTACCCATTCTCTTATTTGTTCCTAGCTCTTTGCTGTCACAACAACACAGTCACAAATGTTTTGGTCCACGACTATGTTACAGATGTGCACATGTCTCCATGTCCAGGAATAGAATTGTGGGATCATAAAACATGCATCTGTTATCCTGAATTTAAATGAAAACAGAACATTTTCCAAGTGGTTTGTGCCAATTTATACTTTGACTAGTGGTGTATAAATTCTGATTGTACCACAATTTTATCAATTCTTCATTTTGCTATATTCTAATAATATTTCCAATATAATTAAGGTAAAGTGTTTACAGATTGAGTCTTACTCTGTGTTCCTTTTATTACTGATACAGTGGAATGCCTTTCCATATCTCAATTGCCATCTAGGTTTTATTTTCCATAAAATGCCTATTGACTTTCTTTGCCTATACTTTATTTATTTATTTATTTTTGCAAGAGGTCTTTATATTATGAGGGACACTAAACTTTTGTCAGCTCGTTGTATGTGAGCTACTTCCTCATGTTTTCTAATTTTTTAGTAAACATGAGACCTGAAAATTTATACATATGTTTTTGTTAATCTTTTCCTTTATTCACTATTGTTTAGTATTATGAACTATTTCCATACCCTCAAAGTGTTAAAGTAATCTTTCATATGATCTTCTAGGAATTAAAAAGATTGTGCCTCTTAATTTGATTTACTTAGAATTGATGTTTGCTTATGATGTGTATTAGTGTACAGAAGAGAGATTTAATTTTTTTCTGTATGCACAATCACTTATCTTAGCATTGGTTAGCACTTTAACACTTAACACCAATCTACAAAGCTTAAATATTACATTCCCCATATGTTGATCGATTTGTTCAGTTTGTGTCACTAGAGATTGGAGATCTGAAACAGAAGGACATTTGCCTACCCAGGACTCTTAATGTAATTTTGGATGTGTAAAGTGTTCGTAGTTTGAAGGTGGGGACAGGCTAGACAATAAAGAACTCAATGGGACTGCTTAGGAAAGTAAAGGCACTTAACTCTGAAGGGTGGTTAACTTGAAACCTGAATTAACAGCCAGTCTCAATAAAACAGAGATTTAGCCAAGAGAAAAGTTCTACAGAGGCAACACTGATGGGTTTTTTAGGACGGTGCTATATAATACTGAATTCAAAGTTGCAGTTATGTGAGACATCACTTAAATGCCAGCTTCACGGCAGCATTGTGGAATTTGGGTGGTTTCCAGCGAGGAGCAAAGTCATTTTACGGGGCAAAGTACAGAACAAGGGACAAGAATGGAGCAGGAGCAGGAAGCTAGATCAACAAGGGATGAGGGTCGTATAAGCGCCATCCTTTAGGAACAGTAGGGGTTGAGGGGGCTGCCGATGGGCTTTTCCTCGCCATCTAGCTCAGGATCATTTTATTGGGCTGTTAGAGGAGAAATTCTATCTCCTGGCAACCACCATCCCTACAGTCCTGTGGTTCAGAATCTCCTATAGAGAAAGCTTTATTAGATCTTTGTTCTTTTCTTTTACTTTGAATTACAGGATGAAGTCCCAAATTCCTCAGGCAGTGCTCAGAACCCACAGAATCTGTCCTCTGCACCTCTTTTATTCTTCTGTTTTCAGGAATATTGAAATACCTGTTATGTCTTATGCAGACAAGGCACTCCCTGGCTTTCTTACCTGTGATAATACTGTGCCCTGAGTCTGGTGTAGTTGGTAGAGAAATAGTAATCAGGAAAACAAAACGTTACATTAGTCTCTGCAGGACCCATGGTGGGTTTATCAATAATTTCCACGTTCTTCCCCTCCTGCTGTTGGACAGCAGCCCCCAGGAAGGGCACAGGCCTTCTTGGCTACCTACAACATCTTAGCGCAGGATGGAGGACAGAGGCATTGCAGGGCCACAATACGAGGCAGAAGCATTGGTTTCAAGACTTTTACCCATCATGGCAGGTTGAGGCATTTCTGATAAGGTAAGCACGTCTACTGTTAAGCAGACAAAAACTATTTCTAATACAATGATCTGTCACTATTGCTCTTTCCAATTTAGACTTTCTATCAAAAGAAGAAAGACACATATTCAACAGCTGGGCTGCCTCACTGGAAATTCATCAAAGATGCTCTGGGGATTACATTGCTAGTTGTATTTAGTGAAAGAAAAAATTGTTGATAAAACCTAATAATAACCCTTTTAAAAAAGTTTTCCTAAATGTGCCTGATGGAAACTATTATGTATAATATGAGGGAAAATAGAACAAACATTTTAAAGATTAAACCCACCTCAAGATCATGTATTTAATGTGCCTCTTAGTTCTTATATCTTCAAAAGAAGTCAGGCAGTTGATAAATATTACACATAAATATTAGGACTTTAAGAATGCATTTTATATTATAAATGACAGATATGACCAATGTGGATATCTGTTATTGAAAGAGAGATTTAGAATCCTGGGGATAGAAAATATAAAGAGTGATGAAAAATCACAAATAAATGTATGCAAACATTCCTTGTAAATGTAGTATGGAAACTGTCTTATGTTTCATAAAGGCGGGAAATGCCGAGTGTTGAATGTAAAACAGACACTATAATTGACTCATATTTAAATTCCTTGGCACAGTCTTCCTCAGTTTTCCCAGGCCAGCGTCGTTACCTCTTTCTCTGTACTCTCATACTGTTGTTGACAGCTCTATTATAAAACTTAATATTTCACATTGGACCACAGCCATGGAATAAAACAGACATTATTGCTTATTGGATGAATGAACTAGCACAAAGCCAATGCTTACATGAGCTGAGAAAAAAAAAAAGCAAAACCTTACACCAGAGGCAGTAGGATATGATTGCTATAAATGCATTAAATCATGGGCTAAGTTCTTAGGAGATTTTATAATGGGGAATACAGGAAGAAAAGAAAGAGAAAGGAAGAGAAGAGGAGGAAAGGAGAAGAGAAGGAAGAAAAAGACTAAGTAGAGGAAGAAGGACAAAGAGTGAAGAAAGGGAGAGAGCGAGAAAGGAAGACAAAAGAACCAAAGTATAAAAGAGATAACATCGTATCTTTAAATTAAAATTAACGGCGTATTTATTGGAAAGAAACATTTCCAAGTGAAAATTAACATATTTCAGTGAAATAAATGTTTTTAATAATTGCGCCATGTAAATAGTGTTTATTACAGATATCCTATATAACTCAGCAAAATTCTGAATCTGTTGTCTGTGACCATATTTTGAGAAACTCTGAACTAAGAAATGAATGTTAGAAAGGCAAAACAGACAACAACATGCAAAAGCTCTACACAGTATGAGAACTAAGAATGAAGTGGAAATTATTTTTTCAGACTGACTTCCCTTCCCGTGACAATGTACTGCCCCAAGTTACCCAGCAGAGAAAAGACTCTTGTGTAAAGGATATGACATTGGTCTTTGGGACAGAAAGGACTGTCATTTACCTGGCTGGTTTAGACTCATAGAACCTATTTTCTTTACACGGCATTTTTAATATACAGTTAGAAAGCCAGGATATTTAGGAGAAAGATCAGAAACACAATGCCATTAAATAGTGGCGCATTGCTTTGGTAGGAGGAACCAAATCCACTCTGTTGTGGTTGGAACTGACACACCAGGACGACAGTGTATGGGTAAATTTTCCAAGACTAGAAGCAAAACCACTCCTCTAAGCCTCAGTCTTTATCCTGAGTCTTCCGTGAAGATCAAGGTCATCTGCCTGATCAGGGATGACCACATGGAATTTTGGGAAGAGCCGCTGGCCAAGAGTTTTGGAGCCTCAGTCAGAGCTGAATAGTTGTTTGCCAAGATTATTTAAAACACCCCATACATGCCATAGGCTGCTGGATACTTCACCAAAGGATTGTTTAAGTGTGAAAAATAGGACAATGAAGAGACCGTTTGTAATATGAAGAGTAGCTTCTCAGTTAAAGCGAGTTTCTGCCGTGTCTCATTCTATGTTGAATAAACAAGGTTAACTGTGATGTTATCTGCAAAATTGTCACAGTTTAGGAAAGTTTGGTACAGGTCTACTTTTCCTAGGTTGTAGAGAGATGGTAGTTTTTAAAGCAGGAATCAATCTGAATCTTGCCTACTTCTGGTTTGGATGAAGTCGAGGAGTAAGTGGCCCAGTGTGGGAATGTCCTGCCTCATACTGACCGGGGAGCTGCGCCCAGAGGCAGGGAAGTTTTTCCCAAGGGAAAGCTACACATGCCATCTTCTACAACTTCCCTTTGCTACCAATGCATGAGGCATGCACCCAGGATTACAGCAAATGACTCTAGTGTGCCATCTCTAGCGAAGACATGTGCTGAGTGAAGTAAGTTAAATTACATAAGGAAGTTACTACAGCTTTATCCTCTTCTCTTTTCTACTATTCACACACGCAAGGCAAGCAAAGACTCATTGTCAAGGGTCGTAAGTGCATGCTTCTAAATTTCATAAAATAGGCTTTGGTATAAATATAGGATGACGAGACTCATTCCGCTGTCAATATTTTAGTATATAATACAGAAAACTGTCATTTTTAAAGAAATCATGCATCTTGTATCATAATCTTCAAAATGAGGACAAAATTCTTAAAACTCAGAGTAGGAAATGATCATGGACTGTCAAATCATCAAAATGCTCATGCTGGTGTAGCTGGAAAAGATGCTCACATTCGGTTCCACTGAAAATCAGCCCTGTCTTTGCTTACAGTGGCTAACAAATATCTCGGCTAGTTTCGTTCCCAACTCTAAGCTAGTAAAATGTGTTTCACTTTTCAGCAGAATCTTTTCTGTGGACTCACTGGAAGGATTAACCTTCCATTTTTTAAAGAAAAAAATCAGTATCCGTAACCTATGGGCAGAATGGGTCCCTCTCCCATCGGAAATGATGTTTTGCACAAGAAATAATGTCATGGCTCAGATATGAACCCATTTCTTACATGAGCTAGACTTACGCGACCTTCAAATTCTATTTAGCACTCACAGGGAGAGAAGACAATGAGAAAACATCTCTTCAAAATTCTAATTTGATTCCACTTGTTTTCCTAATTGCAGAAAACGTCACATTTGCAAAGCAAAGCAAACAGTCCTTCTATTCCCGAGTTGCCCAGTACAGTGTGTGTGTGTGTGTGTGTGTGTGTGTGTGTGTGTGTGTGTGTGTGTGTGTTAGGGTCTTGCTATGTTGTACATGCTGGGCTCCAGGTCACCACCTCCTAGGGTCAACTGATCCTCCTGTCTCATCCACCCTAATGGCGGGAACTAGAAGCACCTTCTACCACATCTGATTCCCAGTGGGCATTTTTAAACTGAGGAAAATGAACGTGTTTAAATCAAAAAAATTAGTTTGCAAATTGAGCCTACTGGAAGAATTAAATTATTTAAATTATTTGAAGATTTCAGTAATTTTAAAGATTTCTTGAATACTTTTGCCAAAAAAGCAGAATTTGTGGTTCTGTTCAAATGTACAACTTGTCAAAATACAAACATTTGTTAAAAACAGCATTTACACGCATTGCAATATTATCTATTACTGGATGTTAGCCTCAAAAATATATACCTATGTAGTCTATATGTAACATAAGATTAGATTTTAGCTACAATCTTGATAAAAAAGCATATTAGAACACATAGTCATAATATTCTCTGAGAATTATTAAATTCCTGAGAGTGAACACTATCTCAGCATCTTTCTTAAAACTAAAATTTAGAACAATTTAGATAGGAGTACAACACCATGTTATTCTCTCTTCTCTTAAGAGTCAGTCTTCGGATAAGTGTGGACCTCTAGGGCTGTGACCATAACATTTAAGTAGCACCTCCACGAAAAGCTTGGATCCTGGGAAGGAAGGAGAGTGTGGGGACACAGGGACCACATGAGTGGCCAGTGGTTGGTTGGTTCACACTGCAATGGCTCACCACAGGGCCACAGGGCCACCAAGCCAGCCCCTCAATCACACCGAGTATCCAGTTTTTCACCATGGGGAAGGTACCAGCTATCCCCCACCAGGTGTAGTGATTAAAGAAGATAAGTCAATGCTTATCTAGCGCCTGCATTATATTAACACAGAATGATTAGAATATGCAGCAAATGTTCAATTAAAAAATTATAATGAAAGACATATTGTTATTAATCCCCTATCCAATTACCCTTCCCTCTTGATTGGACCACCCTGACCCCATTGTTCTTGCCACTTCCTGAAGCAGTTCTGGAAATTCTATTTTTTGAACATCTTTACAAGATACTATCAAAACTACAGTGAATGCCACTGCTGATGCCATCGTAAAAAGGAGACTCATCAAAACATAACTGTGTCTTCCTCATCCACGTGTTCATCAGATCTGGCTCTCTGTGACTTCTGTCTCTTCCCCAAAGTCAAACGGACCATGGAAGGTAAATGTTTGGAATTGATTCATGACACTGAAGCAGCCAGAGCCATGACAGCACAACTAAAGGCACTCAGAAAAGAGGATTTCCAGAACTGCTTCAGAAAGTGGTGAGAAGAGTGGCATAAACGTGTTAGAAGCAAAGGAAAGTATTTTGAGGGGGTTCATGACACTGCAATTTTATTGTCGTTTAAAAATATTCAATCATATTGCACGCTTTGTTGTCAGATATTATGATCAACTGAGGCACAAAATAAATAAATTTTAAATTACACACTGTTCCGAGTACCAAGAGACCCCATGCCTGGGATGTGACCTGGGTGTCTGTATAGCACTCCTTGCCTCTAAGCCATCCTGCAGCCCTCTCTGTGACTCCTAGCACAGTGACTATTGCAATAACACAGTGATTGTGCTTAATCAACCCTCGTTTTACCTAATAATGTCCCAAAGCACTAGAGTGACTGCAAAGGAGGCACCAGAGTGCAGGGCAGACAGATGTATTAATTCTGCTGTGGGCACATAGGAAAAATAATTATATATATATATATATATATATATATATATATATATATATATATATATATAAAATCAGCAGTAGCATTCACTGTGTATACATACAGTGAATGCTACTGCTGATGCCATCTTATATCTACATCTGTAACTATCTATAGACAGAGAGCTCACTAGGCATCTGTTGTTAATATACTCCTATGGTAAGGCAAAAACTATCGTAACTTAATGTCGTCATTTTAAGAAGGGAAGAAAGAAATCATGAGGAGATGCCCTCAAGGGTCTTTACTGTTGGTGGCAGCATTCCACCAGAGGGAAGCCCAAGGTGTGCCTTGCCACCTCTGGAGGGTGAGTGTCGGTGGATTAGAGCCAGTCCCTGGTGAGCTACAGCCCTGGAGGATGCAGACGTCCCTATTCTGAAGAAGTTAAACCATCATGAGCTGCAGGCATATTGAGCGTGGACCACTTCTCCCTGGCGCTCTTTTCTAAGAACTTGTTCCTCACATTTCTAGAGCTGTGAGAGGGGCTCCCAAGTGAATTCAGACTCCCCTGTGCTCCCGTTCTCCCGCGCGTGTCTCTCTCAGCCCCTCCAGAACAGATCTTTCCCATCAGAAGGCCAGTTTTCAATATGAAAAAGAGAGTTCCAGCAGTCCACGTGTAGTGTAGTCTAGTTTACCAGGACAAACCATTCCCATCAGAATTTGAGGCCAAAGTGAGCTTCTAGTAGTAAGACCAAAATACACCAGGTCTCACAAGACACCAGGCCCAAGTCATGTGACCTTTAATATTCAATATCCAGTCATTGCTCACTCAATAGGGACAGAGAGGAGATTTTTTTTTCTCACAATATGGTCACATTCACACAGTGTCTCTCTGGCACAACTGGCCAAGTCCTTGAGGCAGTGCGGACTTGAGGGCCTGTCTTCTGCTGAGAGGGCTCTGCAGACTCAGCTGAATGTGTGTATTATTTTAGGCAGGGGTTTAGAGTGTGTTTCTGTATTCTATTGCATACATTTTGGAATCTTGGACCCAACATAATGCTTAAGAGCTTTTCCCCTAAAGGGCCCACATCTCCTAAAATCAAGTACACCATGATCACAGCATAGAACACACAGGGTGAGGGGTGGTATCAGTGAGTATCTATGTTTAAAGAGGTTGTAGGAGTTGTTTTCACTGTATTCTTCGTACTTTAGTGTTTGGAACATTGCTCCTAATTAGCTTATATAAGTTTTATCGTCACAGAGGAAATAAACCTAAGTTCATTGAAATAAAGGCTCTCTAGCTGCAGCATTGCCCCCTCCTGGAGGAGGCTCAGCTGATACTGTGAGCGGCTAGGGAAGAAAGGCTCTCCAGTTCAGCGTTCTGCCAACACCCACCCAGGAACCACAGTGCAAACCTCCTTCCTCCTTCCTCAGGAAAAATGCCCCAACACACTTGATGGAGAAATAAAGTGATGCTAGTGAAGCAGCCTGAACTTCCCATTTATATGGTGAGGTCTAAAGACAAAGCTGAATTGCACGTATGCAGAATCTATTTTGAACTAGGAGCCCATGCATCAGGCCCTCTGTCCTAGGGTTCAGTTTCATGTTTGTGATATCAGTTCATCATTCCACTCTTCTAAGTAGGCTTCACTCTCATAACTGACTGGCTAATTAGTCCCAGTTTGAGGTCAACCATAAACTTGGTCTGTGCAGTCGATATTTCCTTATGTGTTCTCAGTAAAAATTGTACATCAGATTAGATCTCTGAGTTCAATGGCCCACGATTAATGAACTCAGTCACTGGGTTGTTTAAGCAGATACAAATCCTCTTTGTATTATCCCGAATATATATTTCCATTTATCTAGATAGAATATCATGAGAAACTGTATCAACTAGCTTGCTGAATTTAAGTTAAACAAACCATTTCTGGAAGCACTAAAGTAAAGGAAAATTAATTTCATTGGTCATAATTCTTGAATTAAGAATGCCAGTTACCCATTACTAGTTATTATTTTATCTTCTAAGTGTTTCCAAGTTTAATCACAAATGTCATTAGAGGAAGATGAGAAAAAAGTATCTTGAGTTTTTGACACCAACTTTTTTTTTTTTTTAAATTAGAGATTTAACTTAGGCCCTTGAGACTGAGCTACATCTCTAGAGCATTTTTCTATCTTTTATTTTTTGAGACTGGGTTTCCTTGAGTTGCCCAGGCTAACCTCACTCAAATTTGCAATCTTCCTCCGTCAGCCTCCCAGACTGCAGGGGCTATAGGCCGGTGTCAGGAGACCTGGCTATTCACTTTTATGTTCTATTTGAAATCACAAACACATTTGTCCAGCTCCACACTCCTGACATTTCCTTGTTAGCATGATTTTAAAAAACGAAATGAAATGAAATACTGATTTGCACAATGACATCTTTAAGTTAAAATATCAGGCATATTTGAAATAAAGATTTAAATGTATCTCAGATGCTTGAGATTCAACTTTGTTTATTCAGTAATGTGTACTTTACCCATGATTCTTTGTGAGAGTGTGCACCCTCAACATTTTTGGAAACACACACAAGATTATAATTTAAAGTCTGCATATCCCATACTAAGACATATAAATGCCAAATGGAATGGACAGACATTTAATATAGTCTCTTAAACTCCCTATCTTTATAAATACCCCATAAATCAGCGCAGGGTGGGACACAAGTTGGCATTTAACATTGTTGGGCCCACTGAGGCTGTGTCCTTTTTCCGTTCCACAGTTGTTTGCACGTGTATAAACTCTTTCACTCATACCTCCATGCTCTGTCCACACTCCCCCTCTCCTGCAAGGGAAACTGAGCCCAGGGAAGAGGACAGAATGTGTCCTCTCATTTACTGGGGACCAGGAATTCTGGGTTACAGAACTGAAAGTGGGCTCCAGGAGGGCAGGAGAACCCCCACCCCCACGAGAAGAGGCCTCTCTTGTCCAGGTGTGAAAATATCACTGATTCTTCTGTTGAATACTACATCTTTCTCTTTGCTATCTACTTATAACAATTTTTGAGTCATTTGGTCTTTCTTAATGATTTTTCTGCAAACATAACCAGACAAGACGTTGTTCTTATAGTCGGAGGTAGTCCTTATTCTGGGCTTTCTCCCCTCAACTCTTCTTCCAGATCTTAGAACCTCTTCTCTATGCATCCCTCATGATTTGACTCTTTCCATCTTTCCTCTCATCCTGCTACACACGCACAGGTAAGCACCACCACCATAGGCTTTTTCTCAGAAAAGCCGATGGCAATGGATTCATGCCTACCACCTGGGCCTATGCACTGGCTGCGGCAGCTCAAGCTCTCTAGCCACACTCATTTTTGTATAAAATAAAGATAACGATAATTGCATGGCCTTTTCACAAGATTTTTATAAGCACAGAACAGGAGATCGTTTGAGGAAGTAAACTGTGAATACCATAAAATGTCACACAAATGAATAAAATCATGGAGGCAGCCACGGCATATTTGTTGCTAATAATTAATGAGTATCATTTTTCAATTCCCCACTCACCTACTCAGAAACCTCATTTGCCACTTCATTGTAAAATTGATCTGTGCTTATTCTTGGAATGCATTGGTATTGTTTATTACTACCAACAGAAGTTGGTAAAAGTAGTAAAGCTAACCTCTATCTTTATTGGCCCATTTGTTAATATGCAATACCGCTCGAAGCAAATGTACAAATACCAAAAACTAACATATAAACTGAAGAGAAAAGGACAGAAAAACACTACTAAAAGGCCTCTAGCATTCTAGCCTGATTTTTTCCTGTGGCATATCACGTATGTATTATGGTTTATATTAAAATAACAGTGTTAGTAGTGATTTTATTTTCTTTTTACATATTGTAGTTACTGATCCTGAACTGAATCATAAGTTCCTTGAGAAAACATGTTTCTCTGATATGCTGGTGTCTTTCTCCTCTCTCAGACATGTTCAGATTATGACTTTTAAAATAAATGCCAACACAATTAACTGGGTTAAATCCATGAGTATTAATTTCCAAATTGTACAACATGAGATTTTAGGCTTCCTTACCCTGAGTAAAGCTATCTGATGTAGAAAAGTAATTCAAAATTAGGCAAAAGTTCTCAGGGTGCTTTTTGATTATTAGTTCCCTGATCATCCTTCAAAATTTCTTATGCCTAAAAGGCTCTGGAATTTATTCAGGGAAGTCTTTCAGTCACTTCTTCTTTTGGGTGGGGCCTACATTTAACAATGATGAGTTTTGGTGGTATCAAGTATTTTTATTTCTTTCCTCAACTTACTGTGGTTAGGAGTCACAGATCACTTAGGAAATGAATAATGCTCAGTGTTCACATAATCGTTAAATCCGGGAAAAGGTGTTGATTTTGTTTGGCCTGTTAGCATGTGAGACTAATAAAGCTATTTGACTAAGATACAATAGATGCTGTCCCTTCCACAAAAGGCTGCGGTACTGTACTGCAAAGTATCTAGAGCAAAGGACTCATCTTAATAGATCGAAGAAGATAGGCAAAAGTGAACGTAACATACGTTAACATACCATCAACTTTTCCAGTCCATGTTGACAATTCTAGTAGGAACAGCACAACTTGTTTAAAATTTGTAGCACTAGAAATTTTACCCCAATCTAAGGTCTAGGCAAAGATCTTTATGTAGCTACAAATAAATTAGACTTGAAGTGGCTATATAGCTTTTCATTAATTACAAATAACCCAAGTTCTGAGAGCAGTGTTTCTTATTTAACTTTCCTCCACAATATATTTATCGTCCTTCTTACGGCTTCAAAAGGGACAAAACAAATTGGGAACAAAAGCTTGAAGTTTGGTGGAGACTTTATCTTTTGCCCCCCAAGTTTTGGAAATCATTCTCCACCAACTGTGAGATTTAGCTTTGGGTGCTGCTCTCCAGCATGGAACCCGCTACCTAAAAGACAAGTCATTCTTCGAGCTGATGAAGGATGAGGAGTCATTTTAGGTAAAGTATTTCACCGAATAGACCCCATAGAAAGTAGGGTCAAAGGTTACCTCTTTCTTCACTTATATCTTTAAAGAAAAATATGCCGTTTCTGATTCATTTTTGTTAACTGAATCCTGATAGACAGAATAATTTTGTGGGACTCTCACTCTTCATCATCCCTGAAGCAGAGCTTTGATTCCAGGAAGTGTCAGTGTGCAGGTGAGGAGAGGACAGCCGGCAGCGAGGGTGCATGGGTGCTCTGGGTAGGACAGTGCTCAGTAGATGGGAAGACACTTTCAAAAGTTCAGCTTTTGATTTAATCACATTTAACGACCAATCTTGGTAGTTTTGGTTACAATTTTGTGGTCTGGATAAGCAACCTGGCTTTGTGTTCTATAGATATACTATTGCCAACGTGAAATTGCCAAATTTAAGTGGTATATATTTTGCCTGAGAGTTGCCAAATATTGCCTTTAGGATAGCAGGCTTACCTTCGTAACACTATTTTAAAGGTGTCAGACTAAATATGTGTATGGCCGCATTGCTGCCAAGTGAAAACACTTTATATTTTCTCTTTCACACACATACACATACACACTCACAAACACATACACACCAACAAGAAGCACCAACAAGAAGCCCATGTTTATCATTCTTGCCCCGTCACTGAATGTATTCATTGTACATCTTAAATACACATTGCCAAGCTGGATTGGCACTCAGATGAATGCTTAGATCTTCGAAGAAGCGTCCCTCCGTCGAATGGGTTAAATGGCTGCTGTCAGGTTGAATAGAATTAGCGCCGCTGATAGGCAAAGAATTGCTCTGTCAGGAAATGTCACTGTCGTTGAGTGCTGTTTTTGTCTGCATTCAATTTTCTGTCTGGCTCAGAAAAATTTTAATAGCAGGTTGGAATTCACATGTAAAATTTTAACCAATTTTCATAAAAATACTTTATTTCATGTTCATTTTGCTCTCATATAATCTTCAGTTGTCATAAAGTAAGATACTAAATACTCCTATTTCCTTAACTTGTGTTCTCTTTTGTCCTCTGAAGAGAGGAGCTTACAGTTCCTTTTTTTTCTCCTTAGTATTTTTCAAAATTTTAAATGGAAGTTTAAATTTCATCGAAAATGACAGTAGAGAAGGGGCAGAGGGCTGCAGAAAAATTTAGAAAGAGATTTGCAGTAAAGTCACCCCCTGAGTCTTCAAAAGGAACAGGAGACTTTAATGCTCCAGAAACCTCAACAAGTGTTTAAGTTGCAAAAGTTGCCTTTAGGCAATAAAAATCTTGGTTTATGGTCTATTGTTATTTGGAGTGTCTTCATTATGGTGCCCTGAAGTTAAGAGAGTCAGACGCTTAACCTGTCCACAAAGCCCTTTGTAGGAACTTCAAGTCCCGAAGGCAGATGAGTTGTTTTAATCTCTTCTTGTAACTGTAGTTTATAATTTTGGAAAAAGAGAATGAAGAGTTTTTTTTTAAAAATCAGGATTGAAGAGGAAAATAAAGGACACTTTTTATTAGGTCCTTAATACCAAATTAAAGACTCCTGATAAGATACAGCGCAAAGATTGAGAACAATACTTTGTAGAACCCCTTGGTCACAAGGACCTTAAAAAGATTTGAAGGACTGAGGAAAAGTATCAAGGTGGACTCATAAATTACTAATGGAGGGAAACAAAAGCAGTATTTTCTGATATTTGACTACTCTAGAAGGAGTCAACGGACTTACAGGAGTGTTGTTTTGCCCTAGAATGTTTATAAATATGTAATATTGAGAATATGTAATATTGGTTTGTCAGAAAAGGCATGAAACATTTTTGGAAACGATGGAGCTAGATCATTTTTGGAAGTAGTAAAGTCAGTCACATTATGTCCTTCCTATGCCATTTGACAGCTGACTGTTCTATATTCATTCTAAAACAACTGAGTGATTCAGCTTTGGAGCTTGGACAAGGGGAAGATGGAAGACCAAGCTGCATTTTTACTGTAGTTGACTGTTTTGCTTCTATTAAGGGAAAAACACATAGTAAGCTTATGAAACATTGCATAGTTTAATACTCTACAAGCAGCATATCAGTACTGGTGATGGCTCATGAAATTCCGCACTGGTCATTCTGGTCTCAGTCACACGTCTCAGTCAGGGAAGTGCACTGAGGTTGGTGACGATAAAGGAAAGGCATCAATTGAGTCAAACCCATGTTACACAACACAGGAGATTGCAGAAACATCGGACATCATCATTTATGACCTACTGAAAAATCTACGATATGTAAGCAAGCTCAATATTTGGGTTATTCATGAACTTAAAGAAGTTCATTTGATGGTATGTGTAAACATCTGCAGTATGTTCATTAAACATGAGGGAACAAGCATTTTTGGAAGTGGCCGATAAGAGGTGATGAGAAGTGAATTGTTTACAACAACGTAGTGTGCAAACAGTTTTGATCCTGATGTGATGATTTCCTTCAAATGTCACTGAAGACAGGGAGCTAACACAGCCCTCCATGCAGAAGGAGAACCCAGCTCTTTGGACTGAGAAAGAAAGCATCTTTGAGAAGGATCTACTTATTCCAGCCATCAGACATAGATTTTTGAAAGTCTGTGCATTGAGTGTGAAGACTTCTAGGGGAAAAAATAGCTTGACAGGAGAGACAGTAAGAACATGACCAAGACTGAGAGAAAGTGCACTGAGAAAAAAGAAAAAAGAATCTTGTTTGGGCTCTGAAAGTGGTGCCCCAAAGACAAGTGCTTTGATAGGCTGACAGCCTTAGCACCTACCTCACAACCAAGTTTTGTGTTCTCCAAACTCAGTTCTCCTGAAAAATCATTTACTATTCCTCTAAAAATTGTTTATAACTCCCATTCTCATGCTCCTCACAGGAAAAAAAAAAGTTACATACTTTTCTAAATCATGTTAGGCTGCGGGCTACCACATTCCTTTGATTTCTCTCCCTGCTGTGAGATATACCCTTTTGCATAGGAGATAACTGTGGATGCCTTTCCTTTTATTTAGTCTATCTTTGTCAGTTTATTACAGAGAACCCTGAGAGGTGGAGGGAAAATCTCCCTTCACTCCTGCATGTTGATGTAAGAAAAACATCAGAGAGCCACTAAATTTAATAACGGAGTTTCCATCTTCACTAGAAGCCTTACAGATAATCTATGCAGCACAGAGATTTTAGTTAGCGCAGAAGAGAATAATAAAGGAAGGTAAACCATTAACCAGAAGGATGCATAGTACTTAAAAGCCTGAGGAAGCAGTGTAATCAGAAGACAATCAGGAAATTCCTAGGGTACTCCAAAACAAACTGATGAACAGTCAAAATAGCCAGCCCTGCATGTCTTGTGCCATGCACCTTTCGGGGGCTGTCCCTGGGAGCTCCCAGGAGAAACTGAGGGACAGAGAAGGCGAGTCACCTGCCCAGAGCCACACAGTAAGAAGTGAGGAGCCAGGCTCCCAGTGCGTCACTCAAGGATGCTGTGCCTGATCACCATGTCATCATGCCCACAGAGGCAAAAAAAAAAAAAAAAAAAAAAAAAAAAAAAAAAAAAAAAAAAAAAAAAAAAAAAAAAAAAAAAAAAAAAAAAAAAAAAAAAAAAAAAAAAAAAAAAAAAAAAAAAAAAAAAAAAAAAAAAAAAAAAAAAAAACACCAAATGACATAAATTGCAAATTACTTGTGCTAAAAAAGGACCAGAGTATCTGACAGAAAACATTTTTCAGATGTCACGTATAACTTACGATGAGATTAGCCAACATCTATCATAGAATAATTGGAATTTTTACACTAGAATACAGAAACTTACATGCATCCAAAAAAACAATAAAGTAAAGCAAAGTATGTTGCCCAAAGAAGACAAACTTAGATTGGTTTCACACTTCATGGAACATTAAACTCTAGCAAAGAGGAAAGTGATACATCCATTTTAAAGTACCAAGACGGACACCTCTTTGAAAAATATGTACAGAAGGTAACATCTCTGTGTGAATTCAGCAGGAAGACAGTTTCAAATAAAGTCTTAGAGAGTTCACAATCATATAGTTTTTCATGAAAATACTAAGAAGTCAGTTACAAAACAAAAGTAGGGAACACAGATTTAAAAAATGTTGGCAAACATTATAGCCAACAGACATGAGTATTTGGTTAAAAAATGCAACACACACACTAACATTCACCTTTGACCTTGTTCATTATCAACTGCAAACTCAGAAACACAAGAATTGCTTCTCTTTTTTCTCCTTTTGAAAACATTTTTTAAAAAAATGTAGTGTATTTTCTCAAAGCCTATTTATGAATATGTACTCACCTCCTGTCTCCAAAACAGTGGAGCAAACACAGAAAAAAGACAAAGAGCTTCCTCCCCAGAGATCATGGCGCTAGTTGCTATAAAAACTAATGACAAACCTAAGGAAACATTTATAAACATGAATGCCAAAACCTAAGTAATGTACTGGTAAAAAAAAAATCTGGCAACTTATTGAAGAAATAATACACAATTGCAAAGTAGGCTATAGTCCAAGAGCAGACTGCTTGATATTAGGAAATGTATTCATCAATATATCTCATCAATACATTAAATAAAAACAAAGAGTTAACTCAAACTGAATTTAATAAATTCAATATACATTCAGGAAATTTTATCATTAATTAAAACATACTTGTTTTACATGATGAAAATGTCAATTTCTAATCATAGTCAAAATAATAAGCCGCTATTCAGGCATTAGTGAGATTCCCATCTAGTCAGAGGTAAGACAAGGGTAAATAGTTTTATGAGGATACATTTCTGTCCTAGAATCATTATTAGGCAATCTAATAAATCAAGGAAAAAATACTGTCATCTATGCTCGTTTTGGTCTGCAACAGAACATCTACCTTCTTTGGAGCTCCAGGAAAAGCATGAGTGGACTGGGGATCAACTTGGGCTCAATCCAGGGAAAGAAGGATTTAGAAGTCTGGAAGGTGAGAGCAGAGGGACAGGGAGGAGTGCTAACCTGGGGGGGGGGGGTGGTGAGAGGGACAGGATTATGCTGCACAATCTGTATTTTGTAGTTTAGATAAATATTTTAAGAAACTGTGTTAAATGAGATTGTGTGTGTGTGTGCGTGTGTGTGCGTGTGTGTTTTAAAGGCTGTAGATAAGTAATGCAAATTATCTATTCCGGATCCTTTATGAAACAGTGATCACAAATAAGGGAGAGTAAATTTCTCTTGGGTGGCAATGAGTGGCAGAGCAAGTACTGAGCACTACTTTAAGTGTAGCATGGAACAAAGGACAGTCTGCCCAGAGGGGACACATAATGATATAATTACAATGTCATAAAAAGATAAAATATCATTAATTATTTCCAGATAATCACCACCTACTTACAAAACCCGAGAGAGTCAGCTGAATATCAATTATAATAGAGTTCATTGAGGTTGCTATTTACAAAACCTATGAAAAATTAGTGTATTTCTTATGCTACGAGAATAAGCATATTTGAAATGTTGCAGAAAAAAATCTCACTCATACTACCCACAAATATTGTCAAGCATACAGATCTAAGCCGATTCTATAAAATATTTAAGATGAGGAAAGTGATTACAAATTTTTGAGGGAAGAGACTCAAATAAACAGAGGAAGACAATATAACTAAAAATATATACTACAATTTCAAAATTGAAATATAGTTTGCAAATCAGATATTAAAAACAATAATTTACTTGTACTGGTATAATCTGGAAAGTCTAAGAGTATACTCAAGTGCACATGAATATTTAGCATCTGATAGGACAATATTCTGGGTTGACAGGATTGGATTTTAACGTCTGGTCATTACCAGGATGAAATGTTTTGTGAGACTTCCCAAAAATAAAAACTATACAACTTTCTAAAATGTTTTTTAAAAAAACTATTTCAAGGAAAGTCACAAAACTTAAGCAGAAATCAAATACTGATCCTTGAACATTTACAGGTGTGACAGATAAGTATTGTTGGTAGATTTTTGCGAGGATACCCTTAGCTCTCACGGAGGGGTGGCAAAGACTACTCAGTTGGGAGGCTGAGTCCAGAGACCACGTCTGACAAAAATGCTGCACACTTAGGGGCGAGGGTCCCGAAAATCCCATAAGCAACCATTTCTCCTTGTTGGTCACCAACTGGCAATTGCAGGAGGGCAACTGGGTGGGGGGAAATGGGGGACCCCAGGCCAAAACTGGTCCTGAAGAGACAGAAATCTCTAAAAACCAGGACTTTCCCAGGTAAGAGCTGAAATGTTACTATTTGTTTCTGATTTGAGTAAGTTCCTCAACCTGTTCTCAACCTGGGAGGCAGAAAGCTACTGTTCACTGGAAGCAAAGCTGGGGGTGATAAAGCAACTCATATTTAAAAGAGAAGCAGTCAAAATGCAAAAGAATCACAGGAAAAATGTTTCTAAATCTGCACATACCCTCTATATGGTTGGCAGAAAAAAAAATTATTCCGGGTCAAAAGAGAGTCAGGAAAGTAACATCTTGACACTCCAAAACCTGGGCAGTTATATCAGCCACTGCACACATTGTGGAGACAAAAACACAGCTTCGCTTTAAGTAAAATAATTACTTACCAAGACAAACAAAGGAAAACAAACAATTCTCCAAGTAAGAAAACATCATCCATTGCCACTACAATGTCTTACTTAAAACATGATTGATTTTACCCCAAAATTACTAAATATGCAAATGAGAACTGACCCACATTCTGAAAACTAAGTAAATAGAAAGTTACTCCAAGAGACCCTGGGAATGTCAAAGGAGTTAAAGAGGCTGGAATAGTTATGTTTAGAGAATTAAAAATAAATATGGCCTTAACCAGTGAGTGGGCAGAACATGTCACTACACAGGTGAAAAGTATAAATGAACTGAAAATTACAATAAAAATCATTAGCCACTCTATAAAATTAGACATAGCAAAAAAAAGTATCTGGCAATGTATTAATATCACCCGTTGAATTTTAAGAACAAAGAGAAATACAATTTTAACATGAACAAAATCTCAGAAATTGGGGGCAGTATCAGTTGGTCCAACGTACATATAACTGGAGGTTCAGACTGGAAAATGAGAAGCAGAAAAGGATAAAAGAATCATTGGTTTGAGAAATAATGGCCTAAGATTTTCACCATTTGGTTAAAAGACATTGCCACACATTAACTTACAGATTCAAGAATTTCATGAGTCTACACGTAGGAGGAAATAAAGAGAATAACACACAATTGCACTGCAACCACTGAAAAGAAAGAGGCAGAGAGAGAAGGAAAAGGGAGAATGTAATTGTTAAAAATAGCAAGAGAAAAATGAAATGTCACCTATGAGGGAACACTTATTGGTTTAACTGGCGACTTTTTATTAAGAATTATGAAGGCCAGAGTACACTGCAATCACCTACCTAATGCTGCTTGTTACAAAAACTCATCACCGACTTATGATACTGTACCAGTATATGACTTATCACTCTGTTATTAAAAAAAAACAATGGCGATGTAATACAACCAATGGCAAGTAATACAACAGCAATATTTATAAAACATTAGGTGGCTAAAGCAAGTAATAAAACTAAAAATTATTTAAATTTCATAAACGCAAACTCACATAGATGACAAAACATATCGGGTCAAGATTTATGCAAGTGATTTTACTTTTTCAATCTTTTACTTTTCCATATTTTCAAATTCTTTACAACAAACATCTTATCTTACAAATGAATGTGAATAAATATAATCAAACATAATAGTCTATATTCGACTCTAAGTTTACTTTTCATTTCTAAATTGGAATCTGAAATAAAAAAAGAGGCATTTTGAGTCCCAAATTGCCACCTTCCAAATGGGCCCACAGAGCCCTGAATCACATGTAATCTGGGGATTCTTTTCATACATGAGGCCGACCAAATAAGGATATGGCCTTGGCAGGAAAGCAGGAGAACTAGAAGCCAGTTGTGCTGACAAAGAGAAATTCTCCATGTTCACTAGACAACTTTGGGAACTGAGTGAATTGTCTTAAGTATCAGCAATAAAAAGCATTCTGACTCACCATGAGGTGACTTCTACTTGAGCAATAATCTTACAGTGGGTGTCGTTTGTAATTGTTAAGATCAAGCTAGGGCTGGGAGCATCTCTCAGTGGTTAGCCAGCTTGCCTAGGCAGCATGAGGCTCTGGGATCAATTCCCCAGTACCGCACAGTAGCTGGACATGATGACTCGTGCCCATGCCCAGCGCTCACAAGGCTAAAGCAGGAGGACTGCTGTGAGTTCAAGGCCAGCATGAGTTACATAGTAAGTTCAGTATCAGACTCAGACTGGACTATAGAGTCAGCCTATGTCTCAAAAAAAAAAAGAAAGAAAGAAAGAAAGAAAGAAAGAAAGAAAGAAAGAAAGAAAGGAAGGAAGAAAGAAAGGAAAAAGAAAAGAAAAAAGAAAAAGAGAAAAAAGGAAAAAATCAGGCTAACAAATATAAAATTTAAAAAAAGCAATGCTATTTTCTAGATTGAGATATTATTTATGGTTTTTTCTTTATACTTTGTATTAGAAGTCACTGGTATGGTAATTAGCATTACACATAACTAAGAAAAGTGTTTTGGGACTGGATCCTAATGACAAGCATATGCTAATGTTGTTTTTGCGCAGTAAAGAAGGTCTCCTGGTCAATTATCCTCATAGACCTGAAGCTTCTCTCATTTAATGAGTTGGTTGGGGTGTGTGTGTCCTGGGATGGTACACTATCACTGTCACTGCACTTCGCAGAGAACAGGATTCCTTCTGTGCCAGGTAAAGTCTTTAATAACTACGGATACTTTCTTAATTTTGAAAAGTGATGCAGCTGTTTCAGGCTACTCTTTGATTCCTCTTGGATTGCGACACATGTCATGACAGAAAATAACCTGTAAGAATGTATGAGCACACACATGCTTCTCCTCTGGGCACAGTGTGGCATAGTCATCAAGAAATAGCTGGTAGGAAAATACTCTAATAAAAACACAGTTACATGCTGAGGTAATCTGAGCAAAGGTTGAGGCCATCATGCACCAAAGAAAATGTAGCTAACATTAAAACTGATCTACTTTTTCTTCCAGGCAATTCACAATAAACATGGAACAGGGAATAAAATCACTAACTGTGGGGCCGCTGGCTAAGAAAAGATTGAGTAGAGGGGGGCAATAAACAAGTATTTTTGATGAGGAGAGCAAAAATGGTAACGTTCCCTAATTATTTCATACCAAAGAAGAAAAATATCTCATTGTGTGATACATATCTCCCAACTCTAACAACATGGCAGAGATGTAGTGGGTATGTTAGGAAAAGAGATTGAAATGTGTTTCAAACTTGTTAAGTAACCTCTGAATGAACCAACCTCTTTTAAAAATTCATATACACACAAACCACATTTTTTACCCATAATCATTCAGTGTCTGTATTTCATTGAAGTTCTTTAAATATCTTCTGCACCCGTACTCTTCCATTCCATGCTCAGAAGGAAGGCGTTGAGCACGGCCCACACTGACGGGGTATGGGGCCATAGTCCTCATCTTGGATGGAACAGCTACAGTGGTTACCTGGAGCTCCGCACCACTTATTTCCTGGTCACTTACACCTATCAGATGGACCTACAGGTGCCTCTTTCATCCTTTGGGCTCTACCTCAACTGCTTGTTTTACTCTCACTCTCACGTTCATTCACCTTCGCTCTCTGCAGCTCTCCCCTCTGCTCCGGCATCCTGTCTCCATCGTCTGGCTTTGGGTTCTTCCAGGCTACCCTGAACTCTGCTGTGATGCACGCTTGACTGCTAATTTTATTTTAAAAATTTAAGGGGGTAGTACAACCGTCACCTTAGAAAATCTTCTTTTCAGGTACTGTTTTAAGATTCCCTAAATTTAGGGAAATACAATCTGACTTCTTTGTTGTTCCAGGTTAATACAAAGTGGTAAGAGTTTTGTTGCCTTATGTATTCTAAGCAAACATGGTACTTATCTGCTAGATGTTTGACAAGTGTGGTAATAGAATGCTTGCTAAGTGGCAATCTACAATTGACATGATTCAAGTGCACCCAAGCATACTATTTTGGGAATAAATATTCTTCTATGAACAAGCCACTATGCGTTAACAAAGCAAGTCAGCGATGAAGCAATGATACTGAAGTGGATTTTTCCCTTAACAGGTCAGTGATAAGACTCCTGCCCTTCCTTGGTCTCAGCAAACTGGGGCTCAGGTGTGAGAGAAGAGAATGTTAACACCACTGGAGGGAGGGCCAGAGGGGCAGGTGCTGGAGCCGCCTGCCAGAAGCACTGCCACTACACAGCTTCGCTTCTATCTCTGTATTCTTGTCCTCGGCTGGGGCAACCTATGAGAAGGATGAGCTGCCAGAGCCCGTTAACAACAATAATAACAACAGAAATAATAACAAATGTTTAAATTTACTAGTTAGATTTTGCCCACACAATCTCAAATCCTAATGTTACTGATTGCTCCTTTCCCAAAACTGATTTCATTCCTCAATGAAAGTCCAAAGACACTGGCTGTTGTGACCCACTATTTAATCTCTTCAAAAGTGGGTTTCTTTTGCAATAAACTGTAGGTAACCACGGCCACCTTATAAATCCACTGAAAGGATTACTGAGATAATCGGAAGTAAAGATGAAGCACATGTCAATCATAAAAAATGCCCCACTGTACACTCATTTTTCATCTGTTAGAGGCAGCTCATGGCTTTGTGTAACTTGGCTGGTCATACCAGGGCCCTCACACACAGCAAGGGTCTGTACTTGGGTTCAGACACTACTCTTCTTGTCTTAAATTTCTTAATAATTTTTGAATTAGGAGTCTCAGAATTTCATTTTCATGGTATTTCATAAATTATGTCCTGGGCTCACTCAACGAACTTGTAAGTACTTCAAAGTCTGAGATGTCACAGACGACGTTATACTCCTAATGCATTCTTTAATGCCTAATTTTCTGCTTTCTGGGTGTGGAATAAATAGTACACAGTTATTGAAAATGATACTAGTGTATTTTTTGAGACAGCTGACATGGAACATCATTTGTCCATTACAGAAAACCTTCCTGGGAGCCACAGGCAATTATTTCACACCACAGCATCCAAGTGGCTTTAATCACTAGGAAAAAGAAGTCAAGAGAATGTAACCTATTCCAATCACAGCACTGTTGTGCATCTCTGAAATAATACCATGATTGTGGACTATGAGGCGTTTTTGAGTAGCACTGTACCAGGGGCTCAGAATTTTGGGTGTAAAAACTTATTTAAGACAAAAAAAAATCAACATGGATACTATACCATTAGAATTAGACTTTCTCAGGTGGGTTACATCTGAGAAAGAGTGGGATGAACCTTTATCTGTGATGTACCACTAGCTGCACCTCCAGTCTACTTTCTCATAGATGAGACATAATACCCAAAGCCCACCACTTAAAGGAGAAGAGGTTTAATTTGCACATGGTTTCATCCATGGGCTCTGGTTCCAAGGAAGAGATATCATGGCAGAAGGGTGTGTGGAGGATGGCTGCTTTATTCATGGTGGTGGGGAAGCAGAGCAGGGGAAGAGTGCTAGGTGAAGACATAGACCCACAAGCCACGCCTCCTTGACTCACTTCAGACACACGTATAAGTGCGCTCCACCAATCCCCAGGGTAGATCCCCAAGCCAATCAAATTGAAACTCCACCCTAGCCACCACACTACCCTAAGGTGTTTACAGGAAGGCGAAAAAGGACAATGCCTCAAACCAGTTAACATATATAGACTTAAATTGGGACACTTTTTGAGTAGTATGGGTGAGTGCTGGAACAGCATCCATACATGAAAACCAGCTAAGATGCCACCTGATCATGCCTTATTGCAACAAACCCAAGACAGAGGTGAGGGTATTATGCATGTAACATATTTACATGTTTCTATAAATGTAAACATACACAGATTTTAAAACGTTAATGTAGCACAACATTTTTATAAAACCAGGAGCATCGCCTCTCTTGATTGTGGAGTAAAACTCAATTAAATCAGCATTCTTTGCCATCTGCTGAGTATAAATCACTCCTTGCTCTAGGAAGAGAAGCTGGTTCTAAGCCTGGCACATAAAATCTTTACCAAAATACATTTCAGCTCTTTGGCACTGTAGTTCAAGGACAGACTGTGCTTGCTGATCCTCTACCAACTGGCTTAACTCTAGCTGACTGATTGTGTGTAAGGGTAACAAACCAATCTACTGCTGTACGACAGCAAAAATGCAATTGCCTGAAATCTCGCAAGGCAGCTTCTCTTGAGCTGTAACTATAAAGAAGGAGCACTTTCCCTATTTGCATCAACAAACCGCCCAGAGCAATTCTGCATCGCACCCTTGCGCATCCCTGCAGACGCATCTGACTCCACCTTAGAATGTGGACACACTGATTTACATATTAATCAGAAAAAAAAGAAAACTAGGCAATTAAGCAGGTGATGCTTCTGCTCGGGGAACAACGATTTTTAAATACGTGCAAGTGGAAGTCCAGAAAATTCTAAAGATAAGTAGAGCTTATATTCATTGTCTCTTTTAAGTGGGGCTGCATTAATGAGAAATTAATTGATTCTTGATAACTTTAGTGAGTCATTATGAACTGTGTTATTGGAAAGAAGTATCCACAAATGTAACACGCATTTTGATTTCTTTGTGCAAGGGGACTCACCAAGTTGTGAGTCACTCTGAGAACTCCCCACAAGATTTATTTAGAGACTGTCCCACAAATGTAAAGCAAGAAGATGCAAACATCTCTGGTCCCCTTTTCCTCCCTTTCTCTGCCTGTTGGGGTTACAGGAAGATACTGTCTAAGGGGAACACTGCGAGTGATAATAAGCACTCAGTGAGTTCCGTTTTTGCAAGGAATTTCCGTGTGGCTTTGTAATTATTACATAGGTTTTGTTTTTTCCCCAGCAAAATAAAGGGCTTTCATTTCCCCAATTGGAAAACGATAAAAAATAATTCTAAATTCCCTTCAAACAATCAATTATATGTTTCTAGACAAAAATTACATGATGACTTTTGTATCTTAATGACCCATTAATCATCACCACCCTGCCATCTACCCAAGATAAAATCCTTTTTCAGCAAAATAAATGAATCCACTTTTGCCAAAGGATCAACTGGAATGACCATTCTTCTCACACATGTATGATTTCATTGGTTTCAGTATGTATTTCTCTGGTCTAGCAACTTTAACTTCAATGAAGAACTCATAGTATAATTTCTCATCCATTCTGATATACTGGACCAGAAATTCCAGGAGTGAGGCCCAGCAATTAATATTTTAGTGGATGTTCTTGATAATATTAATGTTTGTCATTCTCTGGCATTGATAACTATTTTTTGTTACCCATCCTAATTCATTCAGCAGAAGAAAACTGCATTTTCGGAACAGCTCTGTCACAATGTGGCCATGATCATGACCTTTATCTATGAGCAAAGACTAACCAACTGGTCCAATGTCTTTTGCTACATACATCTTTCAACACCCATTTTCCCCTTTCATTTCTGCAACGTAATTATTATTTTCTCAGTTAGATTTATCAAAAGAAAATGTAACTAACATTTGTAAAGCACTTTGGAATATTCAAATCATTTTTCACAGGTGATTATCATTCTTACCTTATAGAGGCTCAAAGTGGCTAAATAATTTTACAATGTTATATGGCCAGTAAATGCAAGAACTGGGACACAAAACCACCACCATTATACACTATCAGTTTGTAGTCAAACTGCCAACCAAACTGTAGAAAAAAAATAAAGAGTTACCAGATAATTTTGTTTTTGCAAATCTTATGCCTAAAATATGAAAATAAATTGGGCCCTGGAATAAAAATTTTAAAAAATCAAAACAGCACTTCCTACAAGGAATGCAATCAGGTTTTTGTTCCCATACAACAGCTCTCAATGTCAAAATTCACAAGGATGATGGATGGTAACACAATTTTTAAGAAATGCATTTCACTTAGAAGTTATCAAACAAATGCAAATTTTCACCAAAACTCCAAGAAACTCATTTAAACTTAAGATTAAAAACACAGATTTATGAATGATAAGAGGCACATCAGCATGCAAACTAAGAAAAATGTAAAGTGCAAAGAAATGCAATGACATGTTTTAGAAAATATTTTGAATTCAGATGTCCAACATGAGAGGCTCTGGAAAGAACTCGTTTATGATAAAGGTCACACAGTACATGGTTTTCTCACATGGCTATTTAAACCCAGATATCTTTCAGTACTTAACAACATTACTGAATAATTTTTAACCCGTGCAGCAAAACCTCCAGAAGTATGAGAGAGCTCTTAATTAGTTAGAAAACACCGTAAATTGAATTTGGCTATTTCAAGAATTAAAAAAAAAATTTTTTGTTTTGCATTCAATCACACTGTTTGTCAGGATTATCATGATGAAGGACTCAAAATATTGCACTATACTTATGTAAAGCCTTAAAGTACTTTAAGTGGTTTTTGTCAGCACAGAGGAGGGCAGGGCCCTAAATGAAGCCTAAGGCCCACATCTCCCGATGCGCTGGGTGGTTCAGCAGCTCTGGGACACACGTGAAGGAGATTTACATGAGAGACAAAGGCAGAGGCTCCAGGGCCTCTTCTCACTCGAAGCATTACTCGCACTAAAGATCTCCATATTTCACAGGTTGAGAGATTTAATTCTCTTGGTTTCATTAGCAGAAACGGTAATATGGAACTCTCTGTGTCAAGGAATTATAAGGTTAATAGCTTTGTTGAAAAGGGGTGTTCATTTACACAAATTATTTAACATGTATTGGGGAACTTTATGACCCCCAACAATTCTTACACAGAATTAATTATCAGTAAATATGAAAAATTACATAAGTAGCTGGCATTTGAGAGCTTTTCCAATCAATTGTTCCTGTATAATAAAAAATTCTTATCCATTACATTAAAAACAAAAGTGGCTCTATTTCAATTCAGTTTCTTAAGCTTCAGTAAGAATTAACTTCTCAAAATGAAGTTTAGAATAAAATTACTTGTCAATCTCTATGAGGAATTAAGTTAATTTGGAAGCTCACTCTCAGTCATCCAGTAGAAGTATACCATTCGTTTC
Organism: Ctenodactylus gundi; assembly: GCA_004027205.1. Classification (NCBI taxonomy): domain Eukaryota; kingdom Metazoa; phylum Chordata; class Mammalia; order Rodentia; family Ctenodactylidae; genus Ctenodactylus; species Ctenodactylus gundi. The sequence goes on along the minus strand of PVKB01002685.1, from coordinate 50,427 downwards.
CCCCATTTCAGTGGGCACATCTAGCTCTGTTTCAGAGACTATTCTTTTTTATTTTTTCTTTTAAATATCAAAACACTTCCAGAACCTTGTGTATTGGTAACTATCTTTAGGTTCCTATTTATGTGTTTCACCTAGAGTTTGCAGCACTTGTCCCCAAAACTTTCCAGAACAATCTAAACTCTCTCTGAGGGAGAGATAGAGTGAAGCAAGCACAACCAATCCACTTGGTTGATTAGGGGAAGCTCCCGGGTGTAAAATATTATCAGTAAACACAAGCCACATTAAATAAAAATATCTTCCCTTTTGAATCTATGAAGAGTGACTCAGGGTACCTGTCTTCAATACAAGGAGAGGTATATTTATAAGTGATGTGTTTCATTTCATAGTGGTACAGCTAAGCACACAGCTAATGTGGTGCTTGGCTTTGAACTATTAAGAGCATGATGATACTCACTTTGATATGACAAGATCCATTTTCAATGATATTTACCATTCCTCTGTTGTCATGGCCACTGAATATGATGACAGATAGAAAAGGAAATCAATAAGAACCAAACAAAAGTTGGCAACTTACTGGGTGGTTTTGTTTCAAATGTCAACTATATCAACTTCTAAGGCAGAAGGAACTTAGAGGACTTGTCTAAAAACACATTTTATAAATGGCAATTGAATTTCCAGATCCGCTAGCTACGTGCTATTCAAGTCATAATATTAATAGAAATAACAAAGCCAAAATATTCCCAATAGAACCTAATCTACAAGGTAGTGATATATCATGTTTTAAAACAGGAGTCCCCATCCCCCAGGGCCACGGACTAATACTAGGCCTCTGGCACAGATAGGTAGAGCTCTACCTCTGTCAGTGAGCTCTGCTCCTATTAGATTCTAATGCTGCTGCTCATCTGATGGGAGGTGGAACTTCCTCACACCTCCCCCACCCTGAACTCTGTTTGTCCTAGAAAGAACTGTCTTCAACTCAACAGATTCTCTGGTGTCAACAAGGTTGGAGACCACTGTTTTAGAACTTTTAAGTTCAACTGAGATACACTTATCTATTTCTATGCACAAAGTATATTTCTGAAGAGAGAGTCACTCTTTCTAACTCATATCAATGGAAACTTGTACTTTGTTTAAAACAATTTTAAGTTGGCAAGTCAGAAATTTTTCTCTCTCCTCCAGAGACTGAAGAATCTCACAGTGATTCTCCTTTCACTGATGCATTCTCACTTAAAGGAGGGGCCACTACTCCCTTTCTTTACTCCCTAAATTGCTTTGGAGCCAATCATTAAATTTTGAGAAAATTTGAGAGCTAAATACAACCATTATGAAAAATTAAATCATATAAGCTTATAATGAAAAATTAAAATATTAAAAGCAAAGATTAAATATTAAAACATTATTTCCTAATTATTTTAGTACATTTTATTGTTATTTATACTCTTGATATTTTTATATGTATTGGATTTTGGAAATACTTCATAAGGACATGTTACTTCATATCTCTTTTCAGCTCCATATTCAGCGATATTTCACTGGCAGCTTGAATTTGGTATGGACAAGAGTACACCACAAGGAATGGCAGAGACTATTAATTTTTACCCCTGCAAAGCTACCTTCTCCAGGCAACTTCTGGCTTCAAAGGCATCATGTATAAGTGACAGTGATGCTTACTTAAAAGGAAGATTTCAAACTTATGTATAAAACAGGACGCTTCACCAGTGAACACCCAAGAAATACTGACAGAAAAAGACATTACAAGGATTGCAACTTAATAGACATGATGCAGGAAATAACTGAGAAAGAATGAATGGAAACGTTTTATCTTGATTTTATGTACCTAAGATTATTAAAGACATTTCTTATTTCTCCTATTCTTTGAACAATGCCCAAGCAATTGGTCCCCAAGTTCAGGATCCCAACACTGAAGCCCACTGAGTATCTAGCCTTTATAAGAACTAGTTTCCTAATATACTAAACAGTCAATCGTCAATACAATGTTTGGCATTTTAAATGGTACCATTTATGTAAACTAGATGCTCTTAGCTCTGCCTGAATATGACAATCGCCTGGGGGCTTGGAGAACATAACTGACTCTCAGGGTTGAAGTCATAAAGATTCTCATTTAATTGATCAGGGGAAAGGCTAGGAATCAGTACCTTAAACAATCCCTTCAGACAATTCTATCAGGTAGTGTGGTGATCCTCAACGTTTTTGACATCAAGCTCCGGTTTAGTTGAAGACCGTTTCCTCAAGGATGGGGGTGTTACTGGTACTGGTCAAGCGGCAGGTTGAAGGAAAACAGTTTTAAATGGCAAGTAGCAACAGGAGTGGAGCAGAGCGTGAAGCTCCACCTCTGTCAATCAGGGCAGCATTAGAATTTACTAGGAGAGTGCTGGTAGGAGGCAGGGCTTTGTCAGTGCTCCTCTCCAGCTTAATTCTCACCTTCGGCTTGCTCCTCATCTGTCTCAGCAGCCCGGTACCCTTCTGCAGTCCCTGGGTTGGAAACTCCTGATGTAGCGCATGTTGACAACTACTATGACCCGCCATTATTAGTGCTTCAATCTATACGGAAATCTAGATAGTCTAATTACCAACGGGCAACAGTACAGAGGCCTAGAGGAGAAAACGTGCTTATTAATTTGTTCATTTACTAAACATGTTCAGAAATTAGATATTTCTTGACTGTATTCATTCCACCCTTTACTTAGGGTAGAGACATTTAAATTTTTCATTGCATATGAGCTTCTTAAAAGTGGACATGTTGTGAGATTCATTTACCAAAGTGTAAAAGGTCAAAGTTCTTTCTTAGCTAATTTTAAATGAGTCTCATCGCTCCTGTGTGACTTTATGCACACAAATTAGGTAAAGTATGGAGTTAATCCCTATTTCTGCCAGTTTTTATTGCTGACATAGCTGTCCAAAACACTGCCCACACACCATCCAAAGGCTTCCTGTGTGGGTGTCCTGTTGTGACTGAGTCCAACTTTCAGGACAGGCACCTTGTCAGACTCTTCAAAACACACACTATGTCCTCTTATTCATCTGCTCAAAACTCTTCTTTGATGCCTTCTTACCACCTTCAGAGACAAAGTCAAGGTCCTTCCTTTTGAGGCTTTTTTGAGCTGCTTCCCAGCTCCTTCTCTGATTTCATTTATGTATTTCCATGTTGCCCATCCTTCACTGCACTCCAGCTACTCTGTCACTTTTGCTAACCTTCAACACATAAAGCAAACTCTCTCCTTGTGTCCTTTGCTACCTGCTCTGTCTTCTACCTGGAACATTCATCCACTCCCAATGGCCTTGGTCTCTCCCTTCCTTGGGATACTTGCCCACTGTCCCTCGAGACCTTCATGACCACCCTCAGATTAACTATCCACTCCACTGCTTGTTGTCAGTCAACCACCTATCCAAAATTATTTTCTTTTCTAACACCTAATACATTAATTATATCATGTGAATTTGCATATTATCTTTCTACCCACAAAGTTTGAGATGTATACAGAGATGAACCTTCTTTTGTTTGTCATTTTATACTTAGCCTCCAAGGAGGGACAGATATAGAATAGGAAATAACTTCCCTGTTTGGATAAATAAATATGTAGTCTGGATGAGTTGTCTCCAAATCCTTTGAGTCTCAGAAAATTCTAGAATTCTTTTGGTTCATTGATTAAAACAGCAAGACCAATTATCTTCACAACAGATGGTAAACCTACAGCCAAGCAGCCATCTTGCTAATTCTGGCATCTGTTGCAAGATGAATTAGGCAAGAGTGTGCATAGAACCACTAAGATTAAACAGTATTAGAGAAAATACACCTTACACTCTAGTTCTATCACCATTTGTATTTTCATGAACTCTGAGAGGGACTACCTTTTAACATCCATAAGCCTAAGAGGCAGGGATTAAATCACTTTGAGTTCCACACTGTCAGTGATCAGAAGGAAAAAGTCATCCTATATCTTACACATGATTTGAAAAGGTCAGAGCAACGTATCACTTGCTCTAATTTGACAATTCTCTTCTTAATAAATTCACACTTGTAAACCCAACATATTACCGAGTGGTCAATAGGTGAAATGTAATGAACTCAGGCAACTGATGTCAAGATCAGACACTCTCAAGAGAAAAAAAAAATCAGTCTACAATACTGAAGACAGGTATAGAAATAAATGACATGCTATGTTACTAATACTATATCATCATTATTACAAAGTTAATCTTTCTTCCCTGGGAGTGGCTGAGCAAAATAATGTGTTTGAACTATTCCCACAAGCACTGTGATTACTCTGCTGTCTTTGATATCACGGATGGTGGGAACGAGGGTGTGATTTTACTGGCTTTCCTGGTATCATGTAGACATTGCCAGATTCCAATAAAATATGCTTTCACTAAAGTAAAAGGGCTCTTATTCACAATATAGGAAATTAAACAATCCGTGCTTGTCAAAGAAAAAATAAGTTGTTTCAAGGGGAAAAAATCATTCTTCTGACATTCACTCAAATTTTATTCTTTCAGGAAACAGGCAATCTTTTGACAGAAAAATATGTTACTGCCAGAGAATATGTACTCCTCTTTTATATTTTGCTAGTTTTCTCTTTTTCTCAGCACTTGAGGAACAGATGGAAATAAAGCCGATCCAATGAAATAAATTCTTTTACATCTCCAAAATAAGGAAAACTAAAATTCAGTTTACCACATACATGTGTATGTAGCTTGAAAATGTTATAGAATGTGCAAAACCCAGGGGAAATCATGTGAATTACTAAAATAATATTTACCTTTTCCTTTCCTGTCAGACAACTTTATAGACATTATTTGCCTTCTTCTCGAAGTCCTCATTTCCTCCTGAATATGTAAGCAGAAGGCTGCTTTACTTGTTCCAGAATCCTGTTTAGCTTTCCTAGACAGATTTTCACACTCTGAATAAGTCTTCCTCACTAGGGCTGTATCTAGTTACGCCATTTAAAAAAGATAATATGAGCTCTCTAAGACTACCAGACAGATAAACAGTCTTTTCCAATGTACTGCATGCCTATGTTCATCTCCTGGCACTGTGACCGATTTTAATCTATAATAATTTTTCAATTAAATTATTTACTTTCAACCAAATCATGGCACCAATACTGTGTCAGTCTAAGCAAATTATGGAAACACTAGCAGCTGTTAATTTGACTCCAATCAGATATTTAACTCACCCTGACTCAGACAATGCCAAATTCACGACAACTAAAACCAAAGGAACATGCCATGGACAGAACTGGTTCTGTCCTGGTTCTTCAACTCTCAAGACCAGGGATTAAACAGGTAACCCATGATGACCCATAAAAAATCTCAGTTAGGGAAAACCCAATACAAACCTTTAGTGTCTTGCTCATGTGAAACAGGCAAGCTTTCCTCTGATAGGAAGGGTTATATCCTGTAACTAACTAGTATATTACTGGTATGAAAGACAATGTCTCAACTGGACCTCTGTTGATGACACTCTAAGGTAACCAACAAAAACAAACAATAGAATATATGAAAAGCTACACATCCAGAGAAAGACTAGGAAAGAAATTGAAGGGAAGAAACAGCACATTTAAGCATTTCCGAGGCTGTGCCTGTGTCCTAGCACAGCGCTCCCCGGGTGAATTTCCCCCTTACCTGAACTCCCACAATGCCCATGGTCACTCCGTGGCTGCCCAGATTTCCTAAGGGGAAGTGTGAGATAGGAAAGAGACAGCAGTCTAGCTGATAGCAGCTAATATTATTTTGTAAACTTACAAAAACATGTGAGCTCGTGAACAAGTTTCTAGGGTTGCTTTTGGTATCCCACCTAAGTGTTGGGAGGGGGACCCTCAGTCATACAAAACAGTGAAGCAAGAAAATAAAGTTTAGCTTCTAGCTTCATTCCTTAGCTTACTTCTGTATCAGCAAAATTCCCCCCAACAGCCATTCTGACAAAAATTATTATTATTACCCCTTTGTAGGTGGCCATGGAAAACAAAAGTATGCACGTTTGCGAGTATGTGTGTTTGTGCAACTGGTCATAGGTAGGTCATGATGCTATTATTAGCTCTGAATACATTGTGTAAGTAGCTTAACACCTTGAGATACTTAAGACCAAGTGCTAAGTATTGAAATCTGTTTACTATATTTTTCTTTATTTGATTTTGCAAAGAAAGGGTACTTATTAGCCCCTCATAGTCATTGGTCTATATGTATTAGCACAGAACCTGGGAGTTGGGGATGTGGAAAGCCAGTATTTTAAAAGTAGCTGAATGATCACAGGTGAATTTCCAAGTTTCAAATATGTTAAGCAGTACCAAATTGATTTCTAAAAGTTTTTAAGGTTTCACAGTACTGAATGCTGACATTAAAAAAAAAAAGTCTGTCCTTTATAAATTTCATTCTTGTTTTTTTTTCTGCCCACCTCTCTAGAACTTCATTTGGGATTTGTAGTAAATGGAACAGCTGATTCAGAAAAGCACTGAAGGTTTCATCCAAGTTAAGCCAGTGGCTGAATTACCATTACGCTTTGCTGAGCTCCCAGCTAGGGACACAGCCCTCATGTGATTCTAAGTGTATGGAAAGATGAAGTTTATGCACGGAGAAATAGGATTTTGCTGGAGGAGCAAAACACATTAGAAGCTGCAGATGAAATAGGAAGGAAAGCCAGATGAAAGGAAGATGACAGAAGGAAATTTCAGAAAATTAGTCTAAGATTTTAAAAAAATCTATAAAAAAATCAATAATACCAGAGGGTCTGAAGAATTGGAAAAAAACACTTTCTTTTTCTTTCAGCAAAAGATATCATCACGTATAAGTTCTGTGCCCTTGTGCTACCGAGAAGTTTTAAAATAAAATCTGCTCCTCTGCATCTTGGGGTTAGTTCAGCATGCACAGCACTCCTGCACCCCTCGTTCACTGTTTACAAGGTTGCCGAAAAGAGAATGGACCACAAGACAGTGATCCTCAATCCTATGGGCACCAGGCGCTGGTTTTGTGGAAGACGATGTTTCCACGGATGGGGGTGAGGGGTGGGGAATGGCACTGTCATCCCTGCCTCTGCTTCCCCCTCGATCACCAGGCACGCTACCTAGATTCCTTGCATCTGCGATTCACACAAGGGTTTGCACTCCTAGGAGAAGCTAATCTCAGACAAGCGGTGGGAAGCCGCTGTAAACACAGGTGAAGCTTTGCTCCCTCACCTGCCGCTCCTGTCCTGCTGTGCGGTCCAGTTCCCACCAGGCCACAGAGCAGCACCAGGCCTTGTTAAAGGGATTGGAGATCCCTGAATACGACAAACAGTTCTTCACTTCTGCACACAAAAGCTTGGCTTTTCTGCATTTGTTTATAGTTCTCCTCTTTCCAGGATTCTCACCCTTCCCCTGTCTGTCACATGGTACCACTCCCCGGCTTGGTCCCCACAGGTAGGTATCCTCGTCCTTTGATGTAGCCCCTACTAGAACTTTCCCTCTGCTGCCTGTGACACCCACACCTTATTCAGGCTTACTACCCTTGAGCGTCAAATGTCTATGTCCATTTCTCATTATTTACTGGTGACTGCCAGTTCCATACTGGATGGGAACTACATGGCCAGCATTACTAATATTGCATGTATTTCCCTCACCAAAACTCACCCCCTCCTTTTCTGCTATCTTCATTAATAACATCATGTTGCCCAGGCCAGAAAATCTGGAAGTTGGCTGTAATTCTCCCGCTCTGTGTCTTCTCATCTTATACGTAAGACTGGGAACGGTATAAAGTAGTGGTCACAAGCTTAGTTACCAGCTCTGCCACTTGCTGGCGGTATAATCTTGTACAGGCCACCTGGCCTCTCTGTGCCTCTTACAAGGTTAAGTTGATTAACTGGATAATATATGCTTTGTCCGGAGTGCATCATCTGGCACTTAGTAAGTGCTCAATGATCTATTGTTGCTCTAACCCAGGCCTTCATTCATGCTGTGCCCTCACTTAGAACGCTCTTTCCAGGATTTTACAATAATTTAGGTGCCAGGCAGATCACACAGAGCAGACATCCTTTGCTGATAGGTAGGCTTCCGGTTGTAACTAATGTCCCCTGGATTTGAAGGAATAAATCTCTAATGGAAGGGACAGGAGACATAAACTGTTGCTTTGACTTCGAGTAAATCACTGAAGTGAATGTATGGAGTCTGACATGGAGGTCACAGGTCACATCCACCGAACAGCATCCAACCCCTGAGCAGAGGATCTTTAGGCCTGGTATCACTTGTGAGGGTTTCCTTGTAAAGATACTTTGATGAAAAGAAGAGTGTGCCAGGCCCAAATTCTTCTTTTCAACACCTACTAGGGCTCCTTGACTTTACCAAGCAATTCTCTAATATTCATAGAGAAAAAGGACGAAAGGAGAAAATATAGGAGAAGGAAGGCAGAAAGATGGGAGGGAAAAAAGATATGAATCATTGTAAAGACCTCTATATACACATGCGATTATGTGCAATTACATAATAAAAATATGGAAAGGTTGACTGTTGTTAGGATATACAAATTTAAAGCAAGCAAGCACATAATACTTTCTCAAATTTGCAAACTGCAAAATATGGGGAAATAAGGAAATATCTACTTCCAAAGACAGCCACCACCTCTGAAATGCCAGAGGGAGATTTCAAATAAATAAGGCAATTTCTAAAACAAGGGTAGACATTTGTATTTGTAAATCTAATTTTAAAAGTAATAGAAGAAAAAAATAGTGATAAATAATTTAAGAATGTATCTTTTTCCCTCTAAGCACGTACTAGCTCCCCAAGTGGAAAGAAATGTAAGCCAAGGAGATTAAACTGACAATAAAATATTAGCAAAAGAGAATTTTAAAATACTGTAAAATAACTGGAAGAAAGCAAGCACCCATTTTACTTTTGTAGTATGGAATATAATTCAAATAGCGACTCATTTTAACTGATAAGGCAGAACTTCTGGATTCAGGTGAGTAGGAGATAAAATGTACGAATGTTATTTGTTATTTGTTCAGGTTCCCAGTACTCTCCGGGATAGAGAGAAGTGCCACAGCAGACTGGTATTGGTTCCCAAGTGTCCCTGCTGTAACTGGGGATGCCACGCCATTGCGCCCCTTTGCCATAGGTCCCTGAGGAGGCAGGTGATGCTGACATAGCCAGGAAAGTTCTCCTTTGGCGCTCGAGATGGCTGCTTTTCTCTCTTCATTTTTCCTGTGGCACCTCTTTTTCACATTTACATTTGAAGGCTACAGCGATTTGTAATAGATATTTGCTACCCTTTTTTTTTCTATCATCATCCCCATCTGTATTGAACTGGGTACTGACGCTAAGGTCATTTTTATCATCCAGGGTAATTTTGGCCACATCGATGCCTCTGTACTTATGGTCCTTGAGGGTGGAAGAATACTCCTACCAATATGGCTTACACAATTTTGTATGGTTTTGAAATGTTGCTTGCAGTGCAATATTTTTCTTCTATGTATTCTCCATATTCAATACTTCTTTACTGTAATTTGAAAGGTGCCCAAGTCATAGTCGAACCAGTAATGCCATATTTTGGTCAAAGACAAATTGCATATGAAGGCTTTATAGCATCTATCAATACCTCCAGGGTCAGTTTCTAAGTAGAAACTTTATATAGACACACACCTATGTCTGTATGCTCATGTACACATGTATGTATGTATACATATATGCATGTATGCAAAAATATAATGAAAAAATAATGGCAGTGATTTCTCTCTTGTGGGCTTTTTCTTCAAGCTGTGCAGTACTGTTAACAATGGGTGTAATACCTAGCCACGCTTTAATCATAAGGGGCATTTGAGACAATACATGTGCGTGTAATCAAGAAACCATCATTCCTAAGACTACGGCACCAAAACACTGAGAATAGAGATAAATCAAATGAATAAAAGGGGGCTGGTGAAAGGCCAGCAAATTAATGAAGACGGGGGAGAACGCACACCAGGAAACACTCTGAGGAGGACAGAGAAGCCCAGAGACTCTATGAATGGCCTGGTGCCTGTTGTTCCAAAAAGAGTGAATTTGAATATTTCTCTTTAAAATTCATGTGTTGGAAACTGAATAGCCGAATTCATATGTTAACAATTTTTGAAGATGGGACAAATAATCAGATTTGGGAAGAAATTAGAGCTAGATGAGGTCCTGGGAATGGAGGGCCCACATCTGGCACTGGATTTACCACAAGAGGAAGAGGGATCTGGGCTCAGGTGCTTTGGCCCCATTGCCACATCACGCCATTCACCAGTTGGGCCAGACCCAGAACGAGGCCCTTGCCAGAAGCTCCCCTTTGACCTGGGACTTCTCAGCCTCCAGAACCAGAAGAAACAAAATGTATTCCTTACAAATTGATTAGAATGAGATTCTTAAAAGAGCTCCTTTGTTATCTTTGGCCTGGTGCCTTTATACAGACTGCTAAATCCTCCTTCTGTTGTGTTTAAGATAGGAGGAGAATGACAATTTAATATTGAATAACATGGTTTTTTTCCACTGCTTGGTAAAAAAATGATCATTCTGGAATTCACATGTCTACTTTTTCCATAGGGCATATTATGGAATGTTATTATTTTTTCTTAGCTTAGACCAAAATCTGAATAGTAAATTTTCTTGGATACAGGTATACATATTGATGATTTCCTCAAACTCACTATCTTAAGGATAATATTGTTGCTAAAAGTTCACTCTCAGATTTCGGGTTAAATATTTGACTTTTATATGTGAAACACAAGGTGAGGATTCCACAGGGAATTAAATACTTATTTTTCTATGAAATAAAAATCTTTTTCTCCCCTTTGATTCCTGGAAATCTCAAAGAATTTAGGTGTATCCATTTAAGACTTTACTTATAAAATAAATAAGATTCAGAGACATCTATTTCCCTTTACCAATTATCTATATAATATGTTCACCCTGGAAGCAGAGAGATGAACAATGTCTGGTAAGTCAAAATGTTTTAGGAAGGCGAGGAAGGGTCTTTCGAATCTTTAAAAGACAGCAAGATTCACACAAATATCAACTATGCCAAGATATATTTAACCATCCAAAACACTGAATAAATTCATGATACAAAATGAGGAAACAAGGGAGAAATTAGTTCTCTTTGAGGGTTGCAGAAAAGGAACTATTTGAGGAAGGTAGGAAAAAAAATGGAAGAATTTTCTAAGCAAAGAGGGGGAAGAAAGGCATTCCAGGTAAAGGTAAAAGCATTTGCAAAGACAGGTAGAGAATGGGAAACACAGTACAGCTGGGGTACTAGATTTGGTTTGAACCTCAGGTATACTGGTAGAGAGGCAGAAACTGGCTTTGAAGTCAAACGCTATAAGGTCTCCTGGGCCTTGCCATAGATACTAGAATTATCATCAATTAACAGGGAAGAAGCCATCAGAACCTATTTGGAAGGAGAATGATGTCATTAGACTTGACACCACAGTCTCTGAAACAGGACACATATGAGTATTTACATTTCAACAATGCTTGGAATTATCTCTGCTATGGCCACATTTGACAGTAATTCTTAGAAACAGCAGGGTGGTGAACTCTGGGGACCTCTAGGCCAGGGGGAAAGGCTCATTGTTATTTTCCTCTTAAATTAAATCAAGTCAGGCTACAGTTTTCTGGTTTTGACAGAATATGACATCCTAAAGTAAGAAGGACAGAGGTATGGTGAGAAATTGATTACAAATAATACCCAGAGGTAGATCAAATAATTTCATGTGTTTAAGGCAATTCATGTTGGTGCGTGAGGACTAAATCAAAGGAGAAATAAATAAGTTGATGCTAAGAGGATAATCATCAGAGACTGAGAAGACAGTACCACAGTGAGGTCTGGCAATTAACCAAATATATCTGTCATCTATCTGGAGCCAATTAATGTGCACGTACCTAGTTAAAAAATATATATGTAGATCCAGCATTTTGCTGAAATACATGTATAGATAACTGCTATGAATATATAAAAGTTATACAGAGGGAAAATGGAAAGAATATTTTTCCCCCATACCTAGAAAGAAAATATGTTTGGCCATTAACTTTGAATATTTAGGGCCTCGACATTAGGTTCTCAGGCTTCTTCATGGCAGGGTAATGCTACCCTCAAACTTTCTTATCTAAGATGGTAGTCACAGCCAGTTTTCCTAGAGCTGTGTTTTTCTACAACTCTAGACCAGGACTGGTGTATAATTTTACCAAACAACTTTCCAAGGGAGGATGAGTGTGAGTTGGTGGCCTAAAAAGCCTCAGCGCGGGATGTACTTGCAAAGTGCAAGCCTGGGAATGAATAAAATCACTGATTGGACAGGAAATGGCCCCAAGGAGTTCGTAAAAAAAGCCTATGAATATAAAGGCAGGCACTGAACCGAGGCTGCTGTCTCAGAAAATCTTACGGTGGATTTCCGTTATTTCATATCAGAATTTTTCTTTCCCCAGGGGCGTTATCTCTCGTTAACTTCTTTCCTAAACACTTTAAGCAATACAATATGTAAGTGCTCATAATTTTTATCAAAGACTTCATTTTCTGTTACCAGATGGAGCAATGATCCTTCTAGAGGCAGATGAGCCAATCAGGAAGCATTAGAGATGAGTTAATGTTGCAAATGCTATACCACAAGGCCTTTGGGTTCCCTAGGAAAATTTTTCCCTCCATCCTTTGCTTTCACCAGTGCATACATGCATTCATTCATGTGATCCCAGGGAAACACATTTTGGATCTTACAATTGATTTAAAAATAGATGTTAGTCAAAACCAAATCAAATTTTGGAATCCATCAAGTGGAAAATTTCTTCTAATTTCTCACCTGGTGTCCATTATGCAATTAAAAATCTTAGGTATTAATATAAATGTAAAGTGCCTGGGATAATAGCAGGAAGGCAATAGACACCACTTGATGAAGGCAAATTAGCACAATTTACACATAATTTGATTCTGTGAAATTTCATATGCATTTTAAGCCTTTCTTCACAACCACAAATCAAACATATTTTTTCACTGATTTCAGAAGGAACAAATGTGAAGTTAGTAAAGATGGTGGTGCTTTTTTTTTTTTTTGCCCAAATTCATTACAGGACTTTGAAGCACAATTTAATTATAATACTGCAACTTCCTAACCCGGAAAAATAGTAGTGGTTATTTTGGTAAATTTTCTTATTATTCATATAGTTCATCTAAAATATTGCATTTAAAATACTCGTAGAATCAGTTAAACTAATTTTATAAAATGCCTCTAATTCCTCAGGGAAAAATGCTTTATTCTTAAATAAATTAAAATCTTGAGTTGGCTGCTTATTGAGGAAAGAAAGCTTTCCATTTAGCATGTTCAGTATTTCAGAATATCTATCAGTCTCATGTGTCTTTTAGTATGAGTAGTCTTGACCAATGTTTTCAAAAAGCTGAAGAGTTCTATGGTGTATGTCTCAGTAAGTTCCCTTGTAAAGACCCTTTCAAGTTTGTGATAACAGACTTTCCTTATCTCCTGCTATTCTTTCCTTATCTCTTTTTATTTTTAAAATGGTATCAGAGTACCCAAATTAGACAGTTTCTACCATGACTACTGCAAGCTCAAAATATTCCCAATAGGAGAGAGACAGTGAAAAGTACACCACTGAAAAATTTTCTGCCATTTAGCATGGCTCTGTTATCCACAGAAAGACAGTCCACAGATACGAAATTTAAGAAGGTATGTATTGAGTGAATAACAGACCATGTATCTGCTATGGTCTGAATGTTTGTTCCCCTGTCTCAGCTTCATATGTTGAAAGCCTCACCCCCACGATGATGGTCTTAAGAGATGAGGCTTTGGGAGGTGATTAGATATTCCAGACAAAAGCTTTAAAACTGGAATTATTGCCTAACTAAAAGAGGCTTGAAGAAGCTTGTTTGCTCCTTTTACTATGTGAGAAAATATTTATGTATAACACAATGTGTCCTTCCCAGACACTGAATCTGTCAGCATATTCATTACAGACTTCTTAGCTTCTGGAACTGGGGTTAATATATTTCTGTGTTTTATAAGTTACCCAGCCTTTGGTATTGTATCACAGTAACCCAAATGAACTAAGACAGTATGTATATTTTAAATTTCAAAAAAAACTGCATTTTGAACTCAAGAAATAGATCTATAAAGATTATCTTTTCATAATAAATTATCATATTGTTTGTTTAAAACTTTCAATGATAGCCTTACGTGGCAAGTTGGGTGCTTTTGTGCATTCTAATGAACACTGATGTAAGTAATGAAGTAAGTGACTTGCTAGGAGGAGTACATATAGATTTTGAAAACAAGACACATGTGAAAATGTGGGCTTACACCTTTCTGTAAATAATAATAGAATGTGTGTGTTCAAGGTGCAAACAAAGATATACATTCAAGAGGAAGCATCCGCTAGGCTGGGTGGGGCAAGGGCCTGGCAAAAATTCCAAGAAGAGAGGTGGTCAAGCTGGATTTCAAAGAATAGACACGACATTTCAAAGGAGATAGGTGACATTTTCCAGACAAATCATCAGGAGAAAGAGGACTTGAAACATAAGGAATACCCTGCTTCTAGAGTGACTGGACTGCAGTGTTCAGTGTCAGGAAGACATCTCTGAGCCAGGCCGGGCACTCTGACCTTCATCTAACCAGAGGAGGCAATGAAGAGTTACTTCTGCAAGTAGCTTAGTGGTTAAAGAGCTTGCCTCGCAAGTGCAAGCCCCAGGGCTCCATTCTTAGCCAGGCATGGTAATAATCCTGGCACTGGAAGGTTGAGGCAGGAAGATTGCCATGTGTTCAAGAGCAAACTTGGCCACATATTGAGTTCAGGACCAACCTGGACTACAGACGGAGACCCTGCCAAAAAAAAAAAAAAAAAAAAAAAAAAAAAAAAAAAAAAAAAAAAAAAAAAAAAAAGAAAAAAAAAAAAGAATTTGTTCCTGAGCATCAGTGCCTTTCTCTTCCTACTTTGCCTGGAGACTCTGTGTATTTTTCTGCTTTTGTACCCAGTGTCAGCATCAACTGAAACGATTTGTTAAGTTTCACAGTGGATCATGAGTTGGCACAGAATGAGCAAAGATGGTTTTAGTTTTGCTTCTCTTTATATAGGTGCACCTATGTGTTTTAGAAGCAAACAAAGGACATTTTTTTAAAAAAATGATCAGAAAAACACTGACAATGTGATGTGCTTTGCCCTAAGTCTACTTTGTCAGCAACACAGATGAGCCCTACCCGGGCACTTTCTACATATGTACCCAACCCCTCCACCAACCTAAGTCTCTGTGAGAAGGTCCTTCCATGTGTGTGTTCAAAGTGATAAGGTGCTTGGCAAATCTGGGGAAATATCCTTCTTGTGGAATATATTTCTTCACAGAAAGCCAAGAAAATTTAGGTATTTTGTCTGATGAACTTGGACTAGTAAAAACACTCAGACTGCCCGTGAAGTTCTACTAGTGACAGTTCATCCTCTGTTAACTTCAAATGGACTGTAGACTTCCTAAGGGCAGAGCATGTACCATTATTATAGTCGTAGACCCTATAGGACTCTAGGATCTATAAACATCTGTTAACATAAGTGGAGTCATTAGATAGGGTTGCATTGCTGTAACAAGTACCTAAGGAAATCAACTTATATAAAGAAAAAATTGATTTTGGCTCTCAGTTTTGGAAGCTTCAGCCAATGATTGATTGGCCCCATGGCTAAGGGCCTGCAGTGGAAAGGTGTATTGCAACATTCAAGTGAAGGATGCCTATTCCCCGAGGGGTGGTATGAAAAAAAGAAAGAAAGAAAAAGGGACAAGCTTCCCCTCACCCCACAAAGACTCCAATGACAAAACTTCCCCTGGGCCCTACTTGTTTGCACCTTGGTTCGGTTCTGATGAACAAATCTTTAGGGGGACATTTGGGCCTGTGAGAGACATTTAAGATCTGGAGATCCAAACCATAGCAGATGGCATTGTGAGCACTCATACATTAAAACAAACAAACAAACAAACAATAACAAAACCAAAAACCAAAAATCAAAAAACAAACCCAACTCTATCTGTGAGCATTTCTCAGTATTTGACTATGAAGCACAAAGATAATTTAATGAGTTAACATTGAAGAATGTAACTAATCAGTCTTTACCCTTGTGTGAACTGCTAACTTCCTAGAATGTGAATAGAATCCTTTTCCCATCAACTTTTTGCTTGTTAGAAGCATTTTTAATGTGTTTCTGTGACAAAATTTGATTTGCCTTTCATGGATTGGGAAACTAGAAATGGCTGTGTATTTCATGGAAGGAAACAAGGCTCAGCTATACTGAAGCTTGAAATTAAAGGGACTGGAAGTGGATTTCCTCAATAAATATTATTCTTTATATTGGAGGAGCTACTGATGGATTTATGGATTGTTCTCATACATGCAGAAATGTACTGCTAGGACAAACAGAAAAAGTGGAAACAATTGGACATTTAAAAAAGTATTATGTACGACCAAAATATTTTTTTCAACCATTGACATTTAAAGGACAAAAGGTAGCATGGACCATATTTTCCATCAACCTGACAATGTCAAAGAGACAGACCAGTTTGTTACAAGTTAAAGCAGAAAATCATGTCAATGAGATAATTCTATTTTCTTGATTATCATCAGAAAAGCAGGCAGGAGATGCAGAAGGCATTTATGAGACCTGACTTACATGTAAAAGAAATGAACATGTTTTGTTTTCAGAATTGTGTAGATTATAGAGCTAAAGGTAGAAACGATGGCCCTGTGGAGTCTCTTGCTGTTATTCCCACGTTTGCAGGTCTTTATGCCAGGGGGGTCACTGCTTGCCCCTGCTATGATTTCAGAGGACGCAGCTTGTGATGGAACGGCAGGAAGTTCAGGGTGTGAGTTTTCACTGGGGCTTTCATCACAAGTATTAAAGAAAGCAGGAGCATGATCACGGTCAGCCACCAGCTGCAAATACAATAACTGTGAAATTTATTTTTTTGCAAATACACTGGCAATTTTATAACAACTCAAATGAATACTAAGGCGAGCCTATTCAATTGATGCATTCACTGAATTAGGCTTTGAGTTCCATACAGTGCGACGGCTGCCACGGGTCTATTTTAACATTTTCTTGAAAAGGCCCATGTAAACAAAATTATATTTCCAGTGCCTCAGGGAATCTTCAGCTCTAGGGAAATCATATTCTAAGTTCCTTTTCAAGATAAGAATTGACTCTACTGAAGGAAGAATAGGACATCTAAGTGCAGTAGGATTATTTTTTCAATTTCTGTGAATCTGTAATTATTTTCAAATAAAATGTATCACACATATTACTCTTGAGAGTCCCTTAAATTAGACTTACATACATTTTTAAAAAGAATAGTGTACTTGTGTTTTTCATACCTAATTGGCCTATAATATGGTGACCAGAGTTTCATTTATTCAACAAATATGCACACGAGGCCACAGACAATGGTATGGCAAGAGGTGGGGGCTGCTATTTTACATAAAAAGTCATCAGAAAGGTTCTCTACAAGATGGTGACATGGAAGCAGAGACAGAAAGGAGATAAGGGTGAAAATTATGCGGGTATTGTGGGACGGATCTGACTACCCATATCCATCCTCTGAATATTATGAATTAGGGATCATCATTATGATGGCTGCTTTTCTAACAGGGAGATGGATGACAAAAACACTTGATGCCTGGTTCCTGTGATCACAGAACAGATGCAACGCACATTCCCACATGTGTGCTCTGTCCAAACTCACCTTTTCATTCATCAACAACATTAATTAAGCTTTATGTGTTCCACATCTAAAACAATGCAATTGTCAACATTTAATAAGGATCAATGTATTTCCTATGGGCAAAGCTGACAAATGTCATAAATCACTTATAACACAATGCAACAATTTCCCTAATAAAGCAGATAATTTAATGCACTGAATTCGAAAACCGAAGTGATGGTTTCCCAGATTTACATTACCAAGCCTTATAAATGGGATGAGAGTCCAGAAGGGAAGTGAAATCCTGAAAATAGAGCATAGAGGGCAGACAGCATGGAGTTACGCAACATGGAAACAAGACCAAAAGATAAGAGAAGAAAAGAAAAGAAAATGAAAGAAACAAAAGTCACCTTGAGAGAGCTATGCACATTCTATAACTATGTCACAGGACACCTGTAGAGGAAGAGGTAGGGCTAGAATGGCAGGTTGGAAGCAGACAATGCAGGCTTCCCTGTGTGTACAGGCCTTCATGCCACACCAAAAAATCCACTTTAAGTTCTGTGACATTCCAAAAAAAGAAGGCACCATCCTGTTCCCATTTGAAATAACTCATTTGGTAGTGGAACAAGGAATGATGTGGGAGAGTTGCTGACACTGGGATCAGGGATCTTTAATTGCACATGGTGCTACAGAGCATCATGGCTCAAGACCTGCCAGGAAGATGGTAGAGAGAGAAACCTAGAGATAAAAGGAGACGTGTAACTGACTTCCAACGTCACCATTTACCTGGAAGAGGTTAGTGATCACCTCTGTACCACGGCTCAAGGTAGGTGCTGAGACAACATCAGACGTCAGAGGGTGACTCACACGAATGGGTGGCTGAGTAGACACGGGAAATATGCAGAGGAGATGGAATGAAGAACCTGGCTTATATTTTGGATAAAATGAAACTCAAAGACAGAGTAAAGTGTGGAGCAGATCTGGAGAGAGAAGTATTGGAGTTAGGCCTGTTGACAAGTAAAAAAGTAAGCGTGGTCTGGAGGAGAGTTAGGTCTACAGAAGGGAGACCCTAGGCACTGTGATGCCAGAGGGAATCAGAGAGTGGAGTGTGAGCTCGCAGCAGAGTGTGTGAAGTGGGAACCAAGCAACCCAGGTGAGATTCTCATGAAAACGTTAGCCCAGAGTCCCAACACGGTGGGGAGAAAGGACCTTGAGATTGCCAGCGTGTATTTAAAAAAGTATTCCTCTAGCAAAGGCTTCCTTCTTGGTTATTCTGATATTTTCAAGCAACAGTTATGATTTCTTCAATTCAATTCTTCTGATTGAACTGAGTGTCCACCAGCTCAATGCCATTTTGACAGAGTCTACCTAGAGTTTGCATCAAATCCTCTACGACTTCCCTGCCTCCAAAGTTAATAGCAAGTCCTCAGTTACTAATGTGTCTGACGGGACTGGTTATAAACATGGGCTTTCTATGGGCCCCTTCTGAGAGTCTCAAATTCCCTAGAATGGATGACAGAACTCAAGCAGGCACTGTACTTATATTCAGTGGTGGTTCATTATAAAGGATACAGCCCAGGAATGGCCAAATGGAAGAGATTCCCAGGACAAACTACAATGCAGGATGGGTGCATGAAGCTTCAGTGCCTCTGGGGCCTATCATTCTCCCAGGTCCTCTTGTTTACCAACCCAGGAACTTTGCGAGTCTCACCGTCCAAGAGTTCAGACAAAGCTCAACCTCCAGCTCCATCAATAAGGCTGGAGATTGGTGGATGGGCTGACAGTTCCAGCCTTTGGATCTCTTGTGTGTTTCTGATCACCACGCTTGTTAGGAACATCAAAAGGAGCTCACTATAAAAAATAAAGAACCCTGCAACCACTCAGGAAATTCCAAGGGTTTTAGGAGCTCTGTATCAAGACACTGAGAACAAAGACCAAATGCACTTTTCTTATGCCACAGCTGTAATTCTCTCCTCATTTGGTCTATTATTTTAACCACAGTCCTGTAGGTCCATACCACATCTGTGATGATAGTTCTTGAGCTTCCTTTCTCAACTATAGACAAATCCAAAGTTTTGGTATTGACCTACACAACTTGTTCTTTAAATGCTGTCAATATATTTCACATCCCAACACAACAGTTAGAAGAGACAGAGACAGTCATTTGGGAAAATGAGGTTTACATTTAACATGCCCTACATATTGTTTTGCTCGTATGGGGCGCTCCATAAATATCTGATAATACATCACAGATCCAGCTCCAGCAGGTGCTGTATCACAGTCTCAAATAAAACAAGGAACTGTAGACTATCACATGCACCCTCAATGTTGACAGATATCAACTACATTTTTGAAAAGGAGATAAAATAATTGGAAACAAAGATAAAATATTCCTACTTGAAGATCAGTTGACTGTATAAGAGATGAATTATTAACACATTGCAGTGATTTTTCTTCAAATCATAATACATCATTCATTAAGCCTCAAATAATTGTATTTAATTTTAAACATCAGCTATATTTTTTCTGAATAAATATGTTATGGAATGACTTCAGTTTTGATGTCATTTTGTGTTTGCTAGAAGCACTGCATGTTTCGTGTTTCCCACAAAGCTCATTTTACAATACTGAGAACATTATTTACAACATGAAGGGATATCTAAAGGACTCAGCCATTCCCCAAATACAGCTCTGCCAATTTATCAAGAAAAAACAGTGGCAACTGCGCAAGCGTAGGGTGCTTGCCCCTAACATGTGTAAAGTCCTGAGTTCCATCCCTAGCACGGCAAAATAAAAGTAAATTTGGAAGTATATGTACATAAAAAGCCATTCCACAGAATAGATTTCAAAGCATATATCCTACTCCGGTGTAGCAGTGGTCTTTCTTTTGCAGACTTTAGTTTTTATGCATTGCTTAAGTTAGATCTGTTAAATGACTTTACTTTGAAAAGTGCTTGCCAGCATTGTGGGCTGGGAAGCTCACACAGAGACCTACCCAAGCCACCGTGGCTTCATTTTCACTATCTGTAACATCACCATGTTAATAGTGAGAGCAACTCTTCTGACTCTTGATTTTGTCACAGGAAGTGTAACAGTGAGGCACTCACTGTATAAAGCACTAGCTACCCTTAAAAGCATAGATCAGAAAACAGGTATTTGAATTAATTAATATAGAAAAATACATTAGACTAGAAGAGATATGCTTGTCATTAACACAGGTTTTAAAGGGAATAGATTATGCATCACTCAATAGAGACCGAATGATACTACAACCTAATGCTGTGTGTGCACTGCGCTTTGCCATCAATATTGCATGATGCATTTAAGTATTTATCCTAAGAAAAAGATAAGCATCGAATAATTAATAGTTTAATAGCATTTCAACAAAGTTAATAAAGCAATGTTAAATCGCTTGGAAGCTACCAACTCATGGACATAGCATTTATTCATATTATTTGGATAGGGCCCATGTGGATTAGTAAAAAATTGACATACAGAATATCTCAATATACATATGGTTTTAGACCATGATAACTCAGCCTATGGGATGGCTGCTAGAATAACTAAGGAGAGGTTTTGCTGAGCTCACACACAAAGGGCGGTCGTGACTCACCCATAACAGATGTATTCACTGAATGCAGATGTAAGCTCAGAACATTTGAAACAAAATATGCATCTTAATGTGAAGTTTAATATTTCTCTTTACAATTTTCCTCATATTATTCATTCACTTCCACTGTTTCATGAGTGACTTAAATGTTGATCCAATCATCACACAGGCAGTGAGGCTTAATTTAATGATATACTATTCACAGTTAAAAGGTATTGTGATGGTTCACAGCAACCCATCATGGTCCTGGTACCCTCAGGAAGAGGGTTGCTTCCTACAGCGGGCAAGTTTATGGCCTTAAAATTTCTGTGAGACTCAGAATTCACCCTAATATTTTTCAGTAAGATGTCATAAAGAAAGCTAAGTGTCACGGTGAATGCCTGTGGTCTCTGTGCTTTGGGAACCTGAGGCAGGAGGAATGCATGCGTGAGTTCTTGACTGGCAAATTTAGCAATACTGTGTCTCAAAAAATACTAAAAAGAGATATGGATGTAATTCACCACCAAAGATGCTGAGTTCAGTCATTAGTACACTTGCCCTCTACCCCCTCCCAAAATTCACATAGGATCATAAAGATTAGCCTATGATTTTGGATTTCTATAATAATTTTTATGATTTGGAGGCTGCATCATGTACCATGGATTCTGGAGCCAAAACGATTGGATGTGAACACCTACACACATTCTGTGTCACTTTGGGAAAATTATTTAACCCCTTTGTATAAGACCTGTAAAGTGATTAGAACAAGGTACATACAAATGAGTTAATGCACATCAGTTACTTAGAATAACGTTTTAAACATGATGAGTGTTTGATGTATATTGTCATAATTATTGTAAGATTGAATGTTATTGCTTTTCACGTCAGTTCCATAGAATCTTCCTCAATGACCTACGGACTGAGTATTTGCCTTTATTGCAAAAAGTTAATTATCTTTTCTTCTGTTATGTTGATGAGCAAAAATTGTTTTGTTGGGTTTTGGATAAAATCTAGTTGAAATTGCTAAAAATTTAGAATGAAAATATTTTATTCCTTATCATTTTCAAAATCATCAAGGTAAGGAATACCTGAAAGAATACCACAGGTAGTTACAAACTGTACTTAATTTTTTAGAGGATTCTTCCGGATTATTTTTTAAATGTTGTATTAATTTAGAGAAGGAATATAGAATGCAAGATCCTAAGATAGGAAATCTTAAAGAGGCTTTAAAATTATACCAAATCCAAAGAGGAAAATCAGACTTAACATGGTTTTAAAATTTTTGACCTATTAAAAAGTAGAATCTGCTATATTCTGTTACCTATTTCTGGTGATGTTAAACAAACTATCCTCTCCAATTTCTTTCTCTCTGACTTTTTTCCTTCCTTCTTGGATCACTTAGGAACAGTCATTGTGACCTTTCATTTTCTACTCCCATCTAAGCTCCTTTTTCTGCCCTTTCAATTTCCCCCAAAGAGATCTTCTCACTTGAGCTATTTTTAAGGTGAAATATTGACTTATGTTTACTTACCTTATTATATTCAGCCTAAAATAAAATATTAAAAAGTATAGATGGGGCAAACCACACCAGATCTTGCACAAAACACTAGAAAACATCAATTCATATATAAAAATAAAGAAGCCACACTGGAATGCCATGTTGTTAACCATTGGGTTACATAAGATTTGACTCTTTGAGGGTCTCATCTCTGCTACATACCTTTGCATTGTGGGATACACACGAGGACACCAGGCATACAATATGGCAGACCTTGGGGACAGCCTGGCTGCCACTTTTGGACTTTTTTATGGCTGTTACGTCAGGAGGCTGGTAACCACATCAAATCCTGGACTTCTGATACCTGGATTTCTATTCCTCTGCCTCTTTAGTTACCCCACCCCCCACCAGCTTACTGGGGTAGTGGAGGATCTATAATAGAAAAAAGATCAGGGAGGTAACCTAAAGATAATAAGCTCCTGTTCACCATGTGCCCACCAATCTTATCCAGTCCGAGTTTATACTTAGGAGCCACTACTTTTCTACTTATACCCCTAAAAATATGAGAAAAATGGCCCCTTGACTCTATCACTCATAACGACCACTTGGGAGAAATTTCTGGAATGCAGATTCTTGTGTTCAATGTCCCGCCCTACTGATTCCAATGCAGTACATTGATTGGAACTGCAGAACCTGTTTTTAACATGCTTCCCAGAGATTTTCGTGTATGTGTTCTTTGTGCATGGTTTCAGAAAACGCCTTAGACAACCATAATGAATGTAAAGTTTTGGACTTCTAGCAATCATAAAGTAGCACAGAGACTCACAACTAGCCACACTGCCAATTATTATATGGGATTTGTCACTCTTCATTGTATCTTAAAATCCTAGAACTATTGCACCCAGGGTCAGTAATTACAGGTGAAAACCAACGTCTTTGCCCATCACAGAAAGTGACTTCCTACGTGAGATGGAGACAATCAGGAAGAAAAATCAACGGGAGATCCTTTGGGTGGCTCTTCCGAAGCTCCCTCCAGGTCTACTGGACTCTCTGGTCTGTGCTGACTACCCAGGATAAGGCCTGACTTCTTATTATTTGTTGAATAATACTTCCCTCTACTGGTACACTTGCTGAAATTCCTCCAGTGCTATTTTCTGAGTTCAAGTTCAGAGTTCCATATTTTTATCCCTGGGTCTTGCTGAGTGACTACGCTCACCATGCTGGAGGCACGCTTCAAGAGCCAAAAGCTGAAGGATGCTTTTATTGACATGGGATTTGTCCACTGAATTAACCCTGTGAAAACGTTAGAGTTTGTTTTTTGGCCAGGGATCAAATCTCAAATTTCATGTCTGGGTTGGACATATGTTCATTTTTAAGTTATTTAGCACTGATCTCTCTAAACACACTCAAATAGATTGGTCAGAACTGCAGTAAGGAAATGACTTTGAGTTAGAAATTCATCACAGTGATAAATAATTAATTGATTAATACTGCTAATATGGCCTCAAGGCATGTCATACAACACAAAACTATATATCATATAAGAAAAAAAACATGATTTCTACTTACAAGGTATTCTCTAGTACAGTGTGAAAAGCCAGGCTACGAATGTCTGATATGGCCTGGAGATTGGCCCTATTTCTACCAACACGAGAAATTTCTGTGTGCCTCTGGTACAAGTGTAGATAATGGTCCTTCATTTTTGTCACTCTTATCGTTCTTATTCACTAATCTCTAACCCTACAGGTCTCAAAGTGTGGTCAGGGGATTACTGTTAAGCCAAAACTATTTTCACACTAAGATGTTAATTGCCTTTTTAACTTTTACGAGTAAAAATAATGCTTTCCAGAACTGTGTGATGTGAGATTGAAAGCAAAGTAAAAATGGGAGTCCATTAACCATCCTCCTATTAATCCAGAATTGAAGAGAATCATGGAAAATATGCACTTTTCACTTTTGAAAAATATAGTTATTTTTATAAAACTATATTATTTGTTTTAAAATATAGTGGTTATTCACATAAGTTCATAAATATTTAAGTTAATAATACTTAAAAACACCAGCTTTCATTTCTGAGGTCCTCAGTATCTGTTAAGAATATGTTTCTCATGAATGCTTGTATTTTAATACTAAGGAATAATTATGCTTTTTAATTTGCATGAGGAAAGAGAAAACACATTGGTTGTTTTTTTTTTTTTAAGGTGATTATTTTGTGAAGCTGGAACCACCACACCTCAGTCCTATGCTGACTGTAATTCATGGTAAAGCTGTCACTGAACCAGAAGAGTGACGGAAACCTACTCCTTAACCTCTGATGCTATACCAAATTCATTGTTACTATACCATTAACAAACACAACAACTTTAATAACTATGACTCTGCACTGATTTTTAGGAAGTTGTATACCATTGCATAATTCAAAATAGGATTTACCATGTAATATCTCCAGGTATGTGGGGCAAAAATAGGTCTCACCCTGAGAGGCATAGTAATGACAAGGAAGACTGAAGCCCAGAATCAGCTGGGGTCTGGCTCCCAGCAAATAAGATCTATGTAGCCATGGCTCAGCCACTTAAATTCTCCAGACCTCCGTGTCCCCATCTTTACCTAATGTGTCTGTCTTCTCCCTGAAATGATTTTGTCAAACCAAGGTCACAACCTATATAATGTCTGATGTATCTACAGCTTCACTGAAAATAAATCAATGGCTACTCAGAATATTAAGCAAACCTAAATTTTAAATGGCTGGCTCAAGGGCAGGTAGAAAATTAGTGGCAGAATTACAAAGAAATGCAACATCATTGAACTCACTTCTCCAATCTGCTCAGTACATCCAGACCTGCAGGTTCAATGTCACCCTATTATCAGAGACAGGGTAGAGATAAGAGGATAAATGATAATATTAATAGAGATAGAGTAGGAAAAAAATTTCTTAAACTACTTCGGTACTAACTGAATCTACGACTTAAAAAATCATTTGAATAATTTCAGTAACATACACTTAGATGGTCAATGCTAATTTAATCAATATTAAATCTGATTGCAAGTCCTTTCTTCTTATTCTAATCCTCCATCTTTTCCAGAAAGACCAAAAATACATCCTCTGATTTTCTTATATGGAAGTTTGTTATAATCATTCTTACTCTAGTTCATGACTATTAATTATCCTGGTGGCCTATACCAGTGCTATCAGTAAAATTATACGAAAGTACCAAATACATTTTTTACTAATTTTATCTTTGGAACATAATTTAAAAGTTTTAAGTTCATAATTTTTGTTAAAACTAATCCTGAATTATACTATCATTTCTTCTTCATGAATTCACTTGGCTTTCCTATTTATTTCCACGTATGAATCTACATCTTATGCAGCACAGACTTTCTATAACTCAGAGTAAACATAAAGAATGATTCTTTCTACTGATGATAATCAGAATTCCTGAATGTTTATCTTCTGGCTGAAATTATGGAAAAATCACTTGTATGTACAAAGGCAGATGGGCCCTGTCATGACGCCGGCAAGAAAAAGAAAAACCCATCAACTGGACGATGACAATGAAACTCCCTTTTAGAATATTAATTATGGGATGGTTTGACATGTGCAGTCATGAGGTTCTTTCTACTTTTATTTAGACACTGATTAATAAAGAAAAACTTCATGGGTAGAAAAACAGAATGAGATTTTGAAGGTTTAATCAGTTAATCAGTATTTACAAACGCTTGTTCAGGTAACTAGCAAAAGAACCGTGTTCTTGCTAAGAGCTTGAAATGCTATCAAGTCAATGAAGCCTACTCATGTTGTTTAGGCAGGTGCTCAAGAAACACTCTCTGAAGGACTAACCAACACGTGGGTTGATCATTTCTGCCTAGAAAACTACAGGTCAGATTTGACGATTTATACTCTGTATTTCAGGAGACTTCTGCTCTAAGAAGAACTGCACCAGAAAGAACAGGAATGGTCATTACTTACACTAGTAAAAATCAGAGAAAGACAGTTCAAAAACAGAACTAACAATAAGGCTCCTAAGACCAACTACAGATTCACCTCATGAGTTACCTTGTGTTGAGGTTGTGGTGGTCCCACTGGTCTACAATGAAACGAACAGGTATTATCAAATGACTGGTACATTAACAAATGTTAAAGTAAAATAATGATGCTAATAAGCTGTCCTGGAAGTTAAAACTTCCCAGTGGAATACTGAAGACAGTTTTCTAAATATATAATTTGGTGGACTAGAATAGTTAATGTTGAAACTTAAGATATGTGTTAAGCATAATAGCAGTAGATAATTGAGACTGAGCACATCTTCTGTTAAAAATAAGAGTAAAATTTTACATCCCACTAAAAAGAATACAGGGTGGGAAAATAACATCAACATTTAAAAATGGCTCCAAAGCAGAAAACATTTTAAAACCTTGAATCTAAGATATTCTGGTGATAAATTTGTTGCCTTAGCATCATAAATTCCCTCTCCTTGCAATAGATTTTTATTTCAATTTACTACAAAGAGGCTGAATTAATTTCTGGTTGCTGCTGAAACAAATTACCACAAATAAATTTGCTTAAAACAACACAATGTTATTGTCTTACACAGGCCTTCAGATCAGGAGTCTGGAATCAAATTCTCAGATTAAAGTCAGCATGTTAGCAGGGGTGCTCCTCCTGGGAATGAAGTGGGGTCAGGGGTGCCCTGCCAGTCCATTTAAACTTCTACCAGTTGGTTGCATTCTTGGGTTTGTGGCCTATTTCTCCACCTTCAGGACACTTGATTACTGCGTGGACTTCCCTCATCACATAGGCTTCTCCTATGACTGCTCTTGAGTCCATCTTACAAGGACTGATGTGGCTGCATCACTTCTACCCAGATAATCTTGGACAATCAACCCACGGAGAGCTTTCATTGGGTCACATGTGCAAAGTCCCTTTTTACCATAGAAGGAAATGTATACACAGATTCTGCAAACAGGGACATGGACATATTTGAAGATGCCATTACCCATCTACCGCAAAGGTTAACAATCAGACTCAACCTTCTCCCAGAAACTCAGAGTAAATATAAGATTAATGCCTTAAGTGACTGTGCTTATCCAATTCCTTAGGGCTTTGATGCTAGAATAGTCTAATACCATTTGATATCAGGGTGAGGTTTAAGTCTTTTCCCCAGTAGAATGCCTCAACCTAAAATGTGCTCATCCTGATTATTAGTTCAAAGCAATTGAGCTTTACTAGTAGGTACATCCACATGACTTTTATTTTCCACCACAGAACAAAGTGCCAGTCTTCAATAATGCTGCAGAGCAGATGCCAGTCACTCAATTTGGCTAACGCTGTTCCATCAACCTTTGCTGATTGCCTATAAACTTGGCTCTCCTGAAAAGGGTTAAGATACCAAAACAATTCTCCAACTATATCAAGCATCCTTGAAAGGTATGGGAACTCTAATTTCCTCCAATGTTTCTTTGATGAACTCACAACCAGGAAATTGGCCCATGGATAATGGCTCATTAGCATCTACAGAAGTAATGTTAATGAGATATTTAAAAAGCAAACAGCAGGTGCAACTCTGTGTTTCTTTACATGAAGATCTTTAGGGAACACTGGGATGGTCAGATCCAATGGGTTAATTTTGTCTCTTTCCAAAGGTCTCACCAAGTTTAGAGAGGCCATTTAGAGACCATTTTTTGGAAACAATTACAAACATGGGTTCACTGAGAGACTTCACAGATAACAACAAACAAAAAACAAAACAAAACCATGCACACACAAGAAAAGCTCATTCATCACATTTAATTATAATTTGGTATCTTATCTGCACGTAATGATATGTCTTTGACTAGTTCCATACTAAGACACAATCTATTCTCATGTTCTCTCCCTGTGTGTTGGAATCCTGCTCGCTATGATTTTTGTGAGAACGAGAGACCTTAAACTAGACAGACACCCCAATGCTAGTTCTGTTTCTTCTCATTTAATTGCCT
Organism: Ctenodactylus gundi; assembly: GCA_004027205.1. Taxonomy (NCBI): domain Eukaryota; kingdom Metazoa; phylum Chordata; class Mammalia; order Rodentia; family Ctenodactylidae; genus Ctenodactylus; species Ctenodactylus gundi. The sequence goes on along the minus strand of PVKB01002685.1, from coordinate 21,688 downwards.
AGAGCATGAAAATGGGGTTGACAGTTATTTCTGAGCAGCAGGTACAGACAAGTTCAAGTCTATCAATGTACCATTTCCACTGGAAACCTGAATTTCTCATTTGCTATTTAAAAAGAACGAAAACAATGTTCCCCTTGAAGATATTAAAAGAAATATATTTATGAAGCATGTGTGCTCTTAATACAGAAGCAATGGCTGATGAACAGGGTGAGAACTCCCCAGAGGAAGGCCAAAGTAAGATTTAAAGTTGCGACCCAAACAGAAATGAGCCCTTAGATCTTACGGGACAGACTAAGGTGGCCATCAGGAACCAGTAATAGCCACTAGTAAAGAAAGCTGTGAAACACAACTGAGATGACCAGGCATTTTTGTTCATTCAATAACTGGACCTGAATCTGAGAAAAGAGATGGTGAATTAAGTTTAAGGTAGGTAGTAGGCATGACCACCGTGTCTGATTTTGAGTTCCTCTCTATGGCATAACTGAGATCACAGGTTCGTGCTCCCTTGAACTTGGGTGCAATAATTCCACCGCTCTTATTGTAAAAATAGGTCTAGCTATTTTAATACATTGGGAATGTGTAACTTCTTGGCAAAAGCATTTCAGAGCCAATGTACAATTCTCTCTGCCTTTCTTTGCTACCATGACAGACGATATTACAGAAAGTGGGACTTGCTTGTACTTGGCTCGCAGAGTGAGTCTGTGTTGGAACAGTCTCCTCCAGTAGCACGGGGCACACGTAAAGTAAGAAACCAAGCTGTGCTGTACAGGCCATGGAAATTTGAGAGTTGTTTAGCAACTCCAGAATAGCCTGGCCTATTCTCTGATTGGGAAAGGCTCAGCAACTTAGATTTCCAAGAGAGCTCATGGCTTAGGTTTTAGATGTGGCAGCAAAAACAAACACAAGAAGCATCACCAGGGAAATGGAGGGTAGTTTGCTTGCAAGTTCTTACTTGAAGCAACAAAGCTATTCACCTTGTCTCTTAATATCCATTTATAATTGAGTTTCAAAATCCAAAAGTTAAACTGTCTCTTCTTTTATACCTAACATGATCTCTTTCAATATTTGCCAAGACATTCCTGGGCCAACCACTGAAAATCATTTTTTACAGAGGTATACTGACAGAAGCTTGACTGATCATTCCATAAATTAGTTAGATTTTAACTAATTTATTTCATGTCAAAGTACATAATTTTAATTGACAAGAATCTCGATTCAGGCGACTGAAACTCCCCAGGTATTTGCTTCCGTTTAAAGAGAGATATTTATGAAAATCACTATAATGAGTAAATAATTACCTGTTGCTAAAACTGTTCTATTGCATTGCTTGAAATGCACCACTTGGGATGAGATTTTTCTAGAATGAATATGGGGAATTTTTAGATATCAAATTATACTACAAACATATGTGGAGAGGAAAGATTGTCACTTGCTATCATCATCAGTAATATTTTAGGAAGATCAATTAGAATGATTTTTATCATTCAACCTTGCTTTCTAATGTGTAAATGGAAAGTGTAGGTTGAATTTGTTCATGCAGTTTATGCTTCTCTTCTTTGTGCATGTATGTTATTAGATTCAGGGGTCTCAAGTGAAAAGATTTAACTTTGGACTCGAGCAATTAAAGGCCTGAGGCAGTAAAAGCCACTAATTCCCCCACTTCTTCGTATTGCGTATGTGGGAGTAAAGGGCAAAACCGAGAGGCCTGGCACTTTCACAGACCTGGGGCACTTTTGAGTCATCCAACAGATCTAACCATGAACCGTAACCAGGAAGAAATAACCACGTATCACAATTAATGATTTCTTCTCATATTTTTGGATGGAAAGCTGATATTAAAATTAGAATAGAAACAGGAAAGAAGGAGATTAAGTATTGAATAATTGACTTGTTTCTTTTTGCTCTTTGCCAAGCCACATGTGTGGAGATTTTAAAGCCACAGACATAAGTATAAGAAGTCTAGGGTCACTGACTCTTTGTGAGCCTTAATGTAGTCCTAGCTTGTAGGAAGGAGGCTGTTACTTTGAGCTTCTTTTGAATGCCTGGCCCTGCATGTCACTGAGACAGGCCAGGGTGCCCAAAAAGCTCATTACTGCAACCACGATGTCCAAGTTAAAAAGAGACATCCCACTGTGCCGAATGTTCCTGTGATATTAAGAGATGCCTTTCCTGGAGGTAATTATTTTATACACTGTTTTTCACAATGAACATGTATCAAATTTTTCTTTGTAAGTTTCCTCAGTTTGAATCAAAGCATTTGTCTACAAAATACTAAATATTTGAATTGCAGGGGTATTCGCTATTAAATGTAACCAACAGAAACCAAATGAACTAAGTTGTCAACAGAATATATGAGGAATGTGACAAAAAAGCAATCCCCCCCAAAAAAGAAATAAAACAGGAGAAAGGAATTTATAGTAATTATAAAAAATAAATAAACAAAAATAGAATAAGAGTTACGCTAATTACTGAGTACTCACTATTGGCACCTTTCTAAGCATGTTACATATGTTAGTTCACTTAATCATTGTAAAATATCACTAAAGTCAGAATGAAAACCAGCCACCCACCCACTCATCCTCTGATTAAACACATAAATGTAATTGTAAAAATCCGACACAATATATGCACTATAATTCCACAAATAAATTTAAAAAATAAATTAAACATGTACATTTTTCTGGCTTTAATAACTTATTTTCAACAAATATATCTGAAATGCTGAGAATTAAGACCCTGAAATTAACATCCTATTAATGACAATGATGCAAATGTATAAACCAAATTTCAAAAATGGCCAGGATTGCACCTACATAATCTCAGAACTGTGTCTTGTGTGCACTGGGACTGGGAATAATGAACAAATGTATTGCGGGATAGGAAGGAGTCAGGGATGTCTACAGGAACTCATAGCTCTTAATGGCCTTACAGATGGATGCTACGGAAATCAGCATAGACATGTGTGTGCACGATGGAGTACACATACGCCTTTAGTGACAGAAAACTTGAAAACACACCATAAAATAGATGAGAGGGAGACTGAAAGGACACAGGAGCTAATGCAAAGAAATCACGAAAGGCCTCTTCTGGGACACGTGAGCAACAAAATGGACAGTGAGAGTAGCGAGCTACAACTCATTGCATGAAACAAATATTGGCTAGTTTATCCTAATACAAATGAGTAAATTTTTAAAATAAATTGGGCAAACAATAAATCTACTGTTTTCAGTAGAGTTCCAATTAATAAATATAAAAAGTGATTGTAACAGAAAACCACCTTTAGGTTTATTATTAATGTAATAATAGTTTCAGGGAAGAATTATTGACAGACGCTAAACTTAGTGGGAAAATATTTAGGTAAGATTTTATATAGTCTTCAAGCCTCTCAACTGGACAATTATTATTTTCAAAAAGAAAACTAGGAAATTTACTGTTGAAAACTGAAAGATGCAGCCTTCAGTAGATGATTAAATTAAATGTCAGGATTTAGGATTCAGAACTCATTCTAAAATATGGTAGTAAACATCCTCTGCCTGTGATTGGTAAATTGATGATATGTAACTTTCTGTGTATTTCTGACAATTTCTCAAATTTGCTGTTATCTGTATTAAAAGAATACAGAAAGATAAATGTCAGGTGACTAGAACTGAGGTCACCAAAGACTAGGTAGAAGTTAGGTGTCTAGAAGTTCAAGTTATTATTACCCAAACACTAACTGACACCACCACTTACCAAGTACCAAGGCTACTTAGGTACCACTAAAATCTTACTGGGCGCTTGTCATCACTGCGTGACACACATGAGCTTATTAACCATTAAGCTGCACACTTTAGGCCAACTCAACAGAAATTTGTAAAGTAGTTACTATATGCTCTGAGTGTTACAATGATGAATAGAACATTGTCTTTGCTGTCATTGAGTTATACTTCAGTGTGTGAAGAGAGAGGAAACATACAACACATTAACCAAAATATAAACCATGTTTTTTAAAAGTTATATGCATTTCTTGAGATTATTAGGAAGGCAAGAGTCCACTACTTAGAGCACACTCCTATACACATGCAAAACATTCATTAATCTCTTCATACATACTAGCTATTTATGACCGTTGAAGAGATTATATCAATTTGAGGCAATTAGAAACCACATCTGCATTAGTTTATAGGTGTGCATGAGCAAACTGTGGGCCAGTGAATGAGGGAAGAGCACCACCGGAATGCGGGGGGGGGGTGGGGGGGTGGGTGGCGAACTGGGAGTTCAAACTGTATAAAAAGAAGGAGGAAGATTGTTACAGCTTTTTCCTCTGGGAAAGCTCTCACCTTCGCAATCATCTGCGGATGCAGACTTGCTGCATTCCACAGATTTTCATCAGAGATTTGTTCCAGTCTCAACTTGCACCTGTCTACCGGTTGCTGATTTTCAGTGCTGATTGATCGTCAGTAGCTGATCGATCTCTACTCGCTGATCTTCACTCTTTGGTCTTGGCTACTGAGAACTGCAGCAGACTCTCACCACCTGTCCTGCAGTCCCAGACAGGCTGCATATCTCGTTGCGTTCAGACCTTTCAGCTCTTACACATGCAAACCACTGGACTGTCTCTGTCCTCAGACTCGTGAGCCTTCCAAATAGATCCTTCTTTTCCCTTACAATTTCTGTCAATTCTGTCTTTTGTAGAACCCAAGCCAATACACTACTTTTGCAAAAAAAAATTTTTTTTCATTAAACTCTCCATATACACTAATCCTTTTTCATCCAGACATGAGAAAAGGTTTCTTTGGAGAAGGTGGTATTTAGCATGGGTTTTGAGATGTGTATAGGTTCTGGTCCCAGAGATAAAAAAACAAATGAATGTTCTGACTTGAGAATTAAGATTGAAATTCTGACGAGCAGTTATTTCCATTCTTAAGTAGCAAATGTTCCCTATAAAAGCCAATGATACAGTTGTAATGGTCCCATGTAATGAAGTAATGTCAATGTGATCCTTAGGCATTTGTTCTTCATTTAGTAAGCAATTAAGAAGTCTTTGAAGGATAACAATAAGGATATATTTTTGAATAAAGTAGATGCTTACAACTTTTTGGGAAAGACTGCGTTATACCTGAGAACTTGCGGGCTGAGGGTCTTGCATAGAGTTGTCCAAGACACTGCACTTAACGAGTTATTACAATATTAAACAGTATACTGTTTCTTGCATCTTAATACCAGCTCTGAAAATCTCCTTAGAATTCGCTGTGCCCGCAATACAAAGCAAAGTGACACAGCCACTGGTGAAAGAGCCAGGATGGCAACAGACGTACCTCGCTGACAGACAGTCCACAGAAAAGGGATGTGCAATTAATAACAATCCCAATGCTGTCTGGAAGGCCATGTGGAGAGCCACAGTGGACAAGCACTGGAAGTTACCCAAGCTTACAAGGGGTGTCTGTTTGGAGGTGGTGGTGGTGGTGGTGGTGGGGGTGCTCTATGTCATCCTTGAGAATAGGAAGAAACAGAAACTTAAAAAAATTGCCTCTACTAGTCATGTGTCAAATCATATGGGTATTTCTCTGTATAGATATTCATCCCAAACATGAAAAATTTGCATTGTGTGTATAATAAATTTGAAGACACATTTCGAAGATAACAGACACTTCCGACTACATTCACCTTTCCGCTGGTTTCAAATGTTCATAATTCATGACAATTTGTGTAGAATTCCAGCTCTGTTATGGCTGCTATTGGGACTTACAACTATCCTTGTAGATTACTGCTTAGTTATATAATTACTCATTTACCTAAGTCTATTTGTGAGGCAAAAATTCTTTTTTTCTCACTTCTTATTAGTATGTATTTGTGATACCAGGATGGTTACATTAAACTTGAGAATTCTGTGCACATACACATCTTCTTGTCTTCACATCCCCTTCCTCTCCTCCTTTCTCCCCCTCCCTCATCCCCCCAACTACCTGCTTGAAAAAGATTCTTGAGAAACTAAAGAGTTTCAGTAGAAATCACAGATCAAAGGTTCAGATATTAAACTTCATTTCAGGGTACATTTGCTGTCACATAGGAGAGGAGAATTGTGATCACAGGCTGAGTACCTCATCAGGTTGTTTCCTGTCGGGGGTGATCGCAACAGCACTAGGTATCCAGCTCTGGGGCTTCTGAATTCTGAGTACTCGGGGGAGACGAGAGGAGTGGGAAACAACATAGGTGGAAACTCAAGGCTGAAACGTAAACCACAGCAGCTCATCTGGGTAAGTCACGAGCTCAACTGGCTAAAGGAAAGCAGGAGCTGGAGCCCTGGCACAGAGGGGCCCACAGCAAGCTATGATACCACAAAAAGCTGCAGGAAGGGGAAGAGCCAAAGGTCAGACACATCCAGGAGAACATCTGACCAGAGGCCAGTTATCTGGAAGTCATTTGAGTGCTCTAACAGGAAGACAGTGGTGTGACTGAGACACCATTAGCAGGCTTTCTCTCGAAATGGATCAGAAAGTTGTTTCTGCTCATTCTGAAAAACAGCCCTCATACTTAACAGAACCTAGAGAGAGGACAGTCTTTAGGTACCACGTGGCATGGAAACCCTTTTACACTACAATGAAATTGGTGTCCATAAAGATGGGTGTTTCTTGGGCTTTACAGCTAGGTAGACAGTCATGAGTTCAGACAGGAACTCTGCCCTCCTGCTGCAGTGGGTACATAGCAGTGCCTAATCCTCTTCCACTTTCCCCGCCATCACTTTTGTAGACAGCTTCCCAGACCTGCAGAACTTCCTCCAGTCTAGGAAGCTGACCTTTGGCAGGTTTATCAACTATATTATGTCAAGGCTTTGCTGTAAAACCTTCAACGGCTCCCGCTTTCTCACAATCTGAAGAGGTCTCTTACAATTATTATAGATTCCCTGGCCCATCCCCCAGGCAAGAAGATTTCTAATCTCTAAGCTATTACATCCCAATGAAAAACATCTCTTCCAGGCTCCTCTCCTCCTCCTCCTCCTCCTCCTCTCTCTCTCTCTCTCTCTCTCTCTCTCTCTCTCTCTCTCTCTCTCTCTCCCTCCCTCCATCCCTCCCTTGCCACACATTTTTCTTTTTTTCCCCTACTACTGAGGATCAAGTCCAGGACCTTCATACTAAGCTAAATCCCCAGTCCAATTTTCAGTTTCAGTTTTGAATCAGGGTCTTACTATGTCACCCAGGCTGAGCTACGCTGCCTCCGAGGGCTGGGATTCCAGGCGTGTGCCATTGGCCAGCTTCTGCACACATCTTCACTCACACTCTTTCACTCTTCACAAGCACATGTATGTGTCTTTCCTCTCACTTTTTTGCACAGTCAAATCTTTACCTTCCAGAACCACATCAACCTCATTTTCCATTAAGCTTTCTTAGATCACACAATCTCTCTGAATTCCTTGCTCCATCCCCCAAACCATAAATTCCTATTAAGCTTCCAATTACATTTTGGAAAGTGTATAACTGAAATAGAATTTGAAGTCATGTTGGTACAGATCGATATATCATATGTTAGTGGGAAAAATATGCTAGCCTTTAAAAAAACTTTAAAAGTCCAGTATATTAACTAAGACATTTTACTATATGCTCAATCCCTGCAAAGAAGCCTCCAGATTCTGTGCATTGGGTAGCGATTTGGCATCCTGCCTTGGTAATATACCAAGAACGTTGGTATTTGCATAGTGTTGTGAACTCGGGCTTACCCTACTTCCTGCCTCCTTATCTGTAAAAGCCAAAATAGTGGGTTTATTTTCGTGACTCTGTGTGGCTACTAAACCTACAAAAAAGTCCTAAGAAAATACCGAGGAGAAATACCTACAATTATAAGACGAAAAAAAAAAAAGCAGTTTTTGCTGCTTACCTCTAATTGTTCCCACTTGCCCTGCTAGAGTACCCATGTCAACTTAGATATAACAAGAATGAACGCACAGTCCCTCTGTCAACAACTACAGGGGCTCTCTTCATACTTAACACCGCCAAAAACCCAGCCATTTCAGGAGTTTTGATTATTAACCAAATAGGGGAGACGTGCTGTAAGCCTCCTGGGTAGCTATTCATTTCTTCAGGAATTCCAACAAAGGTAAATGTTAAAAATGAAAGTAGAGGTCTCTAGGATAATCTGTAGTAAGCTACATGGGGTTCTAGCAAATACTGGAAGCTCAGTTTTTATTCTTCCTTCCTGTAAAATGACAAAATAATCACTAAATATTTGGAGAATAGGTATAAATGAGAAAGCACTAAAATACCAAGCAATCGGCTGTTGACATGTATTTGACTTAATGTATCTGTGGCAGTTCAAGTGTGTCTCCTAATTGTTGGTGTGTGGAAGGAAGGACTGGTCTCTCTGACTCACCAGGATCATTCTGCAATGGATTCTGCAGAACTGAGGGCATAGTGAGTGCAGACCTAGAATTTACTGGATTTGGGTAATCAGACAGTATTCCATTTCCTCAAAATGGCCAGCCCTAGTAAAAGTACGAGAAATGAGTCCCATTTTACCAAGATGTAAATGGGCTTGGGTTATGCACCTTAACAATCCTGAGCAGCCTTAGTTTATTAATTTGCAAGATCTCGGCAAGGTCTTCCCTGCACGTATCAAAGGTTAGTTTCCAAGACTGAATGAGAGCGTTGAGAAAAATACCTTGCAAACTGTGAAGTGCTACCAAATGCAAGGGATTATTTGATAGCACGAGCCATTTGATAAATATTAAGTTCACACTTGAGTTGACCTGATATGTTTTTTATAAATTTGTGAGTATGAAAAATAGAACGTAGAATAGGAGGTTTATATGAAAGCTTTGCTCTTGTGGCTTTCACACGGGTTTATACTTTCACAACTGTTACAGCAGAGTATACGGGGATTTAAAGAATATTTACTTAAGGGACGAGAGCCTGAGGATGCAATGCTAATTTTGATGAATTTTCAGTGTTTGTGAATGATTTGCGCAAGTTGGAGGAGCCGCGAAGAGATCTTAATACCCAGCTTGGTATACTTACGTATTTTCTGGTAACTTATTTGCAAAGCCCGCTCTTAGTGTTTTGCTTAAAAACTCATTTAGGAAAATTACAAATGGAGAACATTTCTTGGAACAGGTACAGGCATTGTTCAGTGGGGGATATTTTCCAATTTTCCTTTGCATACTATAAAAGACTGATTTATCACTAACAGCATTGCATTGCCTTAGTGGAAATAATCTCTTTTTTTTTCATCTCAAACCATAGAGGAAATATATTTATTCCGTTCTTACATTTTTTAAAGTAGTTATGTATGAGAAAAGCATTATCAAGGCGGACTTCTTTTATTCAAAAATATTTACTAATGTATGTGTACTTTACTATGTGATAGTGACTGTTGGGTGCTAGAATGTTTTTATTTCAGTATTTTTACATTAATACATAAAAATTTTACTCTATTTCCACTGAAGACTTATAGAAAATGAGTCTGAAATTCCCCATAAGCATGCTTCATATCTTCTGAATATTTAGGTACCCAGTGCTTGGCTCCTAGCTGTGGCACAGACTAAGCCTGCAAGTGTTAAGTCAATGATGGCTTGGGAATAAAGGTCACTAGCTGCTGTGGCGTGGATCAAGAGTGCCATCAAAAAAAAAAAACCAAAAACCTCGTGTATTTGGAAGTAGTGTGATGACTGTGGAACCATGTGTTGCTGGGATGTGAAGCCTGGCTGGAAGGGGCAGATGCCTGAGGTCTAACCTGCAGGGATTGCGTCTACTTTTTCAGAGAGGAGGGCTACCTGGGTATATCTTCGAGGTGTGCGATATTAACTTGTGGGCCAGGAAGTGACAGAAGGCATTAGGGCACCCAACCTGGATGTGAAGGACCCAACTGGCATCTTGAAGTAATTAAAGAAAGGAAGAAGGAACACGGTTACAGCTTCTTCCTGGGGAAACTCTTCTTGCCGAGTCTCCAGACATTGGCTTGCTGCTGCTTCACTTGGCTTCTGTCTGCAATGCGCGAGACGTGCCTTCACCACTGCCTGCTGCCCATGAACGAACTGCGTGCGATCTTCTGAAACTGAACTAAACAAATCTGTCCCTCTCATAGTCCTTATGGTGGGTTAGGCCCTACGCAAACCCCAAAGCTAGGCTTCGGCAGCTTTCCTCTAGGGCACCAGTCATAACTGGTATATTTCATTAAAATGTAGGTAGGGTCTAAATTCCTCCTCCTAATATAACCCAGATTGTTTTCATATATATATATTATTTTTTGAGCTATCATTGCCACTTCTGGGAAAGGCACACATCTGTCCTGTCAATATTTTATCTCCCGCCCATATCTTGCCCCACCAGCTGCCAGCTGCAGGGGGTACAGCGACATCAACAGCATGAGGGAGACACCACGAGGAGACAGCTCTTCAACAAACCTAGCCAGGCCCTTTATGGTCTGAACTTTGGCAAATGGCTTGGTCCACGATGTGTGACTTTACAGTAACTTTACCAAGCCACTTGTAGTCCTCTGAACATCCTGTGTCCCTTGCTAACCTCTCCTCTTTTTCAAACAGCTTCCTCTTTGGAGAAAGTCATGGCCCCCTTACTAAACTGTTCAACCTCAAAGAAAAAGGACACATTTTATCTCAGCATTCGATCCTTCCTCATGTCTCAAGAATAAGTCCGCTGTAATCCAGCCCCCCCCCCCCCCGACTCCCATGACATCTTGCACATTCCTAACCCGTCACGCCCTAACAAACTTATTGGGTAAGCGTTCATTGATCCTCAGCCTCTTATTTGGTGCCTAGCGTCTTAAATATGATCAAATCAATAGATGTAATTAATTTAATCAAAGAAGCTTGAAATTGGGATAATTATATTCTTTGAGGATCATTGCTTTCGACATTATTTTCGATTCTTTTGGAGTTATTAGGAAGAGAATTGTTTAATCTTATCACTAGTTAGCATCTTTAAAATACAGCAGAATAGTAAATTGGCCCTTGTTTAGAATGCAGACTTCTGTCTTTATCATTTAAAGCCACGGAATAGATTTTTGCTTCCTAAAGAGTTATTACATCAACCAATCGAAGACCTTGTTTTTTCTCATATAAGGGAAAAACTAAATTTGAGACTTCAGTCTATCACATGATGAACAGTGAACTTTTTACTGGTTTACTCCAAAGAAATGAATAATTATCACATCCAAAAGATGTTTTCCATGAAAAATAAGTATCCAAATTATAATATTACGATTAAATGAAGCCTCATTTTGAAAGCTTCTGGCTTTGACAAGAGAAAAAAATTGAATGCTTTTAAGTGTATTGAAATTGTAGTCACCGCAGCCTAAACTTGTCTTTCAGGCAGGTAATTGCTTTTCATGCACCTTAGAGGTGGGTATAAATTGAAATTTCAAGTACTGATTATGAATGATGTTTGTCCTCTGCAAAATGGAACTGATAAGAAGCTTGTTTGAAAATTCCACATGCCGTCTCATAATGCTAGAATGCCTTTGACACAAAACAAAATATTTGACTTGTAGCCTGTTTTTACCCTTGTATTGGGTTTTCAGTAATTTTTTATGAATTGAAGAAAACACCATAAACTCAAGAATTTATTTTTGATTCTTCTCTTCATAGGTAGGAGTAGAATTGCAAAAATATGCTCAGTCTTCCTGGTTATCATCGCTTAAGAAACAAGTGAGCTCACAGTTATTAGCAAAAACCACCTATTTATTTGGCAGACACAGTAATTTGAGGCGGACTATGATTTTTGTGAGAAAGAAATCTTGGTCCAAATCATGTTCATCAGTTGACTCCCAGATGTTTCTTATATACGCATTCAGACCACACACAAAAGTGAATTCTCTACTTGGTTTCATATACAAACATATTCTTTAATGAGCATGGGCCATTCACTCTGATTACAGAAATTATTTATAAAAAGCCCTGTTCATACTCTCCTCCATACCTGCCTCCTCCATCCTTTCATTGCCTTCATCCTGCTCCTGGCAAGCTGCCCTAGGCGGAACGTCGCTAAGTAGACATTTGCCAATTGCCATAACTGATGTGACTGCACCACACCTTTAAGAACGTTACTTCTGATAATTTAATGGAACTCTGGGGACTGAAACAAAAGGAAAAGGAGAATTATGCTCATACTAATGAGCTACCCTTAACATATTTTACTTGAAAATACTGTGAATGATAGTATTTCTGGTGAATTGTTAGCTCAGGTGAAAATACGTTTAGATATTTACATAATTGGTAGGATATGGCTTTTCTTGGCTCCACAGTTGCAACCTATGTCCATAAGCTGACCTTCAGAATAGACAGGAGGGTATAAATTTATTAGATTCATTTTAACAGACGAGAGTTTATATCATTAAAAAGCAGTCAGTTCTTCAAGATGATACTTTTGGAGAGGAAGCATTTATGGCCACTGCGTATGAATTATGAAACTGATTTCAGAGCCAGTTGGTGCCACATAATACAATAGGCTGCTTTAAGATCGCACATTGTTCCTTAAAAATCAAAATAATAGTAACACTCATTTAACTATCAATTCAACTCACCAACCAGTCTTGGCTCTAAATAATTTCTGGCCATCTCCTGAAATTAGATGTATCTGGGAGATATATACCTTTGCCACCAGGGATGACACTCTCATAGATTTCCCTTAGACCGCTTTTGAAAAGAAACTCTGAAATTGTGACAGACCACGCCCTTTGATGGAAGCATAGAAGAACTGAAAATTAAATTAAAATGAAACATTAAAGATAACATATTCTAGCTCATATTTTCACTGATGGGAAGAACGAGCCACACAGATCGCCTATCTCAGGCCAAAACATTTAGGTACTGCACCGGTTGTCTCCAGGAGGAGGTATGTTCTCCTTATCGTGCTGCCTGTACAGTCAGGTATGTATTTTACTTGTGTACTTTGTGTCCTCTTAAATTTTCATTACATATTGTTTCTTATAAAATTATTCTAATGAAAACTTGGGCTCTAGTTCTCTTTTTCTTTTTCTTAACACAAACGTAGACATGGTTGTACTCCCACAGCATGTGGCGAAAGGCTTGATGTGGGTCTCAGGTCTTCAAATTGAGGCAGTTTGGTGGATGTCTATGTCAGAACAGAGGTAAAGAGGATTTCCTACATGTCAGGATTGCTGGGTTCTACTTTATGAGGACTGGAGGAGAGGGGCCAAAGATCATTTGTTCTGCAGCAATTATTAAAATGTCACCTGTGAAATAATTTGTGTTTTAATCACAGAATTGTGAAAAAAAACTTTGGAAACATGAAAAGAAAAAAAAATAGTTTCAGAATGATGAAAGTTCAAGTATACAGAAATACAGTAGATCTGTAATCAGGATACATGTTATAGGCTTACCTCACTTTTCACATTTCATGGTTTTGATCTTTGAACAATTTCAACACAATGCTAGTATTGTTCAAATCCAATACCATGTATCATCTCAGAGTCTTGATTTTGATGTCTGATCAATTATTGGAATACATACTTAACTACTGCTTTCTCAGAAACAAGTTAACATTGACTAGCAGAAAACTCAATAAATTAATTTCAGTTAAATTTTATATTCTGCTCTGAAAGGTAGTGTTTTATATTTTTCCCCTAAGATTACCTTAATGTCCTAGAATTGTTACTGCTGGTGGTAAGAAATGTAGCACTTCATTCGAGATGGTTAAAAAATATTTGTTGGTACAAGACTGAAAAATGCATTATTCTGTAGGAACTCATTGTATTGAATAACACGATGTAAGTGATACAATTGAAATGCTGAGTTATAATTTTCACATTTGAGTGAAAATTTGAGAACTTTAAAAAACAATCTATAAATAGTTGCTGCTCAATCTGGAGCTGTCAACAATGTGTTTCCTCATTGCATCAGCTGCACTGTTTCCCTGTATAGTTTACAGGAATGGAACGCCAAGGGAGCTTTGACGCTTCAGAGACACTCATTTGCCTGTAAGTTCACGTCCTTTACAGGACTTACTGTACTTATTTATTTGATTATTCTTTGCTCAGGTACCCCTGGCTTCTCTTCTCTGTCGTGTCAACGATCCAAACAGAAAAATGGATGCGTGCCTCTAAACTCTATTCTGAATTCTTAGGAAAAAAAAGATGCTTACAAGGAACAACTTCAATAGCTCTTAATAATAGTGGTCCTAGGGATCACTGATGTGAGCATTTTGAATGGAGAAAAGATAAAGTCTTATTTTATGAAAGCATATTTAATGGCAGATTTATTATGAGATGTGGAAAAGCAAGCATCTAAGTCTGTGATAAACCCATTTTCTGGTTTATTTGATCTATAATTATTTAGAAAAATTGTGCAGTGGCATACCGCCTGATGTGTAGAGCACACTATTATTATACTATTGATAATTATGGTTTATTGTCGTGTTTTTGTTTTGTTTTTATCCCCAGAGGAAATATGTTTAATACAGACACACACACACACACACACACACACACACACACACACACACACACACACGAATTCCTACTTCTATCATGGGGTTTGGGAAATGATGTCCATCCGCATCTCCCTCTGCTTTTCAGGTATCCATCCCTTTCCTAGGAGTTCATTGGCCCTCTTTCTACCCTATCACCTGTGCTGAGACCTTTATATGCAATTATTTTTGTGAATTTCACAAGAGAAGAGAGATAGCCTTCTATAGTCATTTTCTTGTGAGTTTGGTCCATTTCACTGAGCATTATTGACTCAAGGTGGCCCCACTTTTGTTCAAATGTTTCATATCTGTCTTTCTTTATGACTGCATAGTATTCCATTGTGTATCGGTACCACATCTTCTTTAATTATTCTTCTATGGATGAGCAGGTAGATGTTTCCAGGACTTAGCCATTATGAATTGTGCTGCTATAAACATGAATACGCATGTGTCTTTTTGGTGTGTTGACTTTAATTCTTTTGGAAATATGCCCAATGAAGCAGAGGCTGGATCAATTAGGATTTCTATTCTCAGCTTTCTAAGGAATCTCCAGATGACTTTCCATAATGGTTTAAACAGATTGTATTCCTACCAGCAGTGGAGAAGAGTTCCTTTTCTCCTGCATCATCGCCAACAATTGTTGTTTTTTGAGTTCCTGATGTAGACCATTCTTATTGGGGTAAAGTAAAACATCAGTGTTGGTTTTATTTTCATTTCTCTGATGGACAGTGATAGTGACTTCTTGATGGGGTCAATCATTTTAGGGTTTTTATGCGTTCTTTGCATATTTTAAATATTAAATCTTTGTTGGAGGTATTACTGGTGAAGATCTTCTTCCACTCTGTGGTTGTCTCTTCACCTTGTTGATTGTTTCTTTTGCTGTACAAAAGCTTTTTAGTATAATGTAGTCCCATTTATTGATTCTTGTTGAGATTTTTTGAGCTGGTGATCTGTTCAGAAACTCCTTTCCTGTCCCTATGTCTTCTAAGGTTTTATATATTTTTTTCTTCCAGCAGATTTAGCATTCTGCTTTGATGTCCAGTTCTTTGATCCATTTTGATCTGATTTTAGTGTGTGGTGACAGATATGGGTCTAGTTTCATTTTGTTGTACGTAGAAATCCAGTTTTAAGAAATGAAAAGGCATCCCATGTTTCTGGACGGGAATAACTAACATTGTCAATATGGCCGTACTTCCAAAGCTGCTATACAGATTCCATGCAATACCAATCAAAATACCAACTATATACTTCACAGCACTAAAACAAACAACTTTAAAATTTATATGAAACCAAAAAAAGCCCAGAATTTCCAAAGCAACTCTAAGTATCAAGGACAAAGCCAGAGGAATCACAATCCCAGACTTCAAAAAATACTACAAAGCAACACTGACTAAATCTATATGGTACCGGTAAAACAACAGACACGAGGTCCAGTGGAACAGAAGTGAGAATGCTGAAACAACCCCAAATATCATCAGTCACCTGATCTTTGACAAAAGGGGCCAAAACAATCCACTGGAGAAAAGACAACATCATCAACAAATGGTGCTGGGAAAACTGGATTACCACATGCAGAGAATGAAATTATTTTTCACCCGCTCTATTGATACGTATATGTGCAATACATAAAGTTTACATTGATCTTGAGTATTTTGTGCACATACATTACATGGGTTCAAAAAGGGAGAGAGGAGAATGAAATCAGATGTATTGTTTAGTTTTGTGTTTTAAATTATGAACCGGGTGCTCTCTCGGCAGCAGATACACTAAATCATGAACTGGTATGTCAGCAACAATACATGTACTACATGGTCAAAGTAAAATTATTATATTTCATTTCTAACTTTATCTAAAAATATGTGGGGCTTCTCTACCTTACCTGGAAACACTATCAGAACAAGGACTAGTGAAATTTCCAGTAACTCCTGGCGTGGTAACAGTTGACCAGGGAAGCTGTGTGTAGAGAAGGCAAGCTTAGAGTCAGGCCGAGAATAAATTTCTGCATTGTAGCTCAATATTAGGAAGAGTACACAGCTTGTCACATTTTAATTAATTTATTTTTTATGGTACTGGGGATAGAGCCCAGGTTCTTCATGTTGAATTTCATCCCAACACTAGTTTTATTCTTTTTAGGGTTTCAGACAGGGTCTCGTGAAGTCAATAAGTTTCCCCGGCTGGGCTCAAATATGTGATCCTCCTGCCTCAGCCTCTTAAACTGCTGGGAATACAGGCCTGTGCCATCAGAACGTGATTTTTATTTAATTTCTATAGATGAAATGTCTATATCTGGATTTTTATTTTGGATGCTGGCATGCCCCAATTATTTAAAAACAGTCATAGTTATTCTAGTGAATCTGACTTCATTTTATTGCTTGCAGAGTTGAAATGCAATTGTTTAAAAGTAACCAATGAGATTATAAGTGGTAGCAGCCACAAATGTGCACCTGTCAGGACCATAGGTGTGTAACCAAAGGAGGAGGAGCTATTAGCACCAGGTTCTTCAGGAGCTTCTCTCAGCCAATGACTGAGCATGTCTTGGGCCCTTTGGACAGGCTTATTTCTAGGATGTATTGGACGGCCCTACAGGTAATCATGGCTGGCAGATTTCCCATGATTCCTACTGACTTTTCCTTAGAATACTCTGCAGTATGAAAGGCCCCTTGGCTCCTCTCTGCTCTTTACTCTCCCTTCCTTTCCTCTACCTATGAATCACCCATATGAAAGTGTAATGAGATGAAACCTAACAGAGTAATCCTTACCAGAAAAGACAGGATTCAATGTCGTTAGAACAGTGGGTTGCTTTGCAAATTCCAAACAAAATGTACTAAATTCAAGAAAAAGAAAAGCAGCTGTGTAAAAGGCAAGGGGCAAGGTTGAAAAATTTATTAAATTTTTAGAAAAGAGAAACATCTGCAAATCAGTGCATGGGGACACAACACAGTTGACATTGCAAAGTCACACCTTTTATTTTCAGTATAAGAAGATAGCAACTCAGTCTCTGCATCTCCCGCATGGCTGGAAGCTTTGGACTCAGTTACTCATGATCTAATTCTATTCTAACCAATCTCTTCCTTACTTCAGCCACCTTCTCCTCTGATGTGACTCTTTCTTTTAATTAGTGGTATTAACTGGGCAGACTCAGAATTTCATAGTTTCACCTGAACTCATCTGTTCTCATTGTGTCTTTTTATGTTCAGGAAATGACTTGTGAATTCTTCTGAAGTACACTGCAATTTATCACTTCTTGTCTGTTCCCTAAGCCCTTATCCAATTTGGGACCTTATGGCCTCATATTCTGCCAGACTCTTTCCTCCATGCTAAATCCCTAACATTATACATTCCTGTGATGCTAAACCTCCCCAAGTGTGTTTTAATTGTACACTTCTCTTGCTAAAATTATTCAATGGCTCTCTCTGCCCCTCACTGAATAAAATCTAAACCTCTTACCCTGGCATTTGCATTTTTAAAATCTGGCTCTGAACTACTCTTCCAAATTTATCTCTCTCGCAATATATAGTGTGTGTCTCTAGTTCTGGAAAGCTGCAGGGTGTGAAGCATACCAGAAGGTGGGATAAAAGTTCAGATTTCTGGTCTTATAGCTAGTGAGAGGCAAGAACAAAGTTTGAAGGTAGAATCATTCACTGTTTTGCGTGCTGCCTGAAAATGACTAGTGTAGATGGCCTTAAAGTCACTCATATCAGGGAAAATGCTGTGGCATTTGATAAAACTGAATGGTTATCCCTGAAGGTAAACTTTTTTGCTGCCTCTGTAGATGTGTCTATGTTGGCCTCACAACAAAATCAACTATTTCTATTCATTTCTCTATTGGTTCATGCAAATATATTAATTGTGCCACAAGTAACTATCCCATTCAATTCTCTGGAAAACAAACATTCCTATTTTCATAAGAGGAGTAGTTGAAACAAATATTAGATACCTGCTGATAATCATTTGTCATAATTTAGTTATAGTTTGCATGTATCCATGTATCCTGAGGAAAAGACTGAAGAATTTGCCTTTGGAAAATCCATTGGCTGTCAAGAAAATTCATGTGGTTTCCTAGTTAGACTGTTATAGTTTGGGTCTAAAATGTCCCACCAAAATCTCATGTGTTTGGAAAGAGATTGGATCGTGGAGGTGCTGTACTGGTCCGTGGATTCACCACTGATGAGTTCTTGTGTTGTTACGGGGTGGGGTCTTGTTGGAGAGATGATGACACTGTCCTCATCAACAGATCACATTTGATGAGTTCATGTGCTGTTAGCAGGTGGTGTCTTACTTGAGAAATGGGTACTGGGAGTTGACTGAAAAGATATATTTCTGTCTCAGGCATATTTCTTTTCTCTATGCTTTCTGGCCACCATGTGGAAAACTGCCTTCATTCACTATGCCCTTCCCCCATTGCTGTTTATGCCTTGAAGCCAGACAACTCGGCAACTTCTCAGACCTCTGAGATTGGGCGCTAGAATAAGCCTTTAAGTTGCAGAGATTGGTATTGTATCCCAGAGGTGGGCAAGTGACTCAGACACAGGTCTTTAGATAGCTCTAGAAGCTAGTACTACTTTAATATGAAGTCTCCTTACAAAGTCTGCTTAACATTTTAAAGATGTCAAGTCCTGTACTTCTCTCAGGTCTGCATAAGAAGAGGTCATTCAAAAATTAAATATCATATGCAGGTGTGAGTAACAAGGTCCCTCTGCTGGTTCTGGAGTATCTCATAAAAGCAATTGGCAAAACATTTTGGAATGTTTACCGATTGGATCCATTAGAGCAAAATATTTGTTCAAAATGGTTAATCAGTGAGTGCTGTAAGCAGAAGGAGCCATCTGTGAGTCTGGATGGTCACTTCTGCCTTTGTAATTTTTCCAGTTTGAGGAACATCTGGAGTAGGCACACAGTCATTATCTGAAACACTCTAACACCAGTCTCCTTGCGTATGCCCCGAACTTCTCCTCCAACCTACAATACCTTTACCTGCCCCGACCCTGAGCTATCACAGAAGCGGTTTTCTTCCTGATGTCTCCATTTGGCATCTGCTGTCTATCTAAATGCATATGAAGAGGATGGGTATCTGTGACCTGGGGAAGCAGGTAAAACGTGTCCACAAAGATGAGACTGTTGCTTGACTTCCTCCCGATTTCAAGGTGTAAATCAAGTGACACTACAAAATTTCTGCAATAATGGCAGAAATAAAGTTTCTGTGTGTAGCAGATGTGTGTGTGTGTGTGTGTGTGTGTGTGTGTGTGTGTGAAACGGTCAACCATTTTGACGACAGTGTATAAAAATGAAATGACAAAGAGGACAATAATAATAATATTATGAATTTTTTTCCTTCAAAATCATTTAGTAATATTTAAATTATAACTTTGGCAGTTTGACTTGCGAATTCTTAAATCAATGTGAAAGTACATAAAAAGTGGGGAAAATCCATGTTAGCAACAAAGCTGATTTTGTTTTCTGTCTTTGCTTCGCACCATGATGGGGTGTTAAGATATCGATTCAGCTTTAAAAATAACAGCATGGCAGAATGGTCTCCTAGGGTTGCGATCATCGGTCATTTTAATTTTCTTTAAAGCTGATTTTGCAATCAATGTTCACTACACAAGGATGCTGCTCCAGAAACCAAGAGAAACTGGGCTGTTTCTCACTTGCTGCATTGATCTCCCTCCTCTAAACACCACAGAAGTACTTAAATGAAGAGGAAAGATGAGTTTGATGTTTCAGTATCTTGAAGTCACAAGGGCTGTGCTACACCCACAGTTCTCAGGTGGGATTGTCTGTAGCTGAATTTTTCCTAGAGCTAACAAATCATTTTGTACATCATGCGTTTTCCACTTGACATAAGAGTTTCCATGTGGAGCCCACATTTCCACTGCTGTTTCTCCTGTCACCTTAGACTGTCCCTTACTGAGGAGAGGAATCTGCATAGGCTCCCTCCTCTCTTAGCCTCTCGTCCGTGCTCAAGTTCACAGGTACACCGAGCTCTGACAGCACTGCCAACCAGCTAACTATTTTGTGAAATTATGCTTTATTAATTGAACATTGTTGAAGATGAAGAAGGCAGCAATGACTTAAAAGCATGCAAATCCAAAAGTATACAATAATCAAGAAAAACTCAAACCAATCTCTGACTTCAATACACTGAAGGGTCCATAATTCAGAAATCTAAAATTTGTATTATGCACGCAATTTACCTATCTTCTTACTTAATTTTTTATATGCATGATTTCCAAATTCTATAAAACATTAGAGGCATGAGGTTTGGGAAGTCAATGTGAGTTTATGCCCACCTATTTTTCAGAGGTTCACCCCTTTCCTAGCTGACCATCATCCCACTTTCTACCCGGGCATTTCCCAAAAGAAATAAAGTCAATACACCAAAAAGACACATGCATAACCATGTTTATAGCAGCACAATTCAGAATAGCCAACTCCTGGAAGCAATCTATCTGCCCATCCATAGGGGAATGGTAAAAACTCACGTGGTAACTATACACAATGGAATACTGTGCAGTCATAAAGAAAGGCAGATATGAAGCATTTGAATGAAAATGCAGCCAACTTAGAACAATAATACTCAATGAAATGGACCAAACACAAAAGACTGACTATAGATGGGTGTCCCTCCTATAAAATCCACAAAAAAATAATAGCTTAAAAGCCCTCTCCCCCCACCACAGGTGACAGGGTAGAAAGAACAGCTAATTGTTACAGGAACCCAAGCCCTTTCCAGCACTCAAGTCCTGCCCACTTGGCATCCGTGGCTGCCTCTCTTTCTTTTTCTAAATTCTGGTCCTCCCACACAATGCAAATGCCACTTTTCTTTTTGCCCAGAAGAAGATAAGAATACCAGATAATATTTTTGTCTGTGAAACTATCAGGAAGTCCCAGAATGAATGGAAAAACAGTTATAGGTGAGGAGGTCAGGGCATGGCGACAAGGAACAGTGTAAGTCAGATGCTAATTGAGCTTAATTGCTTATACTATACAAAGTGCATTAGTTTTATGATTCCGTATGTCCAGCCAGATGTCCTTCCTTGTCTGACAACAGCATAGATCTGCAATACACCCTGTGATCGCCTTATAATCCCTCCCCAACCCCTTTTGGCCAGCTACTGTGCTTAATGCTCATTTTTAAAGCTCTGGCAAAAGGTCCAGAGGCTAAATATGTCTTGTATACTGCACACCACTTAAAAACCTAGTATCCCAAAAAATGCCACTAGGCTATTTTACTGTGATAGACTGGATAGAATGGCAGTGGAAATGATATTATTTTT
>PVKB01002684.1:0-258935 GCA_004027205.1 Ctenodactylus gundi | reverse complement strand
GCCCGCGCCTCCCCCGCCGACGCCGCCGAGGGCCCGGGCCGGGGCTCTGATTGGCTGCGCCGCGCGTCGCTCGGGCGACTCCGCCCCGCGGCCCGGGACTACCCCGCGCGGGCGCCGCGGCGCCGCCACTCGGTTCTCTACGATTTCTCCGGGGCCGGGGCCGCCGGACGGTGGGGCGGCGGCGGCGGCGGCGCACCCGCGGGGACCCCACGCGGCCCGGGCCGCGGCGGGCCCGGCATGCGGCTGTAGGGGCGCCGCGCGGGGCCGTCCGTCGGGCAGGCGCGTCGCGGCGGGCCGGCGTCCCCGGCGCCCCCTGCGCGCCGCGCCGCCGCTGCTCTCCCGCCTGTCGCGGCGGCGGTGGCCCTGACGGCCGCGGTTATGCGTATTCCCGTAGACCCGAGCACCAGCCGCCGCTTCACACCCCCCTCCACGGCCTTCCCCTGCGGCGGCGGCGGCGGCGGCGGCGGCGGCGGCAAGATGGGCGACAGCGGCGGCGCGCTGGGCGCGCAGGCGGCCGTGGGCCCTGGCGGGCGCGCCCGGCCCGAGGTGCGCTCGATGGTGGACGTGCTGGCGGACCACGCGGGCGAGCTCGTGCGCACCGACAGCCCCAACTTCCTCTGCTCCGTGCTGCCCTCGCACTGGCGCTGCAACAAGACGCTGCCCGTCGCCTTCAAGGTGAGCGCGGGACCTGCGGCGGGAGGGGGCGGCGGGGTCTCGCTGCGGGAGCCTCGCCGCGCGCGGGCCGGGGCGCCCGAGCCGGGGACTTGGGGGAGCCTCGTCGTGCCCCACCCGGGCTCGGCGGAGCCCTGCGCGGAGACGTCGAGGAGGGGACTGGTGGAAGGGGGCTCGCTGCCCCCGGCCGGGGCGCGCCCGGGAACGGCCGGGAAGAGCATCCCCGGGCCGGGGCGAGCCGCCGAGGTGGGGTGCAGGGGAGAATCAGGCCTGGTTTCCAGGGCCACCACCCCCTCCGGTGCTGCTTCAGCGAGCACTTCCTGCTTGCACCCTCAAAGCTCCGGCTTCAGACACTTAATACGGGCGACCCTGGGCCGGGATCGGTGGCCCCGCGCCGGGGCGGTTGCCGCCAGGGTGTCCCGCGTCCCGAATGGCAGGCTGAGATTTGGGGTCCCCTCGCCCCTGGCAGCCCCTGGTCACTCAGAGAATCATTTTCTTTATATAGGGGTACAGTAGGCAACTGTTTCGTTTTCATTTTTTTAAGGGGGCAGCGAGATGAAACGAAAACGCCTCGGTTTTCCCCTAAACCTCTCACAGCTGCCGTGAGAAAGGGCAGGGCAGAAAGGGCCGGCGGCCGGGGAGCTGGTGGTGCCCGAGGTGGCTGGAAAACGCCGCTGCCGGCAGCTGAGACCGTCCTAGCTCCCATTAAGACGAGAAAAGAAAAAAAAAAAAAAGAGGACGAGTGGCTCTTTGAGGTCTCCCGGGTGACATCTTAAAATACCAGCGGGGAAACTCTCGGGGAGGGGCGGAGGAGGCCCGTGTGTGACTGTAATCGTCAGATCGGAGGTTTACTGTCACTTGGAGCTTAAAAGGAATCTTTGAAATTAAGAGAAGACAGGATGTTGACAGGAAATCTGGCCTTTTTAATCAGACCCCAAACATTTTCTCCTTGAAATTTTTACCATCTGGATTTCTGGTCCCTGCACGCGGCCGCCACGTTTAAATGGCAGTGTCTCTATTTACAGTCCGATTCCTTTACAAAGGAGACGAGTTGGGGTCTGGGAGGAACCACCTCCACCCACCCCGCAGCACCCGGCAGGTGCACCCCCAGATAGCCCAGGCTCCGCTCTTACAGGGGATGTCTGGACTGACCTTTCTCAAAACAGCAGTCCATCTTGTATGTTCTCTGTCTGCATAACGAATTCAAGCTCGGCTTGGGCCAGTAAGCTGGGCCCGGGCCACACCTCCCAGGGCTCTTGCACGGGGGAAGTGCAAACAGCAGCCCCGGCATTATCATGGTTGATTCTCGTTTTACTTGGAGTCTCGGTTGCTAGGAGCATGTTGATTCCTCTTTTGCTCTGGCCGCGCGCTGAGGAACTGCGTCCCACCTGGGAGTGACTGAGCTAATTCTCTGCTCTCCCTCAGATTTCACTTCGCTGTAAGGCTGGTTTCTGGGGATGCGGGCTAACCAGGTGATCTGGGACTCTGGCGTGGCAGGGAGAGATTTCAGCTGTTTCTGCCGTCACCTGGGGAGGTCTTCATCCTGGCCTCTCACCCTCTTCCCCTCCTGGCATTTGAGAAATCCAGCAAAGTCCGCAATGCGCTTGGGACGCTTGGGACCCGGGAGCTGCCCGCCCAGCCACTCCCCTCCTTCCCCTGCTGTACTCCGCCTCTCTAAGCTAGTCCCCCTTGCCTCCCTGTCCTCAGGTGGTGGCACTGGGGGATGTGCCTGATGGAACGGTGGTGACCGTCATGGCGGGCAATGACGAGAACTACTCCGCCGAGCTGCGCAATGCCTCCGCTGTCATGAAGAACCAGGTGGCCCGATTTAACGACCTTCGCTTTGTGGGCCGCAGTGGGCGAGGTGAGTAGGCGGAACACCTGGGCGGCTGCTGCTGGCAGGGGCACAGGCAGAGAGAAGGAAGCTGGAAGAAAGGCCTTGGGGACCCCGTGGAAGCCCCAGAAATAGGTCTTTGGGCCCAGCTCTGAAAACTGCGTCTCAGAATCCTTCAGGGTGTGACTGGCCGCTTGGAGAATGTGAGGCAGTGTATGATCTCTTGCCGGAAAGGACAGTTTTTCCCTGGTTTCTGGGGATTGCGAACTCGTGAAGCCTTGCGTCCCACCCTTCTTTCTCAGTTAAGCATCTCTGGTCTCACAAGAGGCGCTGGACAAAAAGATCCTGGATTAATAAGCCCAGAAAGGGAGCTTGTCGGGTTTTTGGCTGAGGGGTTGGAGAGACAAATCCTTGATCTGGGGGACCCAAGCACCCCAGCCGTTCTCTCCCAGGGGCAGAATTCCCCTTCCTTGGAGGCCGCATCCCCTGGTTGTCGCCTCCTGAATGAAGACATCATTTCCCCCAGTCCCCTGGGCCCCAAGGTGGTTAGAAGAGAGCGAATACAGTATAGGATGCTGGGTGTCCAAAAGCACAGTGCCAGGGCTGCCGTCTCCTGCCCCAGGGCCAAGCTGGTGGCCGCCCTGCCTGTCTGATTTCCAGGCAGTGGCAAGAAGGCAGGACCAGACACCACAGCGGCTGCCTCCAAGGGCTGTTGAGTGGGAGGCTGCTGGGACCTGAAACCCATCATCACTTAACTCCTGGGTGGAAGAGTCCTAGGATCCCTGCTCGGGACCAACGGAGACTTGAGGGTCTGCTGGCCCTTTAAGACCAGCCTGCCCAGAAGTGGCTGATCCATGTTACCCTTCCCAAGCACCAGGCAGCCCCTGCAGCAGCAGCAGCAGCAGCAGCAGCAGCAGCAGCGGGTGGAGACGTAAGCTGGGTCCCCAGCTCCACTCCCAGACTCCACACAGGCTGCAGCGGCTGGGGCAGAATTGTACTTTTCATCACCAATAAACAAGGCCTCCTTGAGGCTCTAGTTTCCTTTGAGCCGCCAGCCCGCTCCCTAACGGGCATCTGGGCACCATTTTGTCCTCTCCAGCCGTTCAGTGTATACATACAAATGTCAAACATATTTTGACTTTTCAGCATTAATTAAAACCAGGGCATTATTTGCATGTAATAACTGTTTACTTGTTACTTTTTATGAAACTGAAATAGTTTACATTCTTTCAAACATTTCCTGTTCCTGTTGGCCCCCTTCCCCATGCACAGATTTCTTTCAAACGTTGCCCTTAACTGGTTGCAGGTTGATGGATGGAAAATGTTTGCTTTTATGAATTAAGCCGTCGTTGCTGCTCCTAATTAGTCTCCAAGCCCCTTTTGTCATCCCCAATCTCTCAAACCCTTGGCAACTTAATCCCAGCCCGGCCCTGAGCGGAGAGTCACCGTGAGGGCTGGTGGCGGATGGGCCAGGCTGGCCCAGGTGTGTGTTGTGGTCCAGGGGCACTATGGCTACTGTCCGTAGGAGGCCAGCAGAAATGAAGTGGGTCCTAGGATCCCTGCAAGGCATCGGGAGCTCGGCACTTCCTTCCCCCTACCACCTACTCCCTCTCCTGGCAGGTAAAAGATGGAAGGAACGAAATGGGGGTCCCTGGCTTAGTGAGGTCTCTGTCCTGTCTGCACACTGAAAAGGATCTCTCAGTGGTTCTCACTCCCATAGACCCATGCCTGCCCCGGGAATCCCCCGAGAGGGAGACTGCTTTCCAAAGCATCCCTGAACTGTGTGTTTTGGAGCACAGCTCTGCGGCTGTGGGAGGTGCTGGAGGCTGAGTTAATAAACCACGCTTGCCTCCTGTTTCAGAAGGCTTCCCAGTCCTGGGGGCAGGAAGGAGCCCAAGTAGGAGTCCCCGTGCTGTGGAACTCCCTGCACTGCTCAGCCTTCCAAGGCTCCAAAGCTTTAAGGGGCCTGAGCTCTAGAACTGGCCTATAGCAGTTTGAGTTCCACCTGTGCTAGTGACTTGCGGGGTGACATGGGACAAATGACTTAACCTCTCTGTGCCTCAGGATCTTTGTCTGTGAAACCTGCCTCTTGAGATTGGGGACTGCTGAGGAACTCACAGGGAGCGTCAGTCGGCACATATTTTGTTAGAGATT
Organism: Ctenodactylus gundi; assembly: GCA_004027205.1. Taxonomy (NCBI): domain Eukaryota; kingdom Metazoa; phylum Chordata; class Mammalia; order Rodentia; family Ctenodactylidae; genus Ctenodactylus; species Ctenodactylus gundi. The sequence continues at coordinate 254,275 of PVKB01002684.1, read as the reverse complement.
TTGTTACTTCAAATGCTTGGGACTGGAGGAGGCTTTGAGGTCCCTTTGAGCAGTGACAGTCACTGATTCTGTGATTACAGTGTGGTTTGGGCGGGGGTGGGGAAAACCCAGAAGGTGTGAATTGATGAGTGGGAGAGGTGGAGGCTGGCAGCGAGGAAGAAGGCTGCAGGGTCCCTGCAGGCACACCCCTACTGTGCCCATCCTTGATGGGAAAGTCCCATCTGAGAGTAACCAGTGATAGACACGGGACAGGTGGGGGTCTGGGACCCAGCACCCTTCCCTGCCTCAGTGCCTTACTCCTCCAGGACTAGGATGGACACTTCTGCTTATTTCTTCTCTTTTTTATTCCTTGATTCTGCCTGAGAAGAAAGCTTTAAAACACACACACACACACGGGAATAAGGCTGCAGGATTGAACCAAGAGACAGTGGGAGAGAAACTGAGTCACAGTGTCTCATGCAAGGATGAGAACCTGGGGTCTGCCCTGCCAGACCATCTTTTCTTCAGGGCATATCCTGCCCTTTACTTTCCTATGGTGATGCTCATATATAATAATCTACCTATTTATAGTTTCAAAAACTCTATAGTAATTTTGTAGCTACAAGGAAGAAAAAAAAAGTAATGTTCTACTAAAATACTGACTTGCATATATGTAAATATCCTGACAAGACTGCCTTCTCCAAGGTGGACAGTGGCTGTCTGCTAACGTCCCTCCACTGCCACACAAAACCCAAAAGGTGAGGTCCTCCAGGACTCAAAGCCTCATCGTGGTCTTGTGGTTGGTGACTTGATTTTCTGAGATGTGAAAACTCTCAGCAAACCAATTTATTTTGGGGGGTTCTGGTATCAAAAGTGGGGCCTTGCACATGCTAGGCAAGCAATCTGTCATTGAGCCACAAAATCTAAAAAAAAAAAGCTAGAAAATTCAATAGGTATTCTAAGTATAAAAAATTATCTTGTATTATGTAAAATGGAGTTAGATTCATGGCTTAGAGAATTTTTATAAGCAAGTTTTTCCCCTCCCAGAAAAAAAAATGCCTTCCTCCTGGCCCTGTGCAGTGTGAGCATTTGCACACACAGCCCCGACCATCACCATACACATCCTGCCATAAGTGCCAGTAGTGCCCCGTGGGGCTTCCTTGACCACACACATGAATCCTCAGACCGCCCTCCAGGAAGTGGCCACTGACCCAGGCAAAAGCTGACCGTCATTAACTGGGCAAAAAGAAATAGTGATACATGGGAGAGATTTGGATGCTTGGGTGTAGGTCTAGGAAACCACTCATGGGGAAGAGGTGGGACAGATGCTTTCTGTCTTGGCCCATGTTGAGAAAATCCAGAGTTTCCTGGGACTGAGACACAGTCCCTCTGTTGCCCTTGCAATGCCTATGGGTGGCACTAGTCACATAGGAACCCAAGCCAGTGGGCTGTGGACTTTCCCCAGGCCACTGCCTAGCCTGGCTGAGCTTGCTGGTTGGTTCAGAACTCTGTGTCCTGCAAGGAGCTGTTGGCAGCCCCAGGAGACGCCTGTTCCCCAAATGTAAAATTCCACCCCTCCGACCAGGACCAGCTCTTGAGTTCCCTGCTTTGCAGTCTCTGGCATCCTAGCCAAATGCACGTTTGCCAGGCTTCCCGAATAGAGATGGCCACATTCTTTGTCCTTAGCTTTCTTGTCATTCTGAGAGAGATGCCTTGGTGGACAGGGCCAGAGACATGAGGGGCACAAAAGAGGTGACTGGCTTTCTCCCACTCCTGGTTCCTGGGATCCCTGCCCTCCCCTGTCCCACTTCTCAGCCCCAGCCCCACATCTTCCTGATGTCCTCTATCTTTGGATAGCTGGCCATGGAGGTGTGCTAGTGACCTCCGGGGTGGTGTGCAGCTTGCTACCTGTTGGCGGACCAGGCTGCCAGTGCCCATGTGATGCACAGACTCCAGCACACCCTGACCTCTCTGGGTCCAGCCTGGATGCTGTGTGGCCCCACAGACTCACTGCCCCTCTGTGAGCTCAGTTTCCTCATTGGTAAAATGAGCTGTAATCTTTACGTTATGTGTCATGTTTCCTGCACACCTATGATGTGATAAGATGCTGTCCTAGGGACTGGGGACAGAACAGTGACCATGACAAAAATTCTAGGTCCCCAGGACACGTACAGTTTGGTAAAAGGAGACAAAGAAAAATAAGTGGATGATTATTTAAAATGATGAATACTGTGGAGAAATTCACACAGAGCAAGGCCTGGAGGAAGCAGGGAGGGGCCTGCAAGCTGCCGCGCATGGAAGCAGGTGGAATGGAGTGTTGTTAAAACAGCAACATGCCTAAAGGGTTGTAATAAGTGCCTGCTTTGCTTACCACATTGAGTAACAAGATCTAGCCTGGGATCTGATGACTATGAAGTTGTGACGAGAAGAAAAGATATTTAGAGAAAGAAACCTGAAAGGACTGTAATGCAATATGTAAATATCGGTGCCATCTGTTGGCAGCAAGGTCACAGCCCGTACACCTCTGTGGTTTGCTGCCTGGCCTTTTACTTGAGAGAAGCTCTTTCGCTAGCGACTGGGGGTCAATACCACGGCAGTCATTTTTCCTACCTCACGCCTCGGCTCCCTCAATGCAAAGGGTTCCCTGAGTGCACTTTTATTCATATGGTTTTGGTGCTGGGAATGGCACCCAGGGCCTGATACGTGCCCGCTAAGTGCCCTCCTGCCACAGACCTATATCTGCATCTCCCTAAGTGCTACAGAAGGTGACTACAGGAGAGACCTGAGGAGCACTTCAGGAGCTGCTGAGGGAGGCTACAAGCCAGGCCCCTGCTGCAGGGGGTGGGGGTCCCCAGTCCCCGGGATACAGGGTCTTCCTGAGCTCCTGTCAGTCTGGTCCAGAGGAGGTACTGGAAACTGATCAGAGGGAAAGAAGTCAGGGACCCCTGGGCAGGGAGTGGTCAAGGAGTCAGAAGACACCTGCCCTGCGATTCCCTAGAATGCCTACATTTCCTGTTTCCAAAAATCTTGCCAGATGACCTTGTGGCTAGAGAGCACACAGTTGGGTTTGTTCTGACGTGAGGACCCAGCGGCAAGCGCCTTGGCCCTTCTTGCTGGCCTCCAGCTGCTGGTTCAGGAAACATCTTCAGTCAGTCTTGCATCCCAGAAACCCTTGGGTTGTTTGGTGCAGTGGCCTTGTGCCTGGCTGGAGTAGTTTGGTCAGGTTTCTCTTGTTTCTGAGGCGAGAATTTTCACTTGACCAGCCAGTGCCCAGCTGAGCAATGGGAACCGTAAGATCTTGCCCCAACCCCAAACTGCTCTTCATCCTCTCCCTGGAAGGTCAGGCTGCTGAAGCCGATCTGCAGACCGGAGAGAGCAGCCTGTGGCTAGGGTCCAGAGACAGGAGCCCAGGGGTGCACAGGAACAGAGGATGGAGGTGAAGTCTGACATAGGGATCCCAGAATCTTAGCGCACAGGGCTTTGGGATGGAACAGAATAGTCAAGAGACACTACGTACTTGCGGCCCTGGAAACATCGGTTCCCCTGGGGAAACCCCTCAGGCTAGACCCACCCCACTGACCACTCAACCTCCAGAATAAAACCTGGATTGTAGAACTCGTGGCAGACAGCAGAGAGAGCACTATTTGTTGAAAGTAAATCGTTATCTCCGTCCTACAAGAAGGAACCTGTCTAAACCTGAGTTACCAGTGCGAGAACTAAAAGCGGAGACTGGCTTGGTGGTAGGAAATGGGAAGACCAGTGCACCGTGGAAAGTGTTAGCGAGTTTCATACATGGCCGTTTTTAGAAGGCATTAAACTCCAACAGGAAGATGTAAAATGAGCCCAAAGCAGTCGTGTGTGTGTTGGATTGTGTCGGATAAGAACCATCTACAGAGTTTCAATCTCAGTAACAATAGAGAAAGAAAACAAATCCGGAGAGCTGGGAGATCTTCCATCTTGATAGACACTGTCACAGAGCCGATGGTGTGCAGCTGACTCTTGGGCTTGTGACGCACGACGCGGTTACTCTCCGAGAACCCAGCGCGCCAAGTCCCGGCGCTCAGATATGATGCCATCTCTCGCCACTTCTTGGAATCTAAGGAAACAAGCAGAGATGCGGGCAGAAAATTTTATAACCAGGTTATTTTTTAAAATTTTATTTTAAATTCTAAGAGTATTATTTAAAAAGTTCTTTTTCCCATCTCAGGAATTTTGAATGGGGACTTTGGAGCCAAGTGTCTATCTAAAAATAGAACAGGGTTCTGGAAATAACAGTTGTGTCTGCAAATGAAAAGTCTGCCGCTTCCAGATCAGTTCTCCTCCAGCTTGGGCCATGCCGCCAGCTAGGCATGAGTCCGACGCCAAGACCCCAGGGCCCGGAGGTGGAGAAAGAAAAGATGAGGTTTCCGTGTGCTGAAATATTTTGCAGCCATTAAAAAATGAAGTTTATGATGAACTTTGAATGACTCAGGAAAGTGCTTCTGATGTGATACTAGGTGGAAATAAAAAACAAGGAATTAAAAAATATATTTTAGTATAACTGCAACTGTGTAAATAGGCAGACTCTTTTTAAAAAGAGTTTTAAAAGAAAATGCCCAGATGCTCATGGTGTTTATCACCGGCTAGTGGAACTGAAGAGATCTTTTATATTTTCTGTGCCCTCCAATTTTTCTACAAAGATCACTAATCTCAAGCTGGGGGTGGGACACATACACGTGTGTGTGTGTGTGTGTGTGTGCGCGCGCGCGCGTGCGTGCATGCGCGTGTGTGTGTGTTTACAGTTATCCTTGCTCTTTACCCCAAAACTGTATGTTTCTGAGTAGCAGGGACAGCACAGGAAAGGCTACGAACGAAGCAGGGAGGCCATAAGCCGGGAGTGCCAGAGCGTGACAGGGGCAGTGATGGAGTTTGTGCCAGACCCCCAGGGGCCTTGAATGCCAAGCCCAGCAGCCTGCACTTCACCCACAGCCCCATCTTCTGCCCAGGTTCAAAGAAAGCCTAGCCATGTAAAGTCAGTTGTGCCTGGGGTGCACTGCTAGTAGAGATCTGGGTAGAGTGACAGCACCAGGTACCAACTTCTGTCTTTATCCTCTAGGAAAGAGTTTCACCCTCACCATCACTGTGTTTACCAACCCCACGCAAGTGGCCACCTATCACCGAGCCATTAAGGTCACCGTGGACGGACCCCGAGAGCCGAGACGTAAGTGCTGCTGAGCCCCTGGGCTCCGGCTGGGGAAGAAACTCTGGGGTCGGGGAGGCAGTTACACAGAGGCCCTGCTCTGGAGCCCTGGTAGAATGTGGCCTTCTGCTCTGTGCCCTCAACACACCGTGTCCTTCCTGGCAGATCCTAAACCCTGTGGTACTAGCCCCAGCCTGGAAGGCCAGCTATGAGGCTAAGTCTGGGGTGGCAGGACCTGAGAGAAGGAGGAGGACCCTTCAAAGATGGGACACATACCAGCTTCCTCTACAAGTGGCTGAGGGACGAGGCAGGAGCTGGTCTGGCTGGGAGGCCATGCCACGCCTTGGAAACTCTTTTTTAGGTCCCAGAGCCCCAGCATGTTGGTTCCAAACCCCACACAGATGAGACCAGAAAGGCAGGTCTGATTCTCCAAATAGTTGCAGAGCACTTGCTCTGAGTAGGTCGTCCCTGCTGGAGGCGAGGCCACAGGTCTGTCCTGGCCAGCTGAGTGAGCGAGTGAATGCATGAAATAGCCGGCCAGGTGGGGACTGACTGGCAGCTTCTTGCTCTGCTCTGTGTGGCCCCCACCCAGATCTCCTAGGGACCACCCGTCCCTCTCTTTCTGTGACTCTCTGCAGCTTAGAAATCCCTTCCAACTTGTTTTTGCATGGGACCCTTCTGAGAGCTAAGCCAAAGGGTCACCTGTGATCCCCGCTGAGGAGAGGGCGCCCTGTGGCTCTTTACCCATGCCAGGCAAGGCAGAGGACTGACGGGGCAGCCCTCACCCCACTCCCCGAGCTCTCCCGGGTGCACAGCTGCCCAAGGCAGTGTCAGTGAGGGCGCCCAACCTTGCCTGGGAAAGCTACCCAATGCCTGTGCCCATCCCAGCAGCTGCCCCTGGGACAAACGGAGAGCTGGGCCAGGTGGTCCCAGGAGAGCTTCCCTCTGGGCTTCTCAGGGTCCTCCAGCCGTCCTGCGCTCCTGCACAGCCCTCAGGCCTATGGCACCAGCCCCAGCCGGCACCTGCTCTAGCAAATTCCTACCTATTTCTTCCTGCTGGGATCACATGTAGACAGCTTGGAGCTCCTGGTCTGAGGCTTCCTGACCCTAGGCGAGTCCTCTTCCTTTTTTAGCCTCAGGTTTGTTATCTGCGGAATGGGTTGATGAGGCCAGGGTTGAGGTGGTGATAGCTGGGAAGGCCTTGTGATGTGTAGGAAATGCAGGCTGCGATAGGTACGGAAACGTCCTCACTAGCTGTGGGCCCTCAGGCGAGTCACCTCCAGGCCACAGTTTACTTGTCTAAAAAATGGTCCCCCAGGCAGATGTTGTAAGTTAAAGAACCTGAAGCACTTACAGAGGAGTTGACAGGTGACCAGTTGCCTTAGCCAGGGCTTTATCCCCTGTATGATCCTGGATGTGTCGCTGACCTCTCTGAGCCTCAGTCACCTCCACCCCAGCAGGCCTGGTGATTGTGGTGGCACGTAGACAACCAGTGGCTTTCGCAGCCAGAGTCCCCGGGTCCCTGGTGTTCTGGTCTTCCTGGCGCCTGCGCCTCCCTGCAGCCCCACTCCCCCACCCCCCACGGGTCAGTGGTAGCCTCCTCTGGGAGCAGTGTGTGGCGGCTGCCACCCAGCCTGGTCTCGGGTGTGTGTAAAGCCTCACCATAGAGGGCACCGCCCTACTCTGAGCCCCAGGGCAGGGTCTGGGTAGACGGAGCCACAGGTGGAGTCTGTCATATGAGGATGCCGCCCTCAGAGCTGCTTCAAAGGAAAGGGCGCACCCCGATCGAGAGACACGTGGTGGGAGCGGGGTCTGCAACACAGCAGGGAAGTCCCAGGAATACACTCAGCACCTTCCACGGCCAGCCTGCCCAGCCTAGCGCTGTCCACCCTCCCTACCGAGGTCCCTGGGTGAGCGTGGAGGCTCAGCCCTGCCCTGTGCAGCTTCTGCCTGCCCTGGGGTCCCTCAGACCTGAGGGCTCCTTTGTGGGTGAGCTGATGGGGGCAGAGTAGCACGGGACGATGCTGTTGACGTCAGCAGGCGACAGATGGAGGTGGGATGGGTATCACTGTCTTCTCCTGAGGACCCGCTTGCTCCTGACCTGCAGTCCGAAACTTTGGGCAAATCCTTTCCCTTCCTAGCCACAGTTGCCCCATTGAGAACAGAAGAGGCCAGCTGCATAGCTGCTGGCCACCAACTGGCCTTGTGTGCCAGGCCAGGTGGAAAGTTTCCATGATTTGAGCCTCAGCGTGCCCAGCAGGAGATAGGGCCCAGGGTGGCAGAGCCTCTTGCCTACAGTCACTTCAGGGCACCCAGAGCTCCAGCCAGGGCTCAAAGAGGTGCAGGCCTGCCCACCCCAGCATGGGCATCTGTGAAACGGGAATGGTATTTGCCAGGCATTTGTCCTCGGTGAGGAGGAGTCCGGCAACCCTCGGGAGTTGTCCCCAACCTTCTGTGCCCCAGTTCCTCCTGGAGCTTTTTCCTGCTTGGCAGCCCCAAGCCCCTGTGAGTTCTGGGCCTGTGTGGGGACAGGTGGGGGAAGAAGGCTGGGCCAGGAGCAGGATCTGTCGGTCCCTGGTGCCCAGCTGTGGGTTCTGTGGCTGGGCCCTTCCCCTGTGGTGCCCTGCAGAGCGTGCTCGACCTGCAGCCGACTGGCCAGCTGATCTGAGGCTGGCTTGGTGGCTTCCTGCCTGTGTGGCCTCGGTTTGTTTCTGAGGTTCTCGAGGCTGGTGTCCCTCCGTCACAGAGGGTGCTGAGAAAGCAGGTTGCTGAGCTGGATCCAAGATGGGGGTAGGAGGTGCTGCCTGCCAGTGCCCACAGTTGGGAACAGCAAACTCCATCTGCCAGGCTTAGCAGGTGCTGGTATTGAAAGGGTCAGGCTCAGGCTCGTCATCCTTTCTGTGGCTCAGAGTAGGCACTTGGCATCTTCTCTGCAGTGCTTCCCTCCCCAGAAGTCACATGGAATGATTCCCACAATATTTTCCTGGGCACCTCGTACGTGCCAGGTACCATTCCACATGCTGGAGGCACCGCCATGAGCTTATCCCAATGTGTTTCCACCCGCCTGGACCTTAGACTACAGAGGGGATAGATGGAAAGATGGTCTTTGTCCCCCAGTTCTGAAGGGTCCCCAAATCTGTGCCAGGGACCCTCCTGTATTCTCTCTGCTCACTGCACTCTGACTGCCCAGGCTTCCACAGGGCCTTTGTACTGCTCCTCCTCCTGCTGAAAACACACCTCCCTGGATGCACCTCTCCTCCTCCCAGCCTGAAGTCTTCAAACTTCTTGGGGCCACCCTGGTTGGGGTGCACACACAGCACCCCACCTTCCCCTCCTTGGCCCTGGCCTGGGTTATCACCTTCTGAGGTGGCCTCAATCACTACCGTGTTTCACTTACCCATCTCCCTCCGCGGCCCTGCGTGCCCTAGCAGGGTGGGGCTCCTGTGTTGCTGGGCACTGGTGCAGATGCTGAGGGATGTGGGCCTGGTAGGGAAAGCAGAGCTGGGGAGGCTGGGGGAGGAGGGTGAGCTGTTGGGGGCGGGCGCAGCCCCGAGGCTGTGGCTGATATAGATGTGATGGGCCTGCCCGAAGACAGTATCACCTCACCACCTCACGCGGCTGCTGGGGGACCACCAGTGGGCAGGAAGGGTGGCTTGAACCACCGAAGTTGCCTCAGTTCTTTTTCTGGGCCTGGTCTTGGGAGAGGCCACTGCTTCTGGTCCCAGGACCCTAGAACCCTGCAGCCTAGGAGCATCCCTTAAGCTGGGGACTGCCAAGGAGAGCCAGCAGAGGTGGCCTAGCAGGACGGAAGGGGTTAACCTCAGACCTCCCGGCTTCCCCTAATCAAGCCCAGGCCAGGGCTGGGAGGGAACCGCCTCCTGCCCGCTGGCCCCCTGCCAGTCCGTTTCCCTGCCCAGCCACCGCTGGGCTTTCATCTGCTCACAGGGGGCCGATTCACAGCAGACCACCCCGGGCCAGCACCCGCCTGCCACTCTGCACGGCTGTTCTGAGTCCGGTGTAAATCTCCTGACAGGCCGCAGAGTGCTGGGGCCGGCGCCCCACCCTGGGCTGCGCAGACAGTGGCTGCTGTGTCTGGGTCGTGGCCGACCAGGAGTGGCTTCGGATCGGTGAAGGCAGGGTTGGGGGGCTGGGCTCACGCTGTTGCCTGGGCAACGACGCTGTGCCCAAGATGTTGCCTGCTCTGCTTCCTGCTCTGCCCACCTGGGGGACAGACACTGTCTGTCCTGCCACCAGGCGGAACTCAGGACCAAGTGACCTGGCCCTCCTCCCTTGGAGATCTTGGGAAGCCCAGACCTCGTGCCAGCAGACCAGTTTCAGGTTTAGCTCTCAGTGTGACCGTGACCACGTGCCTGCATGCTGTTGTCTGTAAACGGGAGTGAGGGTAGCAGCCTCTCCGAGGGTGTGGCCCTTGGAGATGATCCGTGCGACCCACCTGACACAGTGCCTGGCCCATCGTAGATACCACTAGTGGCTTCGCTGCTGGGGCAGGGGCTTGTGTTGGGCAGCGTGAGGACAGGTGGTGAGGCCTCATGGCCTTGCCCTTAGCCCAAGAAGCACCCACCCGGCAGATAGCTGGTAGGAGGTAGGCCCCTTGATGGCCATAGCCAAGGTGGTGAGGGTTACCCTGTGGGTGGCTGTAAGGGAGCTCCCAACCTAGAATCAGCACTGTGTGGTCCTGAGCACATCACCCAGCCTCTAGGGCCCCCATATTTTCCCCAGCTTTGGCCCTCATCCCATGGGGGGGGGGGGGGTTCAGCCAACGACTGCCTGGATGCACTGAGAGGAGCTGCTGCTTCAGGCAAGTGAGCCTTGGGTCACGGGGCTTTGGGTTTGTGGTGCCCATTTGACAGATGAGACAGTTGAGGCCCAGAAGGAAAAAATGACTTTCCCAGGGTCCCAGGGATGACTGCTGCCTCATAGGGTACTGGGGCTACTGGGTCCTCGGGAGGAGGCGGCTGGGGGATGCCTTAGGCAAGACTGTGTTGGGAGAGCTGTGTGTGATCCAAGCGCTGCTGCCCAGGCCTGCAGTCCTGGGGGCCTTTGTTTGGCCATCTTTGTCCCCACTACACCTACCCCAAGCACTCTGTCCTCCAGCCCATCCACACCCTTGGGGATCAAGGGTGTGAAAACAAGCCCCAAAGGAGGACAGGGACTGGGTAGGTTAGAGCAGGGTGTAACTAGAGACCTGGGCTCTCAACCTGGAGCTCCAGAGCAGAGCAGAACCCCTGTGGGAGCCCACTGCGACCCTCACATCTCTGGGCCAAGCCCATCTCCTGAGCCAGATTCTGTGTCCTGGGTCTGAACTGGGCCTTAACACCCATGGCCAAGTGCCTGTGTTTCAAAATCCAGGCTCTTTTTATGAGAGATGGGCTCACCCCAGGCAGAGCAGGTGGCCGGGTATCCTCTGTGTGCCCTGAGTGCATCATGGGCCTGCCCTGAGCCTACCTCTTCCCCTGTTAAACTGGAGCAGTGGCGGACTTAACGCACAGAGAGGCAGCTGGGAAAAAAGGCCGTGGCTGAGCTGTGCAGACACCGCGGTGGAAGACATGCTCGGTCGGGGGTGGCTGCAGCCCTAGTGTTTCCGCCCCTGCCAGATGCTGCCTCAGGCTTGGTGGTGGGAGAAAGGCTTCCTCCCGGTGGGGCCCCTGGGCTGAGCCTCACAGCCCAGAGAACACTCCTAGGAGAGGCTGTCCTGAGCTAAGGCTCTGGAGCCGAGGCAGAGAATATTCTGGAAAGTCCGTGAGCCAAGCAGGAGCTGGGGTGCTGGGACGTGGCCCTGCCTCCTTCCAGGGCTGCGATTGGATGTACTGACCTGAGGTGGCTTCTCAGTCTTGAGTTAGGGACTTTCAGGGGTGGGGTGTCAGTGAGCAGACTGTGTGGAGGGGAGACTGCGGCACGGAGATGGGGCCCAGGTGACCTGACAAGCTGGGGTAGTGAGTCCCCCACCCCAGCTCTCACTGCAGGAAACCGAATGAAAGAGGCCTTTACCGCGGCCCATCGCCTGTCCTCGGGCACAGGCTCTTCCGTTCCCTCCACTCCCAGCAAGAGGGCCCTTGCCCCGTGCCTCGGAGACTCTCTGGCGCCCTGGCCACATGAGGCCTCTCCTCAGCCACAGCTTTGCTGTGCCATGGCGCAAGGAAGCAATTCCCCCGGGGCTGGAAAGACTCCTCCTCCTCCTCCAGGAAGCCCACCCTCCTTGAAAGCAGAGCATCTTGTTGAAGAGCGCACATGCCCTGGGGTAGAGTCCCTGGGTCATAGCCCAGGGCGGAGCAGCCACTCGTGGTGAGCCTGACTGCAGCCTCCATGGCCACACCTGAACATTGGGAGCGAAAAGTTTTCAGGAAGGAGCACTGGAACTGGAGTCAGGAGCTGGGTGCAAATGAGGCTCTTCTGCCCTGGCTCTCTGTTCGAAATGCAAGGTCACGGTCATGGCCTCAGCCTCCTGATTTCTAATCCTGTCTCCCGGGGGCTTGAGCAGGGGTAGCAGTGATGGGCCTGAGACCTACAGATCTTGGTGCGCAACACCTGGACCAAGGGCAGCAAGCCGGGCACACTGTGGCTTAGGGTAGGGAGGGGGTGGGACTGGAGTGAGCCTCCAGGCTGCTAGTCACAGGGCCCATCTTCAAACCCAGGCTGGCTGTGAACCCCGCCCTTGTTCCGCTGGCCACAGCAGCGACGGTAAACACTCCATACATGGTGTGACTCAGAAACGGGGGACTCTGTTCACTGGTGTCGATCATGAGGTTTTGCACCAACTTCGGCAGAGCCCCAGTGGCTTCGAGCTTGTGGTTGACTGAGACACCCAGATCCGTTATGCCCAAGCTGCTGTCAGGTCAGTCTGTGGTCTCCAGGGTCATCCGGAAGACTTCCTGCTTGTGGAGGTTACTGAGTTCATTGTCCCCCGGCCCATCCATAGTCTCCTTCTATTTCCAGTGGCCTCAGTGGCTGAGCCATGGTGTTTCCCAGGAGGCCACGCCTGGGCCAGGAAACTATGGCAACAGTGGGCTGGCCCTTTCCATTTGCCCCAGTCTCCACCCATCCCACTTGCCTCCCCCATACGATTGTGGGTGTGCAGCTCCAGCTGTAACCTTCCTCGCCCCAGCCTGTGCTTTCCTCTGCCAGCAAGAGCCTGGGGCAGGAGTATGGGTGCCGCAGAGGGCGCTGGCCCGGATGGCCACCCTCCTGCCACCACGTATCCTGTCGGCTTCAGGGCTGGGACTCTATTGAAGAACACGAATTTGCTGGTTCTCAGTGGCCTGCTGGACCTCTGTGACCTCCCGGGAGTCCCTATCCCATTTCTGAGGCTCTCAGGTACCCATCTGAACTTGTGACTGGATACACAGGAGTCTGTAGGTCCCAGAATCCTTTGTGTTCCTACCTTGAAAATCAAAAACGAGGCCTATTCTGAGGTTCTAGCTTTCCCCTGTTCCTGGCAGTGATCCCAGTCACCACACACATTTTCCTTTCCCTTAGAAATTACATGATCAGCCCTATAAGGAACATAAGTACTTCTGTCCTTCTCTGTGTCAATCTAGAAGGTTCCATGTCACTCTAGACCCAAGGCCTCAAGTGAACACCCCCCCCCCCCATATTCTAAAGAGACTCAATCTAGGAAGTGCCACTGTCTTTCCTGCTGAGTGACCTCAGGGAAGGCCCGAGCCTCTGATCCATCACTCAGGGACAGTAGAGGCAGGAAGACCACCAACAGGCCACTTGGCTGATAAGCAGAACCCAGGAGTGGGTGGCCTCTGTGGGCAGCCCATTCCTAGCCTCTACCTTGGAGAACCCCAGGACTCGAGGGAACAGGGACACTCCTAGGACACAAGGCAGTTTGGGAACAGGTTAAGTGTCTGCGGAGGAGTGGAGGGGAGTCGTGAGGTGAGCTGTACCCCCAGTGGCCCAGCAGCCCTTGGACACTTGCTAAGCCTCTGCCATCCTAGGAGGTCCCAGGTACCTGTTATTCCTGTGGTATTGGTGACACTCTTATCCATCTAAGAAACAGCTGAAGTGGGAGGCATGCACTTCAAGACAATAACAGGATGCCCAGGCTGAGACTACTGCCTGAAGTTCCTGTCTGCGTCCTGGCTGGCTACGCTGGTGACTTCTGGAGAGTGGTCTAGGGTGCTAAGAGCACAGCTATGTTTTGGCTTTGCTAAATTTCATTTCACAAGTGCCGCCTGAAATTGTAGAATGACTCATTGAAAAAATGTGCTTGTATGAACTGGAAACTAGGTCCCTACAAGCTTGATGTCACTCAAGAAGTGTCCCCTCGGCCCTCAGCAGGCTGGAGGAGAGAGGCATGGCCACCTGGACCCGGCCAGCGTCTCTGGGGCCTGGGAGGGAGGCTGGGTTCCTCTGTGTGGGCCAGGCCAGAGGGGCAGTGGGAAGTGCAGGCCTCGTTCTCTACTGTGGCTCCTGGCCGCAGCCTAGCATGCTGATTGTGTCCCTCTGCCTGAGGCCAGGGCAGGCACAAGTGCCTGTCCTGTGCCTTGTCTTTGCAGACATGGGACAGAAGGTGGCAGTGTCCCTGGCTTCTATTCCTACCTCCCTTGCAAGTCATTTTCCCCCATGCATTTTTGCCTCAGTTTCTCCTTTCACCACACGGTGTACTGTGGAGGTTTAGGTCACAGGCTTTGATTTGAAACCTAAGTTTGATTTTTGGTAACTGAGGATTGAACTGGGGCCTTTGAGCTGATCTATATCCCCAGAGACGAGGTCTCACTAAATAGCTGTGTTGCCCAGGTTGGGCTAAAACTTTGGATCCTCCTGCCTTGGCCTCCGGAGTGCTGCAGAGACAGTGTGCATTACTGAGTTCATAACGTGACTTTGCAACTTGCTAGCTGAGTAATCTGGAGCGCTGAGGGAGCCCAACAGATGGCATAAGAGTGACCTTGCCAGGGCTGGAGGAATAGCACAGCAGTTACAGCACTTACCTAGCAAGTGCAAGGCCCTGAGTTGGATTCCTCAGCACCACGTAAGCAAGAAAGCTGAAGATTGCTATGAGTTTGAGGCCAGCCTGGGCTCAATAGTGAGTTCAGGACCAGCCTGGAATAGAGAGAGACACTGTCTCAAAAAAAAAAAAAGGACCGTTCCTGCTCAGGCTGTCTCCCAAGACCTCCAGAGACTGGTGGCAACTCCAGGGCTCTCCCTGACCATGACCAAGCCTCTAATGAGGCCTCAGGAGGAGCTTCCCAGCTGTACCCCGAGAATCCAGAGAGTCCAGAAAGCAGTGGCTCATGGGCTCCACCTGCTCCACAGGGCACCGGCAGAAGATAGAGGACCAGACCAAGGTGTTCCCCGACCGGTATGGGGACCTGGAGCGGCTGCGCATGCGGGTGACACCGAGCACGCCCAGCCCCCGAGGCTCACTCAGCACCGCGACCCACTTCAGCAGCCAGGCCCAGACCCCAATCCAAGGTACGGCACTGCAGAGGACTGCAGTGGGGCGAGGTGGCGACTGGGGAACCAGGGCCTTGACCACAGGCCCTTTGGAAGACCACTAGTGCATCTGTTCTATGGAGGAGGCAAGGCCACACTTGGCTGTGCAATATCTAGACCATCGTACATTCACTCAGCAAACAACTGCCTGGTCCCATGCCCAGCCTCAGCCTCTGGGATTTCACTGCCCCTGGAGGGTGGCTTCACCCCGTAGTACTTATAGTAAACCTGGGTACAACTTCTCAAAACAAAGGTACCCACGACCCCACTAGTTACCCCACTGGCCTCTGCTTTTCCATCAGAGTGGGCTGGGTTGGCATCTAGATGCTGTTCCCACACTTAGACAAATTTTAGAAACTGTAAAGGGAGCTGCCAGCCCTAACATGTCACAGGGCAAGAGGCCCTGGGGTGAGAGGGCCAGGCCTGGGTCTCTGTTCCCACCGCCTGGGGGAGGCAGCAGGCACAGCCATGCCTGACCTCAATGGGTCCCAGAGTGGAGACCTAGCCCGGGCAGGTAGGTGCACAGCGTCTGGGCGGGTACTAAATCTGTTCTTCAAGTGTGCAGCTATGGGCCAGGGGGCCAGCGTGGGGCCGCCACACACCCCACCCATTCCTTGGCAGTGCACCAAAGCCTGGTCAGAGCCCATTTGGCACCTGAGTGAACTGAGGCTGTAGAGGTTAAGGACTACCATTGGGTCACACAGCCCCAGGTCAAAAGTCCATCGTATCTGCCGCTGTGTCCACCGCTGTGCTGAGCTGGACCCACTGAGCCCCTGCTAAGGGAGGCCTTGCCCCAGCTTGCCACATGTTCCAGAGCCTCAGAGTCAAGAGAAACTGCTGTATTATTGCCCAGGAATGGGAAGCTGGTCCCCAAGGCAGGAACAGGCTTCAGCCCACCCTGTTCGTGCCCAAGGCTAATGAGACACGCAGCTGAGGAACTGTGAGAGTGTGTCCTGGCCTTAAGAGGTGCTAGGTCATTGCCTAGTGGCTCTCCCTGGTCCTGTCCCCTACAGGCCAGCATCTGTCAAGTTATACCAAGCCTCTATGCCTGGCTAGCAGGGCTCTGGGCTTCAGCCAGAGAAGCCCCAGTATGCAGTAGTAAGGGAACAGTGGCTACCTGTCCAGCCCCCAGGAGAGGACAGCCATGTCTGCCCTCCACAGTTAGGTGAGCACAAGGTGGGGATCAGTGCCAGCAGGAGCCTGAGGTAGGCTTGTTCACCCTGCCCGCCCCCAGGGGAGTTCCTGCCTCCACTTCAGCTAGGAGGAGGGGAGGCAAGGGCTGGAATGGGGGCACAGCTGACTCAGGGATGAGGCCCCCAGCCCCTCGTTTGCCCTTGTCAGCAGGGTATCACAGCCCATCCACAGGTCTATCCCCTTGCGGTAGGAGTTGATGCCCTGGACCAGAGAAGGGGCGTGGACTCCACAGTCAGATGGACCTGGATCAGTGTCCTGGCTCTGCCTTGCATTGGGGTGGGGGATCTCAGCCAGCCACCTGGTGTCCCTGAGCCTCCTCTACTGCCTCATCTGTAAAGTGGGAGGAAGGAGGGGCCTGCTGCAGAGGGGTGTTGGCAGGCCTGGATACAAGATGCAAGGTCCTGTCCTTTCTGCCTGGGGGACAGTCTCTGCCTCAGGCTCCACCCTGGGGTTCCCTTAGGACACCCTATGACCACTGCCCTTGATGTCTGTCAATAGCTTTGACCCCCAGCTGTGGTCACTGGTGAGCAGTGCCCGGCGCCCTAGCCCCCGGCTGCAGCCGCCCACAGTGGGGGCTTCTCACCGCTCAAAGGGCCCATTCAGCCACCACGAAGCAGCTGGGGCAATTTGGAGAAGAAAATAAACATTTCCTTCCACTGTTGGGATTGGCTGCTCGACAGTGGCCCGGCCAGCTTGGGTTTCCTGGGGCTGCAAGGCGGGGGTGGCGCAGGAACCACGAGGAAGCTGTTGGGGGGGTCCGCGGGACGGTCCAGGACGGGTACTCACCTTGCCACCCTAGAGGAAAGGTGGTGGCCTCAGGAAGGAAGGTGGTGGAGCAGGGGCACAGGGGCAGGTTCAGGTGAGCCCAACTTGTCACCCTAGCCCATGTGACTTTGAGTGCCACACACTCAGGCCCTCCACATCCATCAGGCCCAGGGCACAGCCCTTCTCCTCCTCCGCAGTTCCTGGAGGTCCCTCAGTTCTGGCAAGTGGCAGCCCTGTCTCCACTCCGCCAGCAGTCCAGGTCCACCTCCTGCCTGGCTGGCTTACCAAGCACACCTTCCCGGGTCCTTAGATGTGGACAGATGCCAGCCGCTTCTGACACCCTGGCTTCAAGGGAAACTGAGCAGTCCAGGGTGTAATAGGGAAGATATCAAGCCAGACATTCCAGAAAGTTACATCTCCCCAGCTTAGCCAGGAGCCTTGCTCTTGGGCCACTTTCAGCACAAAGCCCCGTGAGGGAAGTGACTGAGTAGGCCTCAAAGCCCCTGGAAGTGACAACTGAGGACCATTCCATGTCAGGCAGAGCCAAGGAGCAGGACCCTAAGCACTCCCTCTGCATCCAAACTAGCATCCCTGCTGGGCCAGAGAACAGATCTGGGTTCTCTCCTGGCCCCTGTTCTTTGGTGGGTAGGTGAGGGGGGTCAGAGCTCAGCTCCCTGCCCTTTGCAGCCTAAGTATAAGGAAGGCCCAGGGTCAGCGCCGTGCCTCTGCAGTTCCTGGGGACCCAGAGCAGGAAGCGTCAATGAGCCAGCAGCAGGCAGAGCCTCCCAGGTCTCCTGTGTGCCTGGCTCCCTTCTGAGCACCCCAAGTGTACCAGCTAGCTGCATCCTTAAAAACTATCATGGTCCCTATGAGCCAGATGTACAGAGAGCTTAAGTGACTCACCCAAAAGTGAACAGCCAGTCTCGCCATCCAGAGACCACAGTGAGCCTTGACTCCTGCCACCTGATCCACAAGACAGCTCCCTCTCAAGTGGGTACTGGGGCTCAGGACCAGAACTACTAGGGATGGGTGTTGTGTGGCCCTTTACCCCTTATCCTCTCTGAGCCTCCATTTTCCAGTCTAGGAAGGTTAGACTTAGTCCCAAAGCCCAACTGAATGCTGAGGTTTGGGGTTTGCAGTTATACTGAGGAGCCAGACTCTTGGGGGAGTCGGTGCAGGCCCTGCCCAGACACCTGTGACTAGGTCAGGTTGGGACCCCAGTCTCCTCCAGCTGGTATGTCATTTTGCTTCTGGGGCAGATGATAGTGGCATCTGGTCACTGTGTAGCCACCAGTCAATCGGCCAAGCTTCATGGCACAGGCTGGGGCTGGGAGGTGGCAGGCAGAGCTACTGTGTCTCCAGCACCCATACCAGGTACCAGCCAGAACCCTAACTGAGCCAGCAGACCTGGGCAGGAGAGACACAGGGGTAAGCAAAAAGCTGTGCACGTGAAACACACATACATGCACACGCATGCCCTCCCTCCCAAGCAGAGAGCAGGGGTCTTGCAGTGAGTTCCAGACCTTTTCTGTGTAACATCAGTAGGCTCAGCCTCTGCCACAGATGCCTCATGTTCAGAGTGCGGTCCACCTACCCAGCCCAGGGGCCCAGTCGGGACCCTTTGTACACTCACAATCAGTCTTAACAGCTGAGTCCTCAGCTGGGCACCCCTAGCTATGCAGTAGGCTTGCCAAGGGCAGGCTGGGACTCCTTCCTTAAGCTTCTGGCTTCTACAGGAGTCGTGGTCCCCACAGGCTGTGACCACTGCTTCCCAGGTGGGTCTGTATTGGGGTCATGGCGACCACAGCTCCCCCTGCCGCCCAAGGCCGGAATTGCAGAGTAGGGATTCCCCCAGAATGGGCCTCACTGGGGAGCCAAGTGATGCCCACCTGTAGTCCCAGCAGCACTTCGGTGAAGATGAGGCAGGAGAATCACAAGTTTGAGCCAAGCCTGGACAATTTTGTGAGACCTTGTCCCAAAATTAAAAAAGGAGTGGGGGTGGCAGTTAAGCCCCGGGACTCAATCTCCAGTACAAAAAAAAAAGCGGGGGGCGGGGGGGGGGGGTCCTGGGCTGATCTGCAGCTGCGACTAACCCCCCCTCCTCCCTGCTGTCCCCAGGCACCTCGGACCTCAACCCCTTCTCCGACCCCCGCCAGTTTGACCGCTCCTTCCCAGCGCAGCTGACCCTCTCGGAGAGCCGCTTCCCTGACCCCAGGATGCATTACCCCGGGGCCATGCCGGCCGCCTTCCCCTACAGCGCCACGCCCTCGGGCGGCAGCATCGGCAGCCTGGGCGTGGCGGGCATGCCGGCCCCCGGCCGCTTCCACCACACCTACCTCCCGCCGCCCTACCCTGGGGCCACGCAGAGCCAGAGCGGGCCCTTCCAGGCCAACCCGGCGCCCTACCACCTCTACTACGGCGCCTCCTCGGGCTCCTACCAGTTCTCCATGGTGGCGGGCGGGGGCGGCGAGCGCTCGCCCACGCGCATGCTGGCCTCCTGCCCTAGCAGCGCCGCCTCCGTGGCCACCGGCAACCTCATGAACCCCAGCCTGGGTCAGGGCGACGGCGTGGACGCCGACGGCAGCCACAGCAACTCGCCCACGGCCCTGAGCACGCCGGGCCGCTTGGATGAGGCCGTGTGGCGCCCCTACTGACCCACGCCGCCCGCCGCGGCGTCTCCGCCGGGACAGGAACTGGCCGGCCCAGAGGCTCGGCAGGAGCCCGCAAACCGTGGCCCCTGGGCTGGCAGGTGGCTCTGCCAACACCATCTCTGTGCAGAGGCGGGTGGGAGCCCTGTCCAGCACCCGGCCCCGCCCCCAGTCCTCTCCCCTCTGCTCTAGTGGGAATCGGTCTTGCACTTCCCCAGGGCATCTCCGTCCTAGACAGGAGACCCCTGACAGAGAAGCCCTACCAGGGGAAAGGTCCCCACGCAGCCCTCCCCCCCAAAGTGTGCACCCGAGTCAGAACTGGAAAGTCCCCATGTGGAGAGGGGTCCCCTCCCTGGGGGTGGGGCAGAGAAGGGATAAGCTCTGCCCAACTCGCCCCCTGCCCTGCCCCTACCCTCCCTCCTGGCCCCGAAGCCCCTGGCCCCAGGACAGAACGGGCTGGCTGGCAACCCCACACAGAAGGGCACTTCCAGGCTGACCTCACTTCGCCAGCCCATGGTGGGAGAGAGCTTAGATGCCACGTGGGTCCTAGCAGAAAGCACTGAGGTGAGGGATTGGCCTGGCCTGGCCTGTCCTGTCCCGTGTCCTGCAGAGCAGTGTCCTGGAATAACCAGCCAAATCCTACAACCCCCGCTACACAGCTCTCCAACCCTAACCAGTTTTTACAACTGATTCTGGAAAAGGCTTCAGTCACACATTTCAAACAAGAGGCCCCTAGCAGGTAAAGCTTTCAGGCAAAGCTCCACTCCCAAACTGACCCCACCGCCTTCTGCCAGTGTGGGATTATCAGGATCCCACTGCCGTCTCAGGGTCGCATTCCTACAGGGCCACCCTGCCAGGGGACCTGCTGGTGGACATGGAGCCTCGCCTCTTGTCTGTGCCTGGGGACGTTTGGCCAAGAGGCTGTGTGGGGTCCTGGCAGGGTCGGTGGGCCACAGGAGCAGAGAGCTCAGGCTGTGTGACAACAGAGTCTGTGCTATGTTCAGAGGCCAGACGGACACGCTAGAAGGGTCCTCAGTTGTAGAAAGGCTTGAGCGGAGTACAGGAAAACCCCCACAGCCTACACACCCCCAAGCTTTATAGCTCACCACACCCTCTCGGATGTGGATATCTTCCCCTCAGTGCTCCTTAGAGGTGGCCCCTGTCACAGCACTTACCCTCCTGGGCCATGGGCCACCCCAGCTGTAAGCAGATCCCTCCTGTTGCCATTTCTCTTGTCCTGCCCTCACTGGAGGGTGGGAAAAAGTATTCTCCATCTCTTCAAAACAGAGGCCGGGGTGTCCTGCCAACTCCACCCCTTCTCAGGAAGCAGCTACAAAGCCACTGCCTTTCCACCTGCTTCCCTCCCACACTGTGGTCATGGACTGGCCCAGGCCAGCAAGAGAGGAACCTCAGGGTTCCCAGTGCCCAGCACTTTGCTAGCCCAGTCCCAGGTGACTGCCCTCCTGATGCCCCAGCTTGCTGTGGGCAGGGACAGGAAATAAATTGATGCCCCCCCTCCCCTCGCTCCCCCTGACGAACAAACAGTAATGGCAACCGTGCTGAGTCTGTGAGGGCCCATGGTCCAGTACAGACAGCCTGGGCTGGTAAAAATGGGTCCTTATTTGCAAGGCTGCTTTAAAGTTGTGCTAGGCAAACACACTGAGGTAGAAAGCACAAGGAAAGAATGGGTTTTGGTATGATGTTGGTGCAAGCGTGCCGGTGGTGGGTGCAGATCCTTTGTGACACATTGTCACGCTAAGGCGTCCATGCCTGCAGCGCTCGCATCTTCCAGAAAGCCACCCCGCGCGGAGAGGAGGGCGGGGGGTGGGGGGGATGCTGCTTTGCACTGTCATTTGCTTGGTGTGTTTTCCATGCGCAACTTGCTTGTACAGTAAGCTGTTTGTCGTCTGTACTATTTAACTGTAAAATGGTTGATTTGTTACAATAATATAACTGAGATGTCACGTGATCCTTTGCCAGACTTCTAGGGCCGGGCGTGCGAGGGGTGAAGACTGGAGAAGGGGCAGGGCGGAGCCAGCTGCCGGAGCCGTGTCCAGGGCTTGGGCTCCTGCTCCCAGCTCCATCTGGCGGCCTTCGGAGGGCCACCTGCCCCTCCCCGCCTCCCCAGGGGCCTGCCTTTGGCACACAGGACAGAGTGCTGTGCTCTCACCCTCTTGTTCCCCTGGTTTGGGGAGGGACTTGGCTGCCTGAGGGAGAGCCTGTCTGGGGTTTGTGTTCCCTGCAACTGGGCGCCTTGGCAGCAGCCACTTGGGCAGCCCCATTTGGCCCATGAGATGACATGTACCCCAAAGGGGGTGTCCCGAACTCCACATCTCCCAAGGGTTGCTATGGGCTTGGTCCACACTCCGAAGATCAAAGTTGTGGGCTAACGGTGAAGGGACCTGGCCTGACACCCCCTTTCCACCTTGTCAGCAGGGAGCCCCAGTCCCCCACCCCTCAGGGCCCTGGCCCCAGCCCATGCTTGGTCAGTGGGATGTGTGGAAGAGAATTTCCATAACACAGACCTGTGATGTCCACTTTGAAAACCCCAAACCTGGTCTAACTGAGCACCGACAGGAAGTTCCTGTTTCCTAGCCTACATCCTTGATCCTGCTCCACCCAGTGTGACCTCTGACCTCTGCCGGAGGGAGCAGCGGCTCCTTTTGAGTGGGATCCGCCAGCTGCAGGGTCACTCCGCAGGCAGTGCCCTTCTCAGGTGGTGTGCCCGGGTGCCAGCTCCTCTCCCCAGGTGTTCGGGGCAGTTCTCCCTGGGGCCAGTACAGTGCCTCCTGCAGCACCCCGCTGCCACCTGTGTTCACTGGAGGTCATTTGTAGGAACAATGGCCCCTCCTTACAGCCACTGGGAGCGGAGTTGTGACCACCAGAGCCTCTGCCTCCAACCCCCTGGACAAGGGGGAACTGAGGCCCCAGAGGCCCCAGGCTTGCAGTGTAGGGTGCACTGTGGGAGACAGTGTGGTACTGTCGCCTCTGTGTCCTGTAGATGGCAGCAGGTGCAGCCACCTCCGGGCCACCCCTACCCCCAAGAGAGGCAGAAGAGGCTGCCTCAGTGAGAGCCTGGACATCTTAGACATCAGAAAGAACTTCCACCTGGCGGCGTCCCAGGCCTGGAATCCCAGCACCCTGGGAGGCTGAGGCAGGAGGACGCCACTGCAAGACCTGCTTCGAAAACAAAAATTTTCAAAATGGGGTGAAGATGTGTGAAGGTGCTTGGCTTGGTCCCTAGTACAAGAAAGAGAAAAGATTTTTAAAAACAACAACACAACCTTGTAGCCTCTAGACAGTCACAGCCGGCACAGCCCTCAGCACTGCGGCAGCCACTGACACTGCCCGTTCTGGCCCACCCTCTTCAGTCACACAGCCAGGGAGCCCTGCTGTGTGCCAGATGTCAGAATCCAGGCCCTGGGGCCCCAAAGGCCCTCTCTGCCTCAGGACGGGGACTCACCAGGCTGGCTCCCAGAACTGGGCAGCCCCGCCTCCGACCACACTGGCAAGCCTGCCTACCTTGCGGAGCCACCAGGAGCCATCCCATCCCATAGCTGCGGAGCCAAGGAACCCAGAATTCCATCTTTGAGGCCACAGGAATCTCTGATCTGGGCAGCCTGGGGCTGGCTGGTGACAGACTAAGAGAGGTGGCCTCCTAGGTGGCGGAACCCTGTGACTGCTGAGCTACAGCCATGGGTCCTGGCAGGGTTTACAGGCCAGACATGATAAAACTGAGGGCTTAAGGCACACTGACGTGTAGGGCTTTGTGACCCAAACAGACCCACCCCCCCCCCACCCCCGTGCCAGTGCATCCCTTATCATAAACAAGTCCAAGCCCCACAGCCCTAACAAATATCCTGGTCCCGGCTCCAACAAATGAGCACCTCCATTCACCTTGGGGCCGTAGCTGGAACAAGCTGCCGGGAGGGCAGGCCGGGCAGAACACGCAGCCCTCTGGCTCTGGTGAAAGCCCAGACCCTCCCGTCCTGCTGGGGGCCTTGCAGCGGCAGTGGGGGGGGGGTGCACCTGTGAGGCCTGGCTGGCGGGGCTGGGGAGCCGGACTCTGAGCTTCCTGCTTGTAGCTTTGCAGCTAAGCACGAGCTGTTTTGTGCATTTACATCCACTGTGGAGGCTGCCTGAGGAGCCGGGCAGGCGCAGGTGGGCAGCTGGGGACCGCTGTCTGCAGCTGTCACCTGATGCCACCCTGTGCTGTGAACACGGAGGGCTCCTTAGCATCCTGACAGGGGGAGCCACCGGGCCACACAGCGCTGCTCTGTGCCTTCTGCTGTGGTGTTCCAGGCTGTGGCCAGGACTTCTTCCACCCCACCCCAGGTGCCACAGGAAGGGCAGGGTAGAGGTGTCAGAACAGACAGGTGGGAGGGCGGGTTAGGAGCCACGTTGGGGGCTCCTCTGAGGCTCCTTCCCTCTCAGGTGAGATAGGAATATGAGTTGGAATCTGTCAGGCAGAAAGCAGCAGGCTGAGAGGACCGGATGGGGCCCAGCCTGGAAAGGCTGACTGGGACGGGATTGATGGCACCGGGAGGAGAAAGGGTGACTTAGAAAGGTTTTAACTGTAGCCTTTTAACAGCCTTTGTGAACAGCATCAGCCACTGCCTGACACACACACACACCCCTCAATCCCACAGGCCTATCACAAAACTGTATGTCGTGCCTGTTTCCTCCTGCCAGCTCTCTGGCCACACCTGAGGCCACAAACAGCTTCTCATCCCAGAGGGCCCAGGGCTCACAGCCTGGTCCAGATGCCCACCCTCCTCCAGGGTCTGAAGATGTAAAAACTATGAGACTCTGAGTCCAAGTGTCCCATGTTCTATGTATCACATTTTCAATGATACCATCATTGGGGAAAAAACAGACACTACAGATTCCCATAAAGAATACACAAACACTCTGCTGATACCCCACCTCTCTCAGCCCACCGCCGACTCTTTTGGAGGGTTTTTCTCCCACACTCAGATCCTCACATTTATAAATATATACTGTAGGACTGTACATGTTCCCAGCCAGATTCACATGGAATCTAGTTTATCGATTTGTGTAGTTTAAAAAGAATCTAGAATGAAATCACTGGAAAGGCAGGATATTAGCTGTTTCTGTTTTAATTCTTACTTTTACTTTCCAATTAAGCACGTTTGTCAGGGTATAGTATACTTAACTTCTAGACATTTGGGGTTGTGTTTTATGCCAAGCAATCTCACTATGTAGAAGAGGCTGACTTTAACCTCACAAGCTTCCTGCCTCAGCCGCCTGAGTGGCTGGAATGATAGGCATGTACCACAATTCCTGGAAAATTCCTGGACTTTGATAAATACCCAAGCAGATACTGGTGGCAGCACATACCGTCAGTCTCAGCACTTGGAAGGTTGAGGAAAGAAGATGCCTTGAACCCCAGAGTTTGAAACCAGACTTGGCAATAGAGAGAGATTCCAGGTTAAAAAAAAAGATCACAGGACTTCAAAAACAGGCTAGGATAAATGCATCTGCCATTAACCAAAATGTCACCTCTTTTAAGTGGCCTTGTTTTTATCCCCAAGAGAGCCTTGATGCTTTTTATTTCCCCTTAGGAAAAAATAATCGCTAATGATGCATGCCAGGTGTCATTCTAAATATTTCACCATCCTTAGCTCGTCGGTTAAATTTTGTGCCACCATCATACCCGTCTCACAGACAAGAAAATTGAGGAATCGAGAGAGAATTTCACCCTGATCCCGACAAGGACGGAGCTGGAAATGGCTGAGTTTCAATTTCCCACTAGCTAAAGGAATCAGAAGAGGGCCGGAAGGGCCCGGCCCACAGCAGAGCATGCCTCGTCCATGGGAGGCCCTGGCTCCGGCCCTCAGCACCCACTGGTCAATCAATCAGTAAACAGCAGAAGCTCAAACTAAGAATACATTTGGATTTGGGGAAAAAAAGAGGACTTTTTTGCAATCCTGTTTGTGGCCCATGAAGTCATCACCAAGGTGGGGGATGCGAAATGAGACGAGAAGGAGACAGAAAACGTCTTTCTTTTCTTAGAAACAAAAGCTAAAAGCAGGGCTGGGCGTGGCTCCATGGTACAGCGCTAAGCATGCTGGAGACCCTAGAGTCAATTCCCAGCATGGCAAAAAAAAAAAAAAAATATGTGTGTGTGTGTGTGTGTGTGTGTGTATAAATAAAGAAAGGACACAGCGACACTGGCCCTTTCTGTGGTTCTGTGAGGCCTCGATTATTTCCAAATTGTGATTCTAGATTTCACAAACCAGGAAGTGGAAAGGAAGAGACTGCTGCCTTTGGGTGCCTCCGGGGGCCCCTCCCCACCACGTGGTCCTGGAGAACGTGGCCTCTCCCTGCGGTGCCCGGTGCCCACGGTGTGAGGATCTGCCCAGGCAGTCTTCCCCACCTTAAACCTGTTCTGTTTTTTTGTTTTTTGTTTTTGTTTTTCCATGAAAACAACTCATTCCTAAATCACCAACTCCTAAAATTAGAAAAATACGAGGCTCATATTGTCATAAAACGATTCTAATACAGCAGCCCCGGGCGGCAGGGGGCTGGGGGTGGAAATGCTCGCTGGGGATGAGAAATTTGGTTTTCATTAGCGGTGAATGTGAGGACTTCTGTGGCTCTGAATGGACCTTTGATTCTGGCTGGCGGTGGCCTCCTTCCAGGGCCCGGTGAGTTTTGTTTTGTTTTGTTTTTTTCATGTAAAATGGGCCAGGCCCTTCCAGCTTATATCTCCCTGGACTCCCCGATACTGGCCAACACCCCAGCCTCTGGCCTCCTAAAGTCAACAGCTGGGGCGGCAGGAGAGGCAGCCGAGACCATTCACCTTTATTGACTCTGAGGTTTTATTAGAAACATTATGTTTCCTTGAGGTCTGAGCCAGATCCAACAAGACCAGCGAGTGACGGGCGGCCCAGGCCAGGAGGACCTGCCCCACTGGAGGACAGCTCCCCCCTTGAACTGCCTTCTCCACCCATGACCCCAGAAGTGGTCTCTTGTAACATCTCCACAGAAAACCCCATTTCTTCCCTTTTCTGCTCCAAGGAGAATAGCCCTATGCTCTTTTGGTCCCTGCGCACACAGTGTTTAAGCAGCTAAAGTGGTGGGTGCCTGGGATGGACCTGGGATGAATACAGGTAACAACCACCTTAGTCTCAGGGAACTGAGCCCCTGGGGGGGGGGGGGGGGAAGAGGACCACAAACAAATATGTAACACAGGGTTCCAGATGCCATTAAGCGTATTGAAGAATAAGACAGGATGACGTGACAGAAGGAGATCGGGAGTTGCTAGGCAACATTGGAGAAGGAGGACCACAAGGTCGACCTGGATCATGCCCGCAAAAGGCCGCAGTGTTCAAGGACACTGCTACAAATGCTGGTGGCAGGCCACTCAGGTCCCCCCTGTAGGGCTGGTGCCCCTGCTCCTCTGCCACCATGTACCCAAAGAGCAGAAAGCGGCAGGAACTCCAGAGGCCTTAGGAGGCCTTAATGAAATGCTCCCAACGTCAGGGCAGGAGGTAAAGTCTGTGCAGGCCCAGGGCTCACCATACCGATGAAGACCCAGTAGTGTCCACAATCTGAAGCCCACGCCGCCCCCCCTCAGACAAAAGACAAGCTTCACCACCTCCACCACACAGAAAAAGAGCCCCACAGTACATGCCCTGTTCCGACCCCCGGAACCAACAGGTGTGACCTTAGGTGGAAAACATACCTAGCTCAACTAAGGGTTTCAACATGAGGAGATCGGACTGGGTCACTCATATGGGTTCTACCACCCGTGACAAGTTTTTATAAGGGACGCGCAGAGAAGAGGAGGCCGCCGTGAGACCACAGGGACAGTCTACACAATAGAGCCACAAGTTAAGGGAAACCGGCAGCCACCAGAAGCTAGAAGAACGCAGAGCAGGCTGCGCGCCCTCCTGACACCTTGATGTCACACTGCTGGTCTCAAAGCTGCAGAGAAGGAGGCACTTCTGCCATTCCACACCACCCTGCCTGTGCTCCGTGAGTTGTGAACAGCATACGCCACGCCTGGGATCACCGATCTGACCTACTCATTAGTGATCTTGAAAACCACCAGAGCAAGAGGGAGAGGACTCTGCTGAGGGTCGTGCTGCAGGAAGCGGCCCTGGTCTCAGCCACGTGACGAGAAGGTTCCATGGGACCAGATGAGGAGGCATGGGAGGGAGGGGGTCTGGGCAAACCCCAGGAGAAGGTCCGGGTATAGATCTGTGGCAGCAGAGAACTCGTCTCCTTGACAGAACCAACTTCAGCACGCTGTGAGGCCTCTCCAGACGCTTCGCCTGACTATGAGACCCCGAGCCAGGCTGCTGGCTGGGCTTCCCGAGGAGAGCTGTGTGTGCGTAACGCCCACCAAGTCACAGGGCAAGGAAGGCACAACGGCAAGTCACCGCACAGTGGACATGGGATGGTGGCATTTGGAATTAGGACTGGACAGATGCAGAGGGTACAAGCAGGTGACATGCAGGTGCATTGCAGACCCTAGGTCACCTCCTTCCTAGTATCTGTAACTGTCCTTCAGCACAGGTACCGATTATAACCCTAAAAGACACAATCTTGAGCACCATAAACGCAAATGTTAAAATCTCAAAAATTCAAAATCCCGAAGGTCTAAAATTCCCCAGACCACAATTCCCATTTAAAAAAAAAAAAAGTCTAGACAAGAGGGCAGAAAGTCAAATTTGGGGAAAAGAATTAGTGTTTCTTGGTTGTACACTGGACGGGGGCATCATGTCACCATGTCCCGTGGTGTCACGGCTCGGATCTGAAACGCCCTTCAAAAGCCTGTGTTTGGAAGGTGATTCAATCTGAGAGGTTAATTCACTGGTTTCCTGTCCTGTGAAGCAGCGGGACCTGGCTGGAAGCGGCGGATCCCTGGGGCCTGACCTGAAGGACATCCACCCTGGCCAGCTCCGCCTATGGTCCTTGCTTCCTGATGGTGATGAAATGCTCAGGGCTTCTCCAGCGTGGCCCTCCCTCCATGCCCTTCCACCACTGCAGGCCGGCCCCCGCCCCCCAATGGACTGAGACTTGCTGAAACTGTGAGCTAAAATGAACCTTTCCTCCCGGAAATGGTGGATGGGTATCAGGTGTTGTGTCCCAGCGACAAAAAAAAATGTTGGAAACACTGAGCCAAAGAACCTAGGAAGCGTCAGCCTGGGTGTGTCTGTGACATGTGCCCAGAGGAAGTTAGGTATGACTGCAATCAGCATTTACGGGGCACTTCCCCCCACGGCCATCTTTATCCCTCTGATACACTTTTTCATGTGTCAAAATTTTCTGTTTTTTTTTTTTTTTGGGGGGGGGGTGGAAGGGTGGCTTTCTTCAGTTTTTTTGTCTCTACTTCCAACTGTCAGCGCTATTTTTTACACCTCAGTATGGAATTTCTTTTTTTATCACTTCCAATACAGGAGGCATTAAACTATGTAAAGGCGTCTAAAGAGTTCTAGTTTGTTTCGTACATTTTTTGCAAACTTGACATCCCACAAGTTCATTATCACAATGCCAACTTTGTGTGTGAGCTTCATGTGTGCACATAAAACACTGCCACTTCCTCAGTAAATAGACACTTGTAAAAGATAAAATTTCCAGAGGTTTTGATTCTCTGAGAAATTGTACCCACACTTGGGATTTTTGATAATTCATCAAGACAGGCTGTCACGGTGTTTTAGGACACACCGTTAGGAAGCAGAGTGCTCACAATGACCACGTATAGTGGTGTGCATTTTCTCACCTTTTTTTCTTTTTTGTAGCCCTGGAGATGGAACCTGGAACCCCCCACATGCTAGGCAAGGACTCTGCCTCTGAGCTACAGCTCCAGCCTTGACCTATGTCCTTAGGAGAACAGGGTCAGTGCCTGAGGGAGACACAGCTGTTGAAGCTCTCACCTTTACTAGGGGAAGATGTAGCATCCCTTGGGACCAGGATGTCTTAAGGGAGCGTTCCAGGGCCAAGCCAGAGCCAAGCAGGAGGAGCCACATGAAGAGGGTGAAGAGGGCGGAGTGAATGTGACTTTCAGGGTGACACCACAGAGCATTCCCATCCAAGGCCAGTGCTTATGCATGCATCTGTCATCACCATGATAAGATGGCCCCGGGAGACAGTCCCCACCCAGGCATGTCATGTCGTTCGTGTGCGTGCGTGTGTGCGTGCGCACGTGTGCGCAGAGAATTTGCAGTGGTTCCGGGGGGGCCTCAATGGACCTTAAGTACAGGGTATCAGGCAGAAGGTCACCAAAGACCGAGGAGGGGCTCACAGAAAAGGGGGTGCTGCCTACAGCCTCACACTGACTGGCGAGCACTTCCTCTAAATTTGTGTCCTCTGGGAGCCTCAGGGTGGAACTTACTTGGGAAAGGCCACTGCCAATATCCTTAGTTAAGGTGAGCTCCTACTGGGGGAGGAGAAGCCCTGAATTCTCATGACTGGAGTAATCAATGCCATTACTATAGTATTATGATTACCTTGTAACCATGGCGATCACACCCAGGGCCGCACGCACACGAGGCAAGAGCTCTGTCACAGAGCCCCGAGCCCCTAGAGTCCACATGAGAAGAGAGGACACAGAGGCAGGGATCCAAGGAAATGCCATGTGAAGACAAAGGCAGAGATGAGAGTGACCCAACGACAGCCACAGGACACCAGCAACGGCCAGCACCACAGCCGCAGGACGGCACGGAGCACACCCAGCCTCCTGATATGTTAGCCTTGGATTTTGCTGAGACAGAATATCTGACATCCACAACTTAAGGGAGGAAAACTGATTTTAGCTCAGTTTCCGAAGACCTCACACAGTCCCTTCATGGAAACCGGCAATGAAGGAAACACACGGCAGAGGCTGGAGAGCTGCTCACCCCAGTGCAGACAGAAAGCCACGTAGAAACAGGAACAAATGTCTGGAGACCCAGGCAGGGCCAGCGCTTTCCCAGGAAGAAGCTGTAACAATGTCTCTTCTTCCTCCCTTTACTCAATTCAAGCTGCTGGTTGGGGCCGCCATGTCAGGGCAGGCGCCCCTCCTCACTCCCTGGCCCGTAAGTCATTAACACACACCTGAAAGTTCTGCCCTGCGACCCCCCTAATCTCAACAGGCTGACACAAACCTTTCAGGTCCAACCTCAAGCATCCACCCCTCCCAGCCAGGCCCCACCTCCCAATAACGCACAGTTTCACAGTCCTCCCACTACATCCCAACACATGAGGCTTTTGGGGGATACTCCAGATCCAAGCCACAGCAGTGCATATACTGAGTTCCCCATTTAAAAGACTCAAAACAGCAAACACAATGTGAAAAGCAAAGAGAACAGGAACACAGCAGGACCTAGCATAGTAATCGAGAGAGGGAGGCACTGGCTGAAGTGTAGACAGACACACCAACAGGACAGAACAGACAGACCAAAATGGGTCCACATACAGTCAGCTAGGCTTTGACAAAGAAACAGAGACAGACCATGCAAAAAACCTACCTCAATGAGTGGTGATGGAACAACAGGATGTCCAGTCGCCAAAAAAAAAAAAAAAAAAAAAAAAAAAAAAAAAAAAAAAAAAAAAAAAAAAAAAGAATCTAGCCACAGATCTGACACCCATCACAATAATTAACTCAAAATTCATCGTAAATGTAAAAAAGCAGATCTATAAAATATCCAGAAGATAACAACATAGACGACTTTGAGTCTGGCAATGAGGTTTTACGTACAATGCCAAAATTGTGGTCCTGAAAGAAACTACTAACCACCTGGACCTTGTTGTAGTACAGACTTCGGTGACATGATACGGTGTCATGGAGACGGGAAGACCCGCCACAGAGAGGGTACTACTGATAAAGGACTGTTACCTAAAATCTACAACAAGTGAACAGGAAAAAATAAACAACCAAATTTAAAAATGGGTCACAGGGGTTGGAGGAATAGCGCAGTGGCCTAGCAAGCACACGGCCCTGGGTTCAATTCCCCAGTACCACATAAGCTGGGCATGGTGGCACACGCCTATCAACCCAGTACTTGGGAGACTGAAGCAGGAGGATTGCTGTGAGTTCATGAACAGCTAAGGCTACATAACGAGCTCAGGACCGGCCTGGACTACAGAGTAAGGCCCTGCCTCCAAAAAAAAAAAAAAAAAGTAATAATAAAAAAATGGGTCACAGACTTGGACACCTTGCCAGAGGAGACACACAAGGCTCTCCGTGTCATTGTCGATGAGGAAATGTGAATTGAAACAGCAGTGAGACAGCCCTACAAACCCACGAGAATGACCAAACTCCAGAACCTTCCTGACCCAACGCTGGGCCCTGGGGTGGACAGGAAGCAGCAATGCTCATTCATTGCTGGCCGGGAGTGCAAATGGTAAACAACTGGGGAGACAGTTCAGCTGCATCTTACCAAGCTAAACACACTCTTGCCACATGACCCAGCAAACACGTCTCCTGGTGCTTACCATGGAAAGGCTGAAAGCTTATGTCCACACAAAAACCTGCACGTGATATGTCTATCAGCTTGATTAATAACTGTCAAAACCAGGGAGCAAGCAAGACGCTGTTTAGTGGGCGAACAGATGAGCTGTGGTACATCCAGACAGTGGAATATTATTCAGCCCTAAAAAGAAATGAGCGATCAAGCCATGAAAAGAATGAGGAAACGTTAAGTCTAAGTGAATAAAGCCAATAGGAAAAGGCTGAGAAATATGTGATTCTGGAAGAATGTGACAGGCCAGAGAAGGCAACACTCGAGTGACCGTCAGACAGTCACCAGCTGTCAGAGAGGAGGAAGAGGTGAGTAAACAGGAAACGCACAGGGGACTTTCTAGGGCAGGCACGCAGGGGATGAACAGATGTCATTATATGTTTATCCAACCCCATCGGACATACAACACTGAGAATGGGCCCTAATGTCGCCAGTGGGTGATCACAATGTGTCCTGGTGGGCTGGTCATTTGTGACCGCTGTACCCCTTTGCCGGGGGATATTATTGATAATAAGGAAAGCTGTGCTTGTGTCAGGACAGAGGATATCTGGGAAACCCTGAACCTTCTCAATTTTGCTGTGAACCTAAAACTCATCTTTTAAAAAATTTTTGAAAGCATAATTTTTAGTTTTAAAGGAATTAAACACGCTACAACATTCATCCTTCCTCAGTACAATGATGGATGAGATTTAAAAACACTCCCCACGTGTGAGATTCACTACATAAAGTATTCAGAATGGGCAAATCAAGACAGAACGTAGGTGACTGGCCACGGAGGGCTAGAGTGACAGGGACGAGGGTGTGACAACTCCAAGTTTCAAGGTTTCTCGAGAGCAATGAGGGAAGCTTACACTACCTTCTAGTAAACATACTGTATCACTGAATTGCACACATTTCTGTCTTAAAAACAATCACCTTCAAGTCTGGAGAAATTGGGAAGCAAATGGGATGACAGGAACATTTACTCTGGATGGAAACAAGAGTCTCTCCTCTCTCTCCTCCCTCTCTCCCCTCTCCTGCCCCCCCCCCTTCCTCCCTCTCATTGAAATTGAGCCCAGAGTCTTTGTACTGAGCTATGACCTCAGGTTTTTTTAAATTCATTCTGAGATAAGGTCTTACTAAGTGGCCCAGACTGGGCTCAAACTTGCAATCCTTCTGCCTCTGCCTCCCAGAGTGCTCTGATTACAGGCGTGTACCACCACACCCGGCTCATACGTTATGACTTAAGAGAATGGAGCCTGACTGAGAATTTGCATTTTTATATTCTCAAATGGTGCTACTGGCCCCTGAATCAGACTTTAAGTGTTATTTTGTGTAAAATGTTCTATGGCTGGCCCCTGAGCAACGACTCAATATCACGTGAGCACATTAGTCCTATACATCTTGATGTTTAGGACAAGGGATATTACTTGTTTCGCAGCTGGGGAAACTGAGGCCTGGAGAAGGCAGTACTACCAAAAGCTGACAGAACAGAACATGATGGAACTGAGGATCCAGACGTCACAGCTCCAGGTTGAAGGCTCCACCACAGGATCAGAGCAAGCCCACTTTCCCTAGAATCTCTGTCCTCAGCGAGACAAGGGAGACACGTGCCCCGCACCTCTCTCACTGCACCCCCACTCCCTGTGATGTTTTATCTAGGCCTGCTGGGCTACCTGGATGTGTTTCCTGCCACTGCCCTTCCCCTGCCTCTCTAAAGCCAGCCAGGATGCCTGCCACTCTCTGCCCCACTCTGGGACCCAGGCCTTAGCCCCAGCAGGTGGGGTCAAGGTTGGAATCAATTCACAGAAGACATGGCCCTTAGGTCCCCAAAGGGTCCCGTGAGGGCACTCACAAGTGGCCCCGCAAGCTTACGCAAAGCCACTGTATATCCTTGTCCCTTTTGCTCCTGTCCAACTTACAGAGAGTGGCTCTCCCAAGGGGCAGCCAGGCAGGCAGCACCTGCAGAAAGAAGGCACCTCTCGCCCGGACTTTGGTACTTAGCCAGTCATTTCCTGAGCACTTGCTCTGTCCGGATCAGGGCATGCTGGGCCTTGGGAATATACTTTGGGATTGAAAGCCAGTTGCAGGGTCTCCCAGTCTGCTAAAGAGGGCAACTCTGACTCTAAGCAATCATCATGGGAGTGTGCCCAAGATCCAACAGCAAAGGTCACCTTGAACGGTCCTCAGGGAACATAGCCCAGTCTTCATCCACGCCCTAGAACAGCCTGGCTGCCGTTACAGAAGTGCCCCATGTTGTCTCGGCCCTCTCATTCTAGACTGGGACCAAAGCAGCCATGCCTGGCGATTCCCCCCCCCCCCAGAGGGGCAGACACCTGTCGGGGATGAGGTGCCCAGGGAGGCACCAGTTCCACTGCTCCAAGGTGCTTCGCAAAGGGAACATTCATACACACGATAGTCTGTCCCGCAACGGCAGCGAACTCACTGTGTTTCAGTGATTCTTCAGACACAATTTTTCACATTTTGACATCCCTGGAATCGGACGATGTCTTACAACAGCTGTTGGCGGGGTTCTCTGGAGGGAGTTGTCACTGCCTGTCCTGAGCGTCAAGTCTGCAGGGGATTCTGTGGCCTGGAAGGATCCCCTCCAGACAATAGAGGAGTGTTCTTTCAAGTTCTAGAAACCAAGTGGTTGTGGGTACAGGGTGGAGAAGCAGGAAGGCAGCGTGTTTTGCAGCATTCCTCACAGGGGAGCCTCAGGTGGCTCGGTGCACAATGACCCAGCTAGCGCTAGTGGCTCTTGGCCATCTGGGGAACTTTTTAGGACATGCTGTATCAAATAGCACTTCTCCTGGTGGAGAGGGGCTGGGAGGCCAGGACAGCCTGCCACCCCTCTCCTGACCAGGTGGGAGCCTCTGCTGATTTCCCAGGTGTAAATACTCTCACCATGGCTACTCTTAACACCAAAAGTTTAAACAGAGGGTTGCAAAATTCCTGAATCTTTAACAATAGGTCTTTGTTTCTCTCCTGTGAGCCAGTGGCATCCCGCCAGTGCTGCGGACGTCTGTACCCACGTGAGTAAAGCATCAAGTGCCCTCACGCATTTGAGACATAGAGATCTTCGTCACCAACATTTGAGTGGCAAAAAGACAATATTATATGAAAAAAGCACAGAATCTAACTTTTGAATCAGATTTTGAACGTGAACTTTCTTTTCACATAAATGTCCTTTCATACAAATTTAATTCCATACAACTTTCCCTTTTATATAAGGACAAGGTTTGAGATCATTCACTCACACACACACACACACAGCTCATAAAACTGAAGCTCTTTTAATATAACATGTAATGTAAGGGACAAGGCATTGCATCGTTAACAGAATTTGTATTTCCTAGGCTGTATAAAATATTGTATCTATTTTCAATGATATCACAGAATTGTTGAAATATAGCAATATGTATTTTTAAGCTTTACAGGTGTTTCTGAGAACCGGTTACAACACTGAGCCAGGAATCAAAATGAAGAGACAGGTTTCAAGCCTAGATTTGCTGCTGTGTGACCTTGGGCAAGTGGGTCATCCTCTCTGAGCCTATTTCTTTTCTTTTTTTTTTTAAGACAAAGTCTTGTTCTGTAGTCCAAGGTGGTTCTGAACTCACCACATAGCCCAGACTGGTCTTGAACACACAGCAATCCTCCTGCCTCAGCGTCCTGGGTGCTGGGATGACAGGCGGGCATCAAGCTCAGGGCCTTGCACTTGTGAGTCAAGCATTCTAACGCCATGTTATCCATCCAGCCCTGCTGCTTCTTGTAATAACTGCTACATACGGCTGTTCTGAAGATGCAGGGTGACTCTGAGCCAAAACGGTTATCCTGTGCTTTAGGTAAGCAGCCAATTGTCTCTCCTGCCACGGCTGAGCCTGAGTCAGCCTCTGGCACATGGACCCCTGGAGCTGGTGTGTACCAGGGGGCTATGCACACTGGAAAGCGCCGTGCTGACGTTAAGGACAGCCTGCAGATTGTGCGAGGCAGACAGGATCCACACACAGCTGTGTGCCCAGACCACAGTGGACAAGCCACCCGTAAGAACAGTACCGCAAGGCTCGAGCCCCACCTTCCGCATGGGGGAGCGCCTGTCCACCTGTGGGCGACCTGTCATGCCAGCCTGGCCTTGTGGTCGCTTCAGAACGGAGCAGTGGCCATGGCAATGGCCTCCTCGTGTGCAGGGGCTGACACGGGAGTGGCGACGGAGGGTGGGGGACGGGGCTAGGTCCTCAACACTGGAAATGTTCCCACAAGGCTCCCACGTAATCACCCCACCACGCAGCTGCCCTGGGGCAGCCCCGCACGGCCGAAGAGGTCACCACTCAGCCCCTCACTGATGCGGCGGCCTGGAGGGCTCTCAGCCCGGCCCACAGCAGCCACCTGCGCACTGCGTCTCCGGAGCTTAGTGCCAATTACTTTGCCAAGAGCCACACCGGATGGACAGACGGGAAAATTCACATTCAACTCAGAGGTCAGCGCTAAGTAGAGAAGGGGACACAGGTGCCGTGGAAGGCCGCAGACACTGTCGCCCCACGCCAAAGTGCAGACACTTCCTGAGAGCGCTGCCTCTCCACAGATGGGTAAAAGTCAACCGAGAGCTGGGGACAAGAAACAGTTCCTGGCTGACGGCAGCATGAAATTACACACAGCGCCAAACGCAAACCCCTCTTCCTTAGATGGGGCCACAGGGAAACCGTGTTTCTTCCTCATTCCAAACCAAATGCTTGCACTCAGCAGGGGGCGAAACGGGCCCCAGCTGCCACTACCTCTGCAGTCTGCCAGCCAGCTCCCTGGCACCCGAGGCGTCAGGCATCACTCTAAGTCCCTGCTAGCCAGTTCAGGCCTCCATCCTTCCCTGCACCCCCTGCGGGCTACTGGGCCCATGCCTGCCGCCTGAGTTCCCCACGGCTCTGCCTGTGGAGAGAAGCCAGCCTCTCTCCACTGTCCTCAGCACAGGACACATGTCCCCCCAACACATTCCTGCTCCTGACAGAAGGGCCACAGGCTCACCGCCTCCCCCGGCTCCCCCAATGCTCAGCGAGACCTCTTCTCAGGGCAGTGCCTCAGAGATGGCGGGTCCCCTAATGGGACTTCACACCCCTGACTTTCCACCCCTGGGTCTCTATCCACACGTGACCTGCTCTGAGGGACCTTCGCCGGCTGCCCCATGTGACCCTCCAGCCTCCAGGGCCACCTCCCTGGCTTGTGGATGGCCGCCTGACTCTAGGCGCTCCAGCGTGACGTCCAGGCACCAGACCTCGGCGATGTGTCTGCTGCCGTAGCCCCAAGCGTCAGCCAAGCGCCTGGTGTGAAAGCGGACGCACGGCGCATGCCCGCTTCCAGGACGAATAAACAGCACTTCCTAGTTTCCATGGGGTTTTCACAGCCAACGCACGACCTGCCCTTCAGTAGAGGAGCAGACCGAGGCCAGTCACAAAGCCAGAAGGTGGCGGAGCTGGGCTGCAAGCCCGGGTCTCACTCCAAACCCCTCACTCTCCCACTAGAAGTCGTGATTTCTGTCCCTGCTGACGTGCTCTCGAGGGTTTTGTGGGACGAGGCTGCCCTGAATCTCTTGTCCTGCCTGCCCACATGTGGCTGTGCAGAGTCCCTTAGGGACAAATGATTCCCAGGTGTGCAGGGTCCCTTAGGGACAAATGATTCCCAGGTGGGCTCAGCCCCACCTGGGTGCAGAATCTGTCTCCACTTTTCGGCGTGCACCTAGAAGAGTCGCGTCACCCTCGGAGGCACAATAATCACCCTCCCAGCCTGCCACAGAGCGAGAGTTCAATACTGTTAATCTTATATTATTTACATACAGATATTAAAGTATTATTAGTAAAAAATAGACCCTCTCAGTACATCCGGGTAATAAAACACTTAAAAAGCAAGTAAGACTTACCACCTCCTGGCAACCACTGCTGGCTTCACGAGTGACTTCCAGGTCCTTCTGCCTCATCTGGAAAGAGAAAGGAGGGCAGGAAGATCAGAAGCCCCTGCTTCAACATTTTTTTTGAGACAGGGTCTCGCTCTGTGGTCCAGGCTGGTCCTGAATTCACTTCAGAGCCCAGGCTGGCCTTGGACTCACAGCAATCCTCCTGCCTCAGCCTCCCGAGTGCTAGGATTACAGGCATGTGCCACCACACCCAGCTTATGTGGTGCTGGGGAATCGAACTCGGGTACTTAGCGCTTGGCTTAGCACTTGCTCAAGCGCTTTAACCGCTGAGCCATTCCTCCAGCCCCTGCTTCAACTTTATGAAGCCTTTTCCCTCTCACTCGGTCATTTTCTTGTTTTCCCAGCAGTAGAGATTAAACCCAGGGCCTCTGTTAAGAGCTACATCGCCGGGGCTTTAAAAAGTTTTTTTGAGACATGATCTCACTAAATCGCTAAATTGTCCAAACTGGTCTCAAACTTGAAATCCTTCCTACCTCAGCCTCCTGGAGTGCTGGGTTAGAGTTTTCCCTACTACATTCAATAACCGCTTCGACTTTCACAGGCTGGAGATGGGCAGACAACGCTCCCATTCTGTAGACGGAAAGACTAAAGCTCCAAAAAGAGAGATTGGGACAGGGCGGGGGGCGGGGGGCGCCACTTCTATGCTGTTTATCGTTTCAAAGACAAACATGTAATTCATATCTTTTGTTACTAAAAAGAAATAAAAATCCCAAACTAGTAGGCATCTGTGGGCAGAGGTGCACCCAGACAAGGCCAGGTGGCAGCTGGGTTGCGGCCTCACCTGGCTCTGCCGGGGGCTCTAGACCCGGGAGACTCAAGACGCCTGGCTGGCAGGCACGGTGAAATGGTAGAACAGGGGAAGCCTGGCTCTGTCAACAGCACTCAGGCCCCATTAAAAAGGTCCCCAAAACGCGGAGGTCATTTCCCCCTACACAGTGGCCGTATTTATTTTATATATCTGGCCAAATGCAGCAGAGGAATCCAGGCTGCAGAGCGGGGGCGGGGGAGGAAATGGAGGAAAGAAAGCCACGTGGCGTTTTATGGGCCGCATTAAATCCCTAACACAATGAACCTGGTGCTGCTAGCCACGCGGACTCCGGAGAGTCTGGGCAAGGGAGGCGGGGCTGCAGGAGAGGCAGGAGGCGGGCTGGCCAGCCCAACACACGCATACGCACACTCCCACGCACATATGCACGCACAGCATGGGGTGCACGTGGCTGCAGGTGCGGCCTATCCAGCAGGAGCCCTGTGCAGGTGTATTAGTTTGGGTTCTTTCAAAAGGCAGAATTTATAGAAATTATAACATAAAGGATCTATCTGGAATACTTACAAATCTGAGGCTAGAGAGAGTCCAAGATGGCGGCCTGCACCTGCGAGAGGTGGAGTGTCCGATGGCCGCTGAGCCGCGAAGCAAAAGTCCCGACCGGGGCTGCAGGACAGCCAGCGAGTCGACTGGAGCCTGAAGATCAGGGCAGACAGGCGCCAGTAGAAACTGGGGCAAATCTGTGATCTGCAGCGTGTAGCAACAACTTCGAAGGCGAGAGTTTTCCCAGAGGAAGAAGCCTCAACCAGCGCTGGCTTCCTTCCTTTTATACTGTTGGAGTTTCAGTTGGCCTTCCCACATCCGGTGGGTGCTCTTCCCTCATTGGCCAGCCCACAAGTCACTCACACTCAAAGCCAGCTGGTTCTCAATTCCCAATCTAGCTGTGGTGCCCAAACGCTAACTCAGGTGTGGTTCCTAAACCCTAATCCACGTGGGGTTCCTGATTGCCTCAAGTTGCCATAATCTCGCCAACGTCCTCTCTCCCACACATCCACTCATGTACACACACACACACACATACCAGGGGCTCACACACATACACACACACATTGCTTTGAATTTCTTTTCCTCTGGGGGACATCTCAACCCACAAGCACCGGTTATCTGTGATCCCCTCCTGTTTTCCACGATGGCTGGCCTTTGCCCCCGGGTCTCCAGGAAGATGGCCTGGCACCCTAAGAACCCAGCAAGGCAGTTTCTGGTGGGCCTTGGGCAGGGAGGGGCCTCTTCTCCTCACCTCCAGTACCGTGAGGCCAGGCAAGCAGGAGCCATGGTGGTTGTGGGGGGAGAGGGCGGCAGCCCATCAGTCACCCAGGCCCATCTCCAGCACCTGGCATGAGAGTTGGTTGGAGGGCAGCCCCTTACCCAAAGGAGAGAGCCCGTAGTATAGTACCTGAAGAAAGAAAGAAAAGAAAGACAAAAGAAAAGAGAAAAGCTCTCTGGGTGTGAGTCCTGTGAGTTTCTAGCAAATGGGTGGGAAGGTTGCTCACCCAGTGGCTCCCAGTGGCTTCTAGTCAGCTGAGGCAGGAGAAGCTTCCTCTTGTCACATCAAACACACTTGCTCTTTTGGAATCTGTGGGCATTCTAGCAGTGTGAATCTCAGCACATTGGAGGCACGTAAACCAATGATAATACCAGATACTTGTGGCTGGAGGAATGGCACAGTGGTTAAAGCACTCAACTAGCAAGCATAAAGCCCTAGGTTCAGCTCCCCAGCACCACAATAACTGGATGTGGTGGCACATGTCTGGAATCTCAGCACTCAGGAGGCTGAGGCAGGAGGATTGCCAAGTCTAAGGCCAGCCTGGGCTACACAGTGAGTTCAGGATGAATCTGGACTACAGTGAGACCATGTTCCCTCCCCTCCAAAAAAATCTGACACTTGTATAGCACCTACTATGTACCAAGCACATTCTGAGGGCACCGCACATATTGGCTTGTGATTCACATGTCAGTGTACCTTTTGGGTTCAGAGATGAGTGAGGCCCAGAGCAGCTAAGTGACTTGATCCGGGTCACGCAGCCTGTGACTGGCAGGGCTGGGATTAAATTCTGGCAGCTCCTCTTTTGAAGATGCAACATGTGAAGTTTAGATCTGGAATGTCTCCAAAAGCCTCACAGATTTGGATACTTACTATGGATTATAATTGGATTTTGCTTGTTGTCTGCAGGTGGGGCCTGGTCAGGAGATGGATTACAGGTGTGTGAAGGGCAGGTGTTTGTGACCTGGAAGGCTACAAACTCCTACCTAGCATCTTTGTGGGCCCTGACAGCTCCTCTTGTGATGCTGTGAACAGCTGTTCTCCA
Source organism: Ctenodactylus gundi (assembly GCA_004027205.1). NCBI lineage: Eukaryota > Metazoa > Chordata > Mammalia > Rodentia > Ctenodactylidae > Ctenodactylus > Ctenodactylus gundi. The sequence goes on along the minus strand of PVKB01002684.1, from coordinate 213,511 downwards.
CCAGACACTCCTGCCATTGCCAGCCACTATGAATGGACTGAGACCTTCTGAAACTATGAGTTAAAATAAATTTTTCATAAGTGATGGATGTTGGGTATTGTAGGCACCGAGACGGCTCTACAGCACTGGCCCAGCCATACTACCTGCCTCGCAGGGACTCCCTGCCTCACTCGGGCACTCACACAGCCACACAACGGTTTGGATCCTGGACACACTCCAAGACTACGGGTTGAGGGCTTAGTCCCCAGCTTGGCACTCGGGGCGATGATGGAAACTTCAGGAGGTGTGGCTCTAGGTAGGGGTGTGTCCTAAAAGATTAGAGTACCTCAATCTCCTTCTTTTTCACATCCTTCTGTGAGGTGAATGGCTTGCCACATGTTGCCTCTGTGATGTACTGCTCCCCTCCACCCCGTGAACTCTGCAAAACCCTGAGCTGAAACAAACCCTCCTTCCTTCCACTTTGATTGTCTCTGGTGTCTGCTGCTATGGGGGGGGGGGGGTGCTGCCCTGTGCAGCAGCCAGAGGCTGATGAGACGGATCAGCTTCTAAAGCAACTGAAGTTGGCCAGAAATTCACCCTCATCGCTTCTCAGCACGAGAAAAAAGGACTTACCGCACGCACATAGGCCCTGTGTGCTTCTGGGCTCTTTCTCCATCCCAGATACCTCTCATGCCGCACAATCAGACCCCAGTGCTCACTGACAGAGGAGGAAACTGAGGCAGAAAGAAACCTGGTGTTTGAATGAGTTTAGGGTGGCCAGTTGCTGAGGTCAGCGCCTTAGAGAGCACAGGGGAGGGTGAAGACCAACCCTGTACCCCTAGGCTCCTGGTCTTTTCCTCTGCAGGGAGCACGGACTGAGCCTTGAGATCCCATCTGCTTCAGCATGTGCAGCAGAAAGTACAGCAAGGCTGGGAACACCCATCCCTGCTGGGCTTGGGTGACTCTGGAGCTCACCCAGCCCTCCGATGCTGTTCAGGGGACCCATCATAGCTGGGGTAGAGTGACTCTAGGGACCACCCATGCCCAGCAATGCTGGGACCTGAACAGAGCTGTCACGCTACCCTGGAGTCACACCTTAAAATTCTGAAAATAAGATGTGACCTGACACCCTGGAAGGGACACACCCACCTGTGAACAGTGGCAGATCCGGGGCGTGAAATTTGTGGGTAATTTTTTATTTCCTTCTTTGTACTTTCCCACACTTTCCAATTTTTTTCTGCACTGAATGTACATCACTGTTATAACTGGGGGCGGGGGGAAGTGTACTTTTATTTCTTCCAGAAGAAACTGAGGACATATCATCTGGCGTATCTGAGCCCACGTGTAAAATGTGCCAACCTTGTTGAGCCAAGAGGAAGAGATGGGAATGGAGAAAGAGAGAACCAGACCTTGCTGGTGCCTTCCTTGGTAGCAGGTGAAGTGCCAGGAATACTTCATCTTGCCTGAAGCTGGGCTCTCTGATCCTCACTGCACCAACAGGGATACTGAGGCACACAGAAAAGCCACTTGCCTGACTCTACTAGTATGTGACAGAGATAAAATTGAAGCCAACACCATCTAAAGCAAAGCCCTATCCTCCCCACCAGTCCGCATTGCTTTCCCACAAGGGGGCAATTCTGTGCACAGGGATGTTTCTCTAGAAGCCACTTGAGAAACAGGAACCTACGTGCAAAAATATTCAAGTCAAGGTTAACTACAAAGCAAATAACTTAATTTCAATAATGGGATGCGGGATCCTATAAAAGGTGATTTTTTTACAATAACTTAATAGTGATATCCAGCCTCTAAGGATCCCTCAATGACCCCCACCTTTTCTGGTAATCACAGCTCAGTGAAATCCTCTCTCATCCCGATGGGCCTTGTTCAGATGCCACTTCCAAGGAGAAGTCTTGTTTTTAGCACTCACTCTCGAGGAAGCCAGATGCTGGGTCATAAAGACACAGGCCGGTGTGGGGAGACGCAGGGGCTTCCCGCCACAGTGACGTGGGGCGTCATCTTGGGGACAGCTGACGGCGGCCCCGGGGTGACGCCTCATCTGCAACTGCATGGGTCACTGTGAGCCACAGCTGCCAGCTAAGCTCCCTTGAACTCACTGCCGAACCCACAGAAAATAAAGGTCATTGTTTAAGTCACCAGGTTTCGGGGTAATTCCCTCTGCAGCGAGAGACCCAGTAAGCAGATGCCTCATCCAAGGGGCCCTGCACGTCAGCGAGAGCGCGAGAACTGTGGCTGCGCTTCCGCTTCCGGTGAATTGGTTTTGCACATGTCACGCTAAAGGAAAAGAAAAAAGAGGATACCAAAGTACATGTGCTTTTTTCATTATGTTTGGGATCAAAAACATGTCCCCTAAAGGCTTACACGCTCAGGTTTCTGGAAGGTGATTAGCTCCTGAGAGTGCTAATATCATTGGTGGACTCTGATGAGTTCATAGTTCAGTGCGCTGTTAGGAGGCGGGGCCCGGCTGCAGGAAGGAGGTCACCAGAGTGGAGCCGGAAGGCGGTATGTATTCTCATCCCCAGCCCCTTCCTGTCTCTCTGTCTCCTCTGCCTTGGAGCCAGCCCACTTCGGACGAATGTATAAATGTAAGCCAAAATCAGCCTTTTCTCCTCTAAGCTGATCCCAGCCTCAGAAAGGTGACTAATACAATGATTGTATTGATGCAAAGGTCAGAAGTGGTCAGAATTAATCTATGCTGTTAGCAGTCTGGGTAGTTAGGACTTTTGCAAAGGGAGATTAGTATGAGGCAGGGCGGGGTGGGACTCTTAGCGGCTGGTGATGGCTGGTTACACGGGCCTGCTTAGTTAGCAAAAGCTCATACTACACACTTAGGATTTCTGCACCGCATCCATTCAGGCTGTTGTGTATGAGAACAATAGAAAAATACAACAAATACTTATTTTTAAAAATTTATTACAAAGGCATTTGGCAATTAATTCCCCTCAAAACAGTGTACCTTGCCCCCTTGCACTATCACATCATTCTTTGCACCTTCTGAAGCAGTTCTGCAAGTCTTCTTTCATGGGAGTCTTCAGTTCCATGATTGTGGCTGCCACAATGTCCTGAACTGATTCATACCTTTACCTTTCATGGTTTTTTTGACTTTGGGGGAACACCGGAAGTCACACTATGCCAAATCCAGCAAATAAGGTGGATGAGAACACACTGTAGGGGTTGGAGAAATGGCACAGCAGTTAAAGCACTTGCCTTCTTTTGAGACAGGATCTCGTTCTGTAGTCCAGGCTGGTCCTGAACTCACTATGGATTGCAGGCTGGCCTCGAACTCACAGCACTCCTCCTGCCTTAACTTCTGAGTGCCAGGATTACAGGGGTATGCCCCCATGCCTGACTTATATGGTGCTGGGGAGTGGGACTCAAGGCCTTGTCCTTATTCTAAGTGCTGTGCTGTTCCTCCTGCCCCTAAAAATGTTCCAATTTTAAAATACTTTAAAACAATCACTGTGTAAAATCTAGACACATGTGATCAAGGTCTGGGAAGGGAGCAGACACTCAGGAGGGCCTATGCAAATGTTGTGCAGCTCTGTGAGCTGCACACGCACAGGAGGCAGGATGAAAAAATAAAAAAGGCATGTTTGTGTTGAGAGAAAGGGACTCTGGGTAATTTTAAAACCTTCAAGTATATCATTTAAAAAAAGTATCATACTGTCCTGTCAAAGAGAAGGAGGAAAGGGCCTAGAAGTATAATCCATTCCACAGAGTGTCTCACTAGAAAGTAAAATACAGTCCTCGAAGGAGTTAGCCTCTTAGTCACCAAGACTTGGCCACCCAGAATGCCTCTTTGCCAGAGACTTTACAAATCATTCACTGGTGGTTTCCCAAGCAGAATTCGTTATTGAACTCTACCTTTTTCATTAAGGCTGAAAAGCAGAGGCCGGCTCATATGAGGTTGGCGGTCCAGCGGGCTTGGAGGGAAGCCACGCCACGTGGGGAGAAGGTGTCGGCAACAGGGTGAGCAAACAGAGCCCAAAGGGTCAGTGTGCCGAGAAGGAAGGAGGAAATTTGTGGATCTGGAGAGGTCTTCCGGGAGCTGATAGGACAGGATCCGGGCAGAGAGGTGGCCGTCCGGTCCTCAGCTTCACCCTCAGGGAGCTGTGGAGGTTGGTGATTTCCCACCACAGCTTTCCAGAACGGAGTCTGCATTGAGGACAAACCCTCCAATATTCAGATTTATGAGGAAGGCATCAAGTCTACCTACAGCCCCTCCCCTGTGCCATCCCCTGGCTCAAAACATTCACTGGCTGTTAAAGAGCGTCCCCAGTAGACTCCGAGTACTAGCCTAACCCACCACACCCCCAGCACAGTGTCGCCTGTGGCCTCCAGGTCAAGTGCCCATTGGTTATTTCTCCTCGGAACCCGCTGTTCACAAGTTGATTTTCACACAGCAAAAGGCTTTCGAAACTGCCAACATCAGGCAGCCCCCACTGAGGAAGTGTTTGACAGGCCCGTGCCAACGAAAAATCAAAAGTCTGGGGAATTAAAACAAACTAGCAAAACGAAGAGGCCAGCAGCTGGGGACGTGATGGCAGCGGATGCCCCGATGGGGAGTTGGAATCCTTAATATGTAAAGAACTTACAAAGAACTCAGAGATGCCCATGGACAGAAGGATATTAACGATAAAAAGGAAATATACATGCTGGGACTAGGGGTGAAGTCAGTGGTAAGGACACGTGCTCTCAGCACTCAGGTGGCCCTGGTTCAATCTAAGCACCAAAAAAAGGGGCAGCCCACATTTCCGGGTCCCCCTTCTGACTAGCAGAAACTTTACCTGACTATCTTTCTTTCCCATCTGTGAATTGCCCAATAAGGTGTTCTCTTAACAGACTGCAAATAAAAAGAAAAAAGGAAAAAGAAATAATGTGCCAAGTGGCTAGCACATTCCTGTAATCCCAGCACTCCGGGAAACAGAGGCAGGCATATCACAAAGTCAAACCTGGGAAACGTGTCAACTGAGCCACACCCTGTCTGAAAAAGCAAAAATAAAAAAGTACCAGCCCTGTCCTGAACTCACTATGTAGCCCAAATTGACCTCAAACTCACCACAATTCTCCTGCCTCAGCCTCCTGAGCACTGGGATTGCAGGTGGGTACCACCATGCCTGGTTCCTGTCTCAAAAACTAAAAAAAAAAAAAAAGCCTGGGACTGTAACTGTTGTGAAAGCCCTGAATCCCCAGTACCGAAATAAAGTAGTAGGGCAGCTAGACAGAAAGGCCACCAAGCACTTGGGGAGGGGAGCAGGGTTAATCTGTACAAGGGCCACAGAAATGCGGCACAAGAACATCAAGCGAGTTGGTGGAGCCGCCCTCCATTAGCGGAACAATGACGAGAGCGTCTGGTTCTGGCCCTGGGAGTGTGTGAACTGCAAACTCTTTCTTCAAGCTACTGGTAATATTGGTCCAAAGCCTAAAAATGACATCCCTACTTTTTGCCCACTTTTCTAACCGTTTCCTCAGAAACTTCCTGAGAGAATCTGGTGATATTTATCCATCTTCTTAAAATGTCCCTAAGCTGCTGATTATTTCCTCTGAGACCTGAATGTCAAAATACAGCCGGAGGGGGTACAGTCCAGAGATACCCCCCACCCCACACCCAGAGGCCGAAAATCACCCGGACGTCCAGGGAGTGCGTGAGACGATGACGATCCCGATGCATCTTGGTGGCTGAAAGCGTTCAGCAAATACCTTGCCAAAACCAAGAGGTCCGGGCGACGCAGGACGAGCTGATGGGGTAGATCTGCAACAGGACACGAGCTTTGAAAGTCTGAAAGAAGAAAATAAGCCCCTGGAGGCTGGGAACACACTCGAAATAGGTTGCTTTGGGGAGGTGGATTTGGGGGAAAATTGAATAACTGTTCATCTACTCTTTTCTGGACTTTCCAAAACTTCGAGAGGCAGAGTTAAGATGATAATCATTCAAGCAGTTAAAAGCTGCAGAGCAAAGCCAAACTCCCTGTGACCCCCTGTGGATTCTCCTAGGGAGAACTTTCTTTTGCAAATCTGCATGTGAGAGGCTCAACAAAGCCAGGCGTGGCGGTACACGCCTGGAGTCCTGAGACAGGGAAGGAGGGAGGGTCGCAAGCTCAAGGCCCGCTGGGGCAGCTGGCAGCTAGCAAGAGCCTGTGTCACAAGAAAAAGAACAGCCAAGGGTCTATGGGTTCCGTCCCTAGTACCACACACACATGCGCACACGTGACAGACATTTGTGAGCGAAGGCATGTGAGTCGTTTTTCTCGCTTTACTTTTACAACTCTGTCATTTGTGTTTGTCTTTTCTCCTTTGTGATTCTTGAAGCAGAAATCGCACGTCTCTCGTTTCTACCCAGCCCCTCGACACCCAGGGAGCGCTCAAAATGGTGTTTTTTTTTTAAATAGTGAAACATCTTTTCTAGTTAATTGTGTACGTTTATCATAAGATGAATATTTTATTTGTTTGTTTTTGTAGATGGGTCTTGCTCTGTAGCCCAGGCTGGTCCTGAGCTCACTGTGTAGCCCAGGCTGGCCTTGGCCTCACGGCAATCCTCCTGCCTCAGCCTCCCGAGTGCTGAAGTTGCAGGTGTGTGCCACCCTGTCCAGCTTTATGTGGTGCTGGGGAATTGAACTCAGGGTCTTGTGCTTGCAAGGTGAGTGCTTTCACCCCTGTGCCATTCCTCCAGCCACAAAATGAATACATTTTTAAAATATGAGGTCAGGACACTGGAAGTCAAGGATTATTTGTGAGTTGGGCTGGTGGTATAGCTCAGTGCTATAAGTTTTAAGTCAGATCCCCAGTAACTGACCTTTTCTCCACACACAAGCACACTCACACACGTGTGCATGTGTACGTGCACACAAACACAGCATTAAGCCCATTCCTTACGCAGTCCGGAGCTCCCTGAAAGCCAACAGACAGGATGGAAATGTCCTGGATGTGCTTCCAGGGGCAATCCTGTCCCTCCCTAGTGACCATCACATGGTGATGCCAACCCTACTGCCTAGTCCTGGAAACTCTATCCTAGGAGCCCCGATCTGCAACTTAGTAGCAGCAGAGCCTTGAGCAAGTCAGCGGTCCTCAGATCTTTCACTGAAGACGTTGTGTGCTGACGTAGATGCACCTTGCAGTCACCGCGATTTCTAGGAAGCGTCAGATAGCAAGAGCTGGTGCAAAATATCATTGCAAGGTAATCTGACAACACTGCATACATTTTCCTTTTAAAAAACCTCGACTATTGATAATCAAATCGATACTGTGTGGCAGTGTCTTGGGCTCTAGCTTACTGATTGACACATTTATTTAAACTTTATTTCCATTTTTATAAAAAAAATAATAGATAGCTTCAAGACTCTGGCAGAGGACTTTAGAATTCTTGGAGTATCCCGTGGAGATCGGGAGCAAATCTCTGCAATAAACCAGGTAAGAAAATGAGGTGGAAGTTTTTCAGTGTTCCCACTGAAGAAGGCAATGTGGGCTTTGCTTCTCCTGCCCTTGCTCGACCGGGAAACACCCACTCACGCGGGGCAGGCGATTTGCTGGCCTACAGGAACCTTTGCAGACAGCAAGGAGTTGAAAGGCCATCTCTGAGACAGGAGGGGGGCCAGCGCACACCCCTTGGAGTCCCACAATCCCTCTCACCAAACAGGACCCCTCCCTTGCATCCCCCAACCAGCCTCTCAAGCATCCTTCCAGAAAGGTCCACTTGGAGAGCTCTGGCTGCACCACTGCTGGGCCAATACGACGCAGCCTTCCCGGCTCCCGGGCCACGTGAGCCCCTCCCAGGGTAGGAAAGTGACGCATCCACCCCAAGGCTCAGACAACCCCTGGAGGTGGGTCACCTCTCCTGGCTCCTGGTTGTGTGGCCTTGACACATTGCCGAACCTCTCTTCATATCAACTATCCCCATATTTTAAAATGGGGATGGGGCTGGAGGAACAGTACAGTGGTCAGAGCACTTGCCAACAAGGCCCTGGGTTCAATTCCCCAGCACCGCATAAGCAGAGCATGGGGCCGCACGCCTCTGATCCCTGCACTTGGGAAGCTGAGGCGGGAGGACTGCCATCAGTGCAAGGCAACCCTGGGCTACAGAGTAAGCTCGGGAGCAGCCCGGACCACAGAGAGTCCCTCTCTCAAAAATAAATAAAAAATTAAATGAGACAATAATCATTCTTCAATGGATTGTTGAGAATATTAAAAGACTTTAGAACCTAACTTCTTAATAGCCAGCTGGTAGCATTCAATGAAAATAATTTATTCTTATGATTTAGAAGGAGCCCTTGAGGAAGCCGAGCTTTCTCATGTCATGACACGGATCAGAAATGTGCCCATGCCCCCCCCCCCCCAACCTCTCTGCAGGGAGCACAGGTCCTGAATCTGCACAGGGGGCTGGGCACGGGACTGACACTTCCTGGAGACAAGGTCTCCATGCCGCTGTCACCGCTGCGGTGTCTCCGAGAGGCCGGGCCCCAGCCTGACTTCCGGGCAGCACCGGGGATCTCCGGGGTGTCCTGCTCTGGGTCTGTGCTATCCACGGCGTGGCTGGGCAGCAGCGATGCTTCCCCTGGCGCTTGGTGGGCCGCGCCTTGATTCACCCAGTGGGCCAATCAAAGAAGCCGGGGGACGCTCGAGCAGCCCTAGGGACCAACGGGAGCAGAGCCCGCGCCCTGTCGCGCCCCAGCTGCCACCAGGCCCGGCAGGGTGGCTGGTTTTGCTGGCCGGCGCCTGCTCCAGTTGCGCAGGGCCGGCGGAGAAGGCGCGGAGGGCCTGGCGGGGCCAGCGGGCAGGCGTCGGAGCAGGAGCCCCACACCCCAGCGAGGGTGCCAGCCCGGGGAGCGGAGGTGCCATCAGCGGCTGCTCCCGAGAACGTCCGTTCGGCACAGGAAGGCGGGCAGGAGGCCGGAGGTGCCTTCCCGGGGCGCAGCGGCCCTGACAGATCTGATAAAGAGGAAGGAAGCCGGCGACGACGCTGCTGATCGGAGCTGACAGCTGCCCAAACTGCCGAGGCCCCGCAGCCGCCCCTGCCGGGTTTGCAGAAGTGGCTCCTAAGAGCGAGAACTCGCGCCCCCTTCTGGTCGCGCTACACCCACACTCACCTGGTGGCAGGCTAGCCAGGTGAGGGGCTACCGCTGGCTTTAAGGGTTTAGGGCTTGGCCAGCTCGGCCGGGTGACCCTGTCTGAGTGAGGATGCTTGCTGCAGGACACCGTCCCCAGAGACAAACCCAGGACCGCGTGCTCCAGCAAGATCTCTGCTTATCTGGCACCCTAATTGCCTTGATCACTGGGGATGGAGGAACACAGCCCACCTTCGTAAGACAGGCGGGCACACTACTTGAGACTGTACAGCACAACCCAAATTTAGTTCTCTTATGTAGAGTGGTGGGTGAAGCCACATTAAAGAATCTCAACGAAGCTATAGTAAGATACAGAAAAAAAGAACTTCTGGCAAATCACCCCAATAAAGGGCTCTGCTTGGACCCAGAGAAGAGGCATCAAGATATGGCCACTGCAGCCCATTCTAGGGGTAGGAAACTGAACTAATAAGTGGTGATTTGAGTGGTAAAGTGAGTCAGACACAAAAGATTAAATATGTTAAATACAGCATGGTTTCTCTGATTTGGGAAACCCAGAACACAGGCATTCAATAGAACCAAACGAGTGTGACAGTGGGAGTTACGGGGGGGATGGGGAGGGAATGGGATCATGATATTGATGTGATATGTATGTGCACAAAATACTCCAGCTCTGGGTTCAACACCCCAACACATATGAGCATGGTGTTGCACCCCTGCGATCCCAGCACTCAGGAGACTGGGGTAGGAGGACTGCTGTGAATTAATTCTAGGCCAACCTGCGCTACATAATGAATTCAGGACCAGCCTGAACTACAGAGAGACCCTCTACCAAAAAAAAAGGAGGGGGGGGCAGACTGTAGTGCAAGGTAACTGGGTCAATGGGGTGGAAGGAATTAATGTAGTTCTCCTAGGATCCTGGCTAGTTCTTGCAAGAAGATTTCTATAAAAAAAAAAAAAGAGGGACCCTCCCACTGCCTGGTTTTACCATGTCACTACGTGGTATCTTCTGAAGCACTCTGGTCATTATGATGCCATCCTCCACGAGGTCCTTCTTCACCAGTGCCAGAACAGTGACGGTGCCATGCCCTTAAATCTTCAAAGCTCTGCATTAAACTCTTCTTTGTAAAATATTTAGATTCAAGTACTTTGCGCAACGGACAATGGTCTGATGTGTTTAGTGGACACTTGCAGATCTTCTTTGGGGAACTGTCTGTTCAGATTAGCTTTTTCTTTACTGAGTTGTAGGAATTCTTCGTATACTCTGGACACTAAACTCTTACCTACAACCCACTTCTTGAACAATCTCATCATCCCCAAGATTCCTCATGCCTGTTGGTCGTGTGGTTTGAGGAGGCCCTTCTCTCTAATGCCGCCTAAGTATTGCAAGACTATGGGAGATTTTATTCTGCTGTTTAGAAACCTTAAGCTTAGTGTTTAGCATGTCCTACACAACTCTGCAGCTCAGCAAATGGCCTGTAGGAAAGCTGGTCATCTAAATGGGGTGTCTTGGGCTTCCAACATGCCCTTATAACCGAGATCCTTGAGATTTCCTTTTCTCCACAGAGCCCCTCTGCATGGGCCAAACTCAATCCTCAGTTCTGGGCCCAGAATCAACAAACGTGACTAGGGGAGGGGAAGCAGCCAGCCTCCTTTCCAAAAGGGCTTGCCCTCTCTGAATTCTCAATCCAGGTAGTCTTTATTGCTTTAACAGCATAGTACTGTTTAAATTATTTTGCTGTTTCAATCCAGTTTTCCTACCATTGCAGGAGTATTGCATTCCTCTGACCTTACATGTCCCACCCATCACTGCGAAGTTTTTAGTAAGTCTTGATGTTAGTCAAGTTCTTTCTTACTCCATTCCAGGGGACGTGACTCTTCCATTAATTAGTTCTTCAAAAATTCTGCTAAGATTTTGTTGGTAAATCTATTTTAAATTTAAAATGTTCCCCCCAAAGTCCATGTGGTTTAGTTGCTGTGGCTTGGATCTGGAATGTGTCCCCCAAAGCCTCATGGATCTGGATATTGTGAAATGCCTATGGAACCATGTGCTGTTACGAGGTGGGGCCTGATAAGAAGGGCAGGATTACAGAGTGTGGAGGGCCAAGGGTGCGTATTAGATTATGATCATGTTGTCTGGAACACTGTATGTGCCCCGAAGGAGTAGCTCACTGGGACTTAACCTGGAAAGAGCAGAAGAGAACATGGTTGTTAGAGGTTAGCATTAAAAAGAAGCCAAGTACTGAGAACCTGGAATAAGACAGAGAGGCCTTGGGGGGGCAAGAACCAGCATGATCCCACTCTTTACCAGTTAAAGGACACTTTGCTCTGAAAGCAGACCTCCACAGCACCCTGTAGGGCAAATTAGGAAAGTCAATTCCCAGTAGTTCAGCCATCCAAGAACTCCGAGGCTGTCATGGTCACCACGGCCTTAGGGGACCAGACCACTGCTTGAGCCAGCGGCACTACACGGTGTCACCCATGTTGTGCTGGTTTCACAGGCTTGCAGAATCCAAGAGTTGTGCAGCGTGGGAGGCATCCGCTCAGATTTCAGACACAAGCCTTGGCGGCCAGCCAGTGCGCCCCTGGGAGGGCAATGCGTGAGGCTGAGGGGAAGCCTACGGCGCGACGCAGGCGCCAGGGACATGGCCGAGGAAGGCCATGGGCTGCGAGCACAGCTAGCCCAAAGGAGAAGCTATTGGGGGGAGGGGGGGGAGCCTGTGAATGCTGCAGCCAGAGGCAACGCCACAGGGACTGGGCCGTCCAAACCCTTTGGAGTTCACATCTTGTCACAGCTTGCGTGAGGTGCCAGGCCCACAGCTTCAGGATTTGATGAAACTTCAGGACCTCGTGCTTGCCTTGCTGGTTCTCATGCTTGCTTTGGTCCGACTGCTTTCTGTCCTCCTGTTCCTCCCTCTTAGCACGAGAACAGCGGCCCTGCGCCACTCTATGTTGGAATTGTTTGTCCTCTGATCTTCACAGGGGCTCACGGCTAAGGGTTTGCCTTGAGACTCGAGAGCTGAAATTTTTAGCAGTGCTGGAAGCATTAAGACTTCAGCAACGCTTAGAGAAGGACTAAGTGCATCCTGAGATAAACAGGTTTCCTCTATCACATTTTTCCACCATGATGTTCACGATTCGCTGAAGCCTGTCAGGCCCAGAGCTACAGGACCAAGCAAAAATTGAATCCTTTGAAATCTTGAGGCAAAAGTAAATGCTTTTTTCCATGCACAATCAAATTCGAATTCTTTGAAATGTAGGGATGGAACCTGGCACTTCACACACGTGGCAAGTGCCCCACCATTAAGCCACACCACAACCAGACAACTTACTTAGGACTGGGGATCGAACCCAGGACCTTCACACTGAGCCATATTCCCAGCTCTTTTGAGAGAGGTTCTCACTAAATCACTGTTGCCCGGGATGGGCTCAAACTTGTTGTCCCCTCCTGCCTCAGCCTCCCATAGTACTGGGATTACAAGAGTAGATTACCACAACTGGCTCTGAGCAAGCAATTTTAGCATATATATCACTCATTGTACTTAAGCTAAAAATGTATTTGTTATTGAGTTTAAATTCAGATTTTGAGTGTTCTGCATTTTACTACTTTTTTGAGGTAAACCTTTTTTCTTAGAAGCTATAGTAGTTTGTCAGTCACAGAAAACTTACAAAAAATATTACTAGCCAGGCCATGGTGGTATAGGCCTGTAATCCCAGAACTCCTGGTGGTTGAGGCAGGATTGTAAATTCAAGCTCAGTCTGGGTAATTTAGCAACTTACTGAGATTCTGTCTCTGGATAGAAAATTTTTAAATACACTGGGGATGTAGCTCAGTACAAATGTCTGGGTTTAATCTTCAAAACCACCAAAAAAAAGAAGATATATATACATACCTCCCTATGTACATAAAATTTTTACAAGGCAAAACAATTGAAAGTCTTGTGCTTTTGAACTCTCCATTCATCAACATGGTATGGCTACCTTGTGAGCAGATTTTTAGGCCTCTCAATTGTTTAGAAGTTTTCTCCATAAATTGTACAGTCTCTGTCATATTTGCTTTTAAACAGCTTCCATTTGAGATCTTTTAAATCATCTAGAGCACTTTATTTTTCAGGATAAGTAATATATTCAAAATATTTTCTTATTCAGAATAGGCGACTTACTCAAAAGGGTGTCAGACATTGACAGCTTTCCATATACTTCCTTGTGACTCCGGTTTCCTTCAGGAGATCCAATTTTACACATTTCTTTAGCTTTTAATATAGGGAATACTTTGCAATTATATTGACTTTTGTTCATGTCATAATCCACTTGAGTTCTTAGTACTTCTAAGAATGTGTACGTTATACTGGACACACACACACATACCTCTTTCTTACACAAAGAGGTTATTTTGTTATTTCTTTCCTATTTCCTCTTTTGTAGGGCTGTATGGGATAGGATGTCCCTATAAATAAAGCAGCTGTGGAAAGCAGTTGGACAGTGGCTATGATAGAGAGCACCTCTACCTTATTCCTGACTTTCCTAAAGATTCTGGTGCTTTTATGAGACATCCACTGCACTTCTTAGTGGAAATCTCAATGGGGGGATGGGGGGAGTCAAAGAGTACAGCACTATTTTGCTAAGGGTGAGTATCATGAATGTTTTTACCAAACTGTTTTCTGCACTTACTGAGTTGACCAAAGATATGGGTTTTATTTTCCTTTGGCCTCTATTAAATGTGCTGGTCACACTCATAGAAAAAAAAAAGTAGTTTCAACACTTTTACCCTAAGTTGCTACTTACTTTCATAAGGAGAAAGAAAGAATCCTTTACAATAGTGAAAATATACTTTATTTTTAATATAATAGCTGCCAGCAGTATACTGGGGTTGATGTTTCAGAGAGAGAAAATAAATACAAACATTCTATAATAAGTTTTCACTTGCCTACTGAAGAAATGCTAAAGGATATAATCCAAATCTGTCCAACATTATGGCTTAGGAATTGAATTTTAGTCTGTGATAAAAATATAATTTTGGTTGCCCCAACCTTGATAATTTGTGAAGGATGGACTTTCTGAAGCCTGTAAATAATGTAATGAATGTTTTCCCCTCTCCTTGAATTAAATAAGATTATAGCCAGTGTAAGAAATTAGTGAGTCAATCAGCTGGATGAAATGAGTATCAAAATGTTCATGAAAAAATAAGTTCTATTTCCTTTCATTTTTTACCTTGTAGATATTTTCTAAATGGTTTTAAATGCACAGAAATAAAGCCATCTACATGCACTTCTGGAGCAATTCAAAACTCAACAGAAGTAAAAATGCCTAATTCTAGAAGTAATATACTTAGTGTAAATGTCAGAAATCTCTTAATCACAAACATACTGCTTTTCCAGGGTTTAACATGCAGCCAAAATTGCCAAGAAATAAAATCTCATTTGAATTGTATTGAAAAATCTGCCCTCTACATCAAAAAGGGAAATTGTATCAACTGGAACAGAAGGCAGCTTTCCGACTGATTAATTAAAAAAAAAAATTCTCAGTCTCCCTTGGAAAACATATTTTCCACTAAGACTCCAATCTCCTCACTGAAGTGTAACAAAAGTAGGCTGAGTGAGGAGAAATGATCTGTTAGTTGCAGAAATAAAATCAGATGACTTCCATGTCAACACATACATTGCATAAACTGCCACAGAAACTTTAGCTCCCAAACCTCCAGGGCTTCAAGCTGTAATCTCTTTACAGACCAAGATGTGCACCCTCTTCCTTTTTCACAAGCCTCTGTCCCTTTGCCAATCTCAATTTTGTTTCACTGACTTCCTTGAAAGAGGAATATAATGTTTTTATGGAGGAAAAAAATAATTTTTTTGTCAAAATCCTAGTAGCCTTGCCTTCCTCAGACAGCCAAGTGTAACCGCAGGGTAAGTAAAAAGCAGTGGGAATAAACCTTCAAAATGGAAATAGCTCACAATTCAGTTTCAGAATTTGTCTCATGCCCGCTCCCTCCAGGAGCCCTCCACTCTGTACCACTCAGCCCCTCATTCTGTCAAATCCCCCTCACTTAAAGCTACAAGGCAAGGACCCATCACATGAAGGCAGAGCTGCGGCTGCGCCGACACAACTGCCGCTGCCTGCCAGTGAGCAGTGCTGCCGGGACGCTCGCGCCACAACTTCCCGATGAACAGCCAGCCAGTGCTTCTTTCCACAACCTGATAAATCCTGCAATGTGTAATCACATGAGGATGGAAGCTCACACTTCCGTCAGCTGGAAGGAGTACCGACCAAGGTAAGGCAACAACAAAGCCTCCCTGAGCTTTTCTTATCTTTCTGTACGAAGTACATTACTGATAGGTTTTTAAATGCAGTATGCTTATGAAGTCCAGCTGCTTACATAAAGCCAGTGCTTACTAAATGCTAGCTAACATATCAAAGGAGGAAAACACTGCTATCTTAAACCAATATACTCAAAAAACTTGTAAAGGCCTACGAAAAATAGCATGTTTTAGATATGCTAGGTATGAAAATCACCAAAAACTGTACTATAGTCAAACCACAGGCTCTGGGGTAGTATTAAGAAAGCCCATTTTGATTAAAAAAAAAAAGCAAACTGTTGTTTAATTTTTACCAAGTTCATTCTCCTTTGTTAGAGCACAAGTACTTTCTAATTTAAGACCTTAAAAAAAAAGAAAACAAACACATTTCAGGTGCTATTTCTCAATGCAGCTGCAGAGAAAATTAACTCATGGACAAAGGATGTGAGTGATATTAGGCAAAGTGGTAGTGAAATGCATACTGTGAGAACTATGCTAATTCAAAAGGGTGACCATTAATATATCTTAGAAATGGAATTTACTTGATATTTTGACAAATTCACCCTACAGTCCCTAGGTTAATTTCTAAGAGAATTACTTTTTACATGACTTATTATCAGACTGCCATAACTAAATGAACTAAGTATCAACTTATGTAGTGTTGCTCAAAAGAACTCCAAACAGCAAAATCTACGGTTGCCTAAAAAGGAGATTATAAAACAAAAAGACAGTAATGTTCTGATGAATGGCACTGGCACAACACACACCAACACCTCATCTGGACAGGGTGGCAGGTGCCTGTTGGTTCCTCTCGTAAGGATCAAATAAATGCTCGAGATCTTGAGAAAACCATCCCTGCCTCTAAACTTCCAGCCTTCACATAGGGTCAGGTGTTACCATTCGTGTGAAGGATAAATAATTCTAGGCAAAATTAAAAATCTGTCTACACAACCGCAGAATCCGTAGTGGCTTTCTGTAAAGGCTCTCTTCTCTGGTGGTGGGATCCTTTAGTGCGCATCCAGGTCAGATGAAACGGAAACAAGAGTTATTTTCAATACAGTAGAAACCCTCTCCTATGCTCCTGCCAAATATTACAAAATCCCCCCATGCCACATGAATGTTCCTTGTTTCCGGCTGACCGCCATGGCTACTATGTTAAGAGTCACACACTGCACCCTCAAGTGCTGACACCCACGCACCGTGACTGGGCAGGATGGTGAAGGCTCTTGAGAGACGGCCACGTGCTCTCCTGGGAAGAGGCTGTGGTGGAGCGTCTCCAAACTGGAGGGCGAGAGGCTATCGGGAAGGGAGGCAGGTGGCGGGAAGGGGTTTTACAACACTGCTTAGGAGTGTAGGCTTTAGGGTAACTACTATACCTTGTCTATCTTGATCCTAATCTTGAATAACTGCACATTCATGCAAAGTACATTTCTACTGGATAGGAAGAGGAGCAGTCTGTTAGGAAAAGCATTTCTGAGGGGAAGCCAGAAGACAGCTCTCTCGTAAGCGCTACTTTATTTGGTAAGTCTCTTGGCGACATCGCTGTATGCTATTTCGACCTCTTTATCACTGGGGCAGGTGTTGGTGAACTCGTCCCTGCCGTAAGCATTGGTCAGGTATCGCCAGACGCCAGTCATCTCTTTGGGAATATCGAAGTTGCGGTATTTCTTAGCCACCACCTGAAACACAAAGCGACCAAAGCAAGTTAGCTCCCATGCTTCATGGACTAGACACATTTACTGTGAATCTCGGAGAACTGCTACTTAAAGGAGTCTGTCACCATATTCTAGCTAGACTCTTACATAGTAACTAGGACTGCAAGCTACGCCAGGGACTCAGCAGTATCTGCCTCCGCAAGCTGGAGAAGCAGCCACAGGTAACGGCTGGGTACACATGCTTCTAGCACACACTACCTATTCTGCTTTTCTGATCTTAGATCTGTCTTACACAACGAGTGCTTATTACCATCTATTTAGTAACGTCTCACATAATAAATGTTTAATATTTTGGCTTTGAATAGTAAAGGCCAGAAGATCCCAGAACAGAATTTGACAAGCTAAATCAGTGTAGCAAACTCCAGTTCAGAGTTACTTACTGAATCTTTCGATCTGTATTCAGTCTCAGGGAAAAACAAAACAAAACAAAACAAAACAAAAACAAAAAATCCTTTTTCTCACATGTCTCCATTTTAATTACATCTAGGGTGTTTTCAACTATACTTAAATAGCATGAAATTAACACTATTGGGGAGGGAGGTTCTCTAATCATGTAGAAGAAAAACAGAAACATTTAAGCACAAAAGCAACGCTATCTTGGTAAATGTGACATTAAGTCTAGCAGCAGCCAGTGCCCACGGCCTACCTTGACAATGTGCAGTTTGGGCAGCAGGTTGCAGTCAGCTAATGTCATCTCATTACCATCCAAAAATTTGCGTGTAGAAAACTTAATGTCCTCCATGCTGTTCTCGTCGATCTCATCAGGGAGGGGAGAGTTCAGATATTCATCCAGCTTCTGCAGTGTTTTCAAGAGGCCCCTCTCCAGTGCTATAGGGAAAAAGGGAGAATACTGTAGAAGAAAAATCACTCAAGCTCTACCAAACATTCCTTTCAGTCAGTAACTGTGTATCATGTACGTACTGTGACACCCAGCTCTGCACAAGACTGACAAGGGGCTGGAAGAATGGCTCAGTGGTTAAAATGATGGCCTAGCAAGCACTAAGTCCAGTGCTGAGTACCTGAGTTCAATTTCCCAGCACCACATAGCTTGGGTACAGTGGCTCATGCCTGTAATTGCAGCACTCAGGAGGCTGAGACAGGGTGATTGCCATTGAGTCCAAGGCCAGCCTGGGCACTATGATGAGTTCAGGCCCAGCGAGACCCTATCTCAAAAAAAAATAATAAAAATAAAAATAAAAAAGACTGACAAGGTGATTCGATGTGATTCAAACAAACATAAACAAGCCTGAGTGTTTTAGATAGTGATACCCATCAAATCTTGTTGATTACAAAATCCCCACACATGAATACATTATGGTCCAGCACACTGGAAGTTTAATAAACAAGTGGAAAAAAGCCAATGCTATAAATTCACACCTGAAGGAGAAATTCTTTCTTTTTACATTCCCGATCCTTTATTATATTTACTTTCCCCCATTTTACTGATATGTATATGGGCAAAATTTAAGGTTTACAATGGAGTTGAGCCTTTTATGCACATATGTATCTTGTCAAGGTGACAAGGGCTTTCCCACTCTCCTTTTGTCCCTCCTCCCCACCCAACCCCCGTTTCACTTGGTTTTTCATTTTAAGTTCCATAGGAGTTGTGATCTGGGACTCTCATATCAGAGAGACCATTCGATGTTTCACCTTCTGCTTCTGACTCATTTCACTAAGCATGATGTTCTCAAGTTTTGAAGAAGAAATTCTTGAAGAAACAGAAAATTGCAGCCTTCAACTACAACTGCAGCTGATCCAGTGGGAATATTTGGATCTATGCTAAGAGATGTGCTGAGAAACTCCACTACCTGTACATACAAACAATTTAGGCAGAAAACCTGAGGTTTCTGCGCTGTCCTATGATGCACGAGAATCCAGGAGTAGCACTGCCTTATGTGGAAAGCTCAGAGGCAAGATGAGAGAGGCTTGACTTAAATACTGGATCCAGAGGCTCTTTCAGAGTCAAACACAGGAAGCTCCGGACTGCTAAGATTCAGACAGAAGCGAGACAGCCCCACAGTGTATCCACGACACTGGTGACTCTTAGCAAAGCAGGCAGGACTACTGCCAGAAAGGAACCCAGAATAACCGGCGGATTTTCTACTAACTCCTCTTATCACTTATTTCCAACGCACCAGCCCCTCTGCTCTCAGGACAGATGAACTCACACTGACAATCACAGTACCTGGCAGAAAAGAAAGTTAGCTATCATGACCCCACCCCAGACAACCCAGAGTACAAATCTGAATAAAAATGTATCTTTTAAGGCAAAAGATACATTTAATATTACCCATCAGATATTTCACCAGCAACAAGATTGAGCCTGATCTAAGAGCCCTTCTTCCAAATCACCGCATCCTCTTACGCTTCGGTCCTTCTGCGGGAATCCCAACGACAGAGGGACGACATTGATGTCCTGGCTTGTAGGCACAGAAAGAAATGAACGAAGCAGAGGCACGCAAGATGCAGAAGCTCACAGAGCTCAGAGGGGCCAGTGAATATGCAGAAAGGGGAGGAAATGCACTCTCCATCATACAGACCTGCACTGCACGGACAGCCTGCCCTGCACACCTCTAAGGCTGCTGGAGGGTAAAATGAACATGTTTCCTGCCTCAGGCAGCATAAACAAATCTTGGGGGTTCAGCAGTACCAGGGAGCTAGTCAACAAACCGCTCCCAGGGTGAGTGCTGGTGCCATTTACTATGACTGTCACCCTCCGGGAGGAGCAGCCTTCAGGGGACATGGAGGCCAGCCTGGGCAACATCGTAATTTCAGGACCACCTTGGAATTATTACATTTTGTTGAATGCTTTTCTTCTGTTTGTACTGAATTGGCCACATAATTTTCCCCCTTTGCTAACATGACAACTTAACAGATTCTTGAATCTTTCAATAATCTTCTATTCCCGAGGGAAAGCCAACGAGGCTGCGTGTTCTGTTTTGTCATACTGCAGGATCTGGCACATTCTGTTTTAGACTTTTCCATCTATGTTTGGGGGAGAGAATGGCCTTATACTGCCCCTCTTTTGGTGTCCTCACATGGCTCTCATGCCACAGCCGACCTCAAGTGGAAACTGTTGTCCCTGCTGCTTCCAGGAAGAGGACACGCACTGGCGCTTCAGCCCAGATGTCCAGAAGGGCTCCTCAACAAAACCATCTACATCTGGAGAGTTTCTGAATTATAAGAAAACTTGCACTGGTTTTTAACTATAGATGTAACATTATTCATATTTTCAATTCCTTCTTGTAACAGTCTTATTATACTATAAATTTCCCCCAATAGAGCTTTCAAATTTATAAGCCTAAGATTTTTCATACTATCCCTCAAAGTTTACTTAAATGTGGGATCCACATTAATCTCGCAATGAGTCCATTCCAGATACTGGCTATTGTTATCTTCTGACTTTTCTTAATTTTTCTTGTTGGCTATTTATCAATTATTACTATTTATTTTTCCCTTTTCTTTTCTTTTTTTTTTCTTTATTTTGAGACAGGGTCTTGTTCTATAGTCTAGGTTGGGCCTGAACTCACTATGTAGCCCAAGCTGGATTCACGCAACCTCTCAGCAATCTGCCTGCCTCAGCCTCCCAAGTGCTCCTGGGATTATAGGTGTGTGCCATCATTCCCAGCTAATATGTGGTGTTAGGGGATTGAACCTAGGGCCTTGTGCTTCCCAGGCAAGCACTCTAGCCACTGAGCTATGCCCCAGCCCACTATTTCTACTTATTTTTTCAAAGAACTGATGTTTAGCTTTGCAGGTCGTATGCAATGTATTTTACATTGTTATATCCTGCCCTGTATTTACTTCTTTCTGCCTTGCTGGGTTTAACTTGCTGCTTTTTCCTCTTCTTTTTCTCCCAACTAAACCCTTGAGATGAGTACATCTGGCCCCTTCGTTTCTACTATATACACTTGAGAGCTACCCGTTTCCATGCATGCACAGGTTTAGCTCTGATGAACGCATGCACCCTGTGCTTTCGTCATGTCAGTCTTCTTCGCACCCTGTAAGTTAAGGAACATACTGCTTAATATTCAAAAATGCAGAAACATCCCAGCTGTACTTCTGTGATTGATGTCTATCTTATTTTTTAATTTTTAAGACTCACTTTATGGTCCAGCTTTATGACCAATGTTGGTAAGTAAGTGTGCCACATACTTCTAAAAATGAAAGTACATTCTGAGTTGCTGAGTGAATACACAGGCCACACGTGGTCATGCCTGCTCCTAAGGCCACTCATTTCTTCCAATTCCTGATCTTTCTTTTTGGCTAATTCCAACATTACTAAGGAGATGAGTTAAAACCCCTACATCAGTCTATTCTCCTTTAGTTCTGTCAATTTGCTTCACATATGCATTCTGAGATTGGGTATAATTTCATCTTCCTTGTAGATTTTAAATCCGTCTACCCTATCCTTCATCATTCTACAGGGCTTCTCTCTTCGAAGTCAATTTTATTAAATATCAGGGTAGCTTTGCTCGTTTTCTTTTGGCCAGTATCGTGGGTCGTGAGCAAGTATACTCTTTCTGTACACAGGCAACATAGTTCTAACCCAGATGGCAAACTTGGAGTTCTACTTAGGATATTTAGATCATTTACATTTAATGTAATTATTAAAACCTCTAGTTTTAAGTCTGCCACCATGGACTGGGGACACAGTTCCACGATAAAGCGCTTCCCTTGCGTGCACATGCCCTGGGGCTTAATCCTCAGCACTGCAAAAAGTAATCAACAATAAATAAATAAATCTACCTCTGCAGTTCTCTCCCCACGTAGGTTCAGTCTCCACTGCTGACCTGTGCTGTGCTCCTCTTTCTTGCCTTCCTTTGGATTATGTTTTTGAAAATTATTGCTCCATTTCCTCCCCTATTAGACTGTTACGTATTCTTTTACTTGCCTTTGTTTCCTTGGTTTATTAAAGTTTAATTGTAACTGTTACCACTTCCAGGTTAATGCAAGGAGCTGAGAGCATGCCAGTCTTATTAACTAACTTCTGGATCTGTGTGCTGCCATTGTCATGTGTTTGCATTTTAAATTCTAGAAGGCATTATCTTTCATACAAACGATACTCATATTCTGCCTCTTTTTTTTTTTTTTTGCTTTTCCTTCCTTCCTACATGAGTCTAAAATCATTTTCCTTTGCCTTAAAAATATTTTCATTTTGGTGACTCTCTTCAGTCTGAATCTGCTAACAAATGTCTGTTTTGCCATTAATTCCAAACAATCAAAAACTGAGCATTCATCTTAGCAAAACCACACTAAAAGAAGAGAAAAAGATCTGGTGAACTTCTCATTGGTCTATATCCCAGCGGCCCTCCCTCCTCTTTTGAGACAGGGTCTCATTAGGTTGCCCAGGCTGGGCTCAAACTTGCAATACTCCTGCCTCAGCTTCCCTGTGCTGGAATTACAAGTGCATGCCACCACACCCAGATTTGCCTTCGGCTTTGAAAGTTCATAATTAAAAAAAAATTGACATCTTACTACAGCTAAAAAAAATTGGGGAACCCATCTTAAAACAATCTTCACAGCAACTGCAAGACATAGGAAGGATAGATATACTATTTTTACAACTGCAGAAATAAAGGAGTAGAGAATTACACAAAGCCCTTTTAAAATGTAAAGAACTGGTAATAGGTTTTACTTAGATAAATACCACATTGTAATGTGTTGGGGTTGGAGGAATATCACTGCAGTTAGAGTGCTTTATTAGCAAGCACACAGCCCTGAGTTCAGTTTCCCACTACTACATAAGCTGGGTATGGTGGCGCACACCTATAATCCTAGCACTTAGGAGGCAGAGGCAGGAGAATTTTTTGAGTTTGAGGCCAGCCTGGGCTACCATAGTCAGTTCAGGACAAGCCTGGACTACAGAGTAAGGCCCTATCTCAAAAAAAAAAAAAAAAAAAGACTGTCATGTGTTACTTCAGGTAATAGGTGACAAGATCATAAGTCTGTACATTTTATTAATGAAAGGTCACCCTGTCACAATCATGATCTAGTTAGCTAACTTCTTCGAAGAAACAAACAGCAGAGGGCACTAGAACCCAAAAGTTGAGGACCTAGAAGAGCCCACCAGGAACTAAGGAAAACATAAGAAATTAAGCCATTTAAAAATAAAAAATTACAAATATTAAGCAACAGATTAAACCTTTTGTTAGCTACATGCAAGCTGGTAACATAGAAAGCTTATAAATTAAGAAAAATTAAAATGAAAAACAGGTTGGTTAGTAGAGTTCAAAACTTTCCTGGCTGTAATTAGAACCTCAAACTTGTTAAAAACAACAAAAACAAAGAACAATGCCTTAGTTTGGCACTATTTTTATGAGTCAGTACAAGGTCTGGCCAACAAGCAATCCAAAACAAGTATCAAGAGGTACCAAAAATGGCACCATTCAACAGCTCAGTTTTCAAGACTACTCCACCACAAAGTCAGAATTAACCACTAGAGGGCAGTAGAGGCCACCAGAAAAGAGTCCCTGGTCTTCTGAATTAGTGGCACTATTACTCTCCAATAACCCTGGCTGTTGTAATGCTGGTTATCTCTAAGATATCTCTAAAGTTCTCAAAAACTAAGTACAACAAAGGTTATATAGTCAGCTTAAAATTACGAAAATCCAAGCACCATTTTTGGCCTGTGCAGTGTGTCAAAATTTAAATGATTACCTACTCAGCCCTCCACGTATGTCTAAAGGTATCAAAAGTGTGGGAGAAAAAAACCCAAAATTTTCAGTCAGATAAGTGGAAATATAAATTCAAACTTTTGGAGAACAGTGTGGCAAATGGCAGAAATTAAAATGTCTTAACCTTATGACCTGCCTGGAGTACAGAGCAAGACCCTGTCTCAAAAAAAAAAAAAAGACAACTGCAACATGTGATTGTATACACAAACACGTTTATGTACACTGTGATCAAAATTACGTAGGAAAAGGTGCATACTAAATTACCAGGCAGGAGTCATATGTGATTAAGGAAGAACACTAAAGTGACAGTACATTATGTCTGTACTATCAAACTTTCCAACAAGCATGGATTACTATGTTATTTGTATGATTTGAATGAGTAACATCAAAGCAGAAAACATTGAATGAACCATTTAAAATTACTGCTAGTTTTAATAAAGGGAAACCACACAACTTTTAAACGCTGTGCCACACATCAGCAAAAGTGGTGGGGGTGATGGGCACTGTGGTTGTTTGGGTCTGGAGTGTCCCCCAGAAGCTTCATGTACCTGTGGATACTGTGTAGTGTTGGGAGGGGGGCCTGGCTGGACGGGGCGGGTGCTTGGAGCCTGACCAGGAGGGGCGTGTGCTGGGTCTGCCCTTCCTCCCAGACTTCTCTCTGTTCCACCATGCTGTGAGGGTCTCGCCTCACCTGGAGCTCCAGCCATAGCTCTGGCTGCGGCCCCACCATGTGCCTCCACCACTTTCCAGCCACCCACTCAAGAACAGACTGAGACTTTCTGAAACTGTGACCTACAGGAAATCTTTCCTCCCTAAAGCTGTGCATGTCAGGTATTGCGTCACAGTGACAAGAAAGTAACTGAGACAGGCATGGCAAGATGAGGAGATGTGCAGTATGAGGTCAGTCGTCCTCCCTCCCAGACACTTTCCAGAGCAAAAGCCAGAGAGGAGATGGGAGGGGAGACAGCCAAGGAGGGAGGGATCAGACCCGGAATAAAAAGGGAACTAATCATTACCTATTACTCGTCACCATTTTTAAAAAATAGAAATTAGAGCTAGAAGAACAGCTTACCAGTCAGTTAGAGCGCTTGCCTAACAAGCAGGAAGCCGTGAGTTCAATTCCCCAGCACCACATAAGCCATGCACACCTATAATCTCAGCACTGGGAGACTGAGGCAGGAGGACTGCTGAGAGTTCAAGGCCTGCCTGGGCCCTTTTGTAAGTTAAGGATCAGCCTGGACTTTTGAACAAGACCCTATATTGAAGTAAACAAGCAAACAAATAAAATAGGAATTTACATACAATGAAATGAAATATGCTTCAACAGCAACAGAAGATTTCTACAATGTCAAAATCATTTCTCTTAAAAACAATACAAATAACAATGAGTTGTATTAAGAAACTTTGCAAATTGTATAAATTAATGAAAGTATAGAACTAAAATACAGGATTTGGGATAGGTTTGGGATAAGTCGTGCCCAATCTATCCCCATAAACTGGAATTACTCATTAATTTCTCTTTTAACACTTAGAAGGCCAGACTTTACATATAATAAATAATAATATTCTAATATTTTAGATTATATTTTGTACCTACATATCTCCCGAATTTACCTATCTTCAGTTTCTCTTTATTTCACTCTTCTTTTTTTTTTGAGACTGAGTCTTGCTCTGCAGTCCAGGCTGGTCCTACACTCACTATTAGCCCATGCTAACCTTGAACTCACAGCAATCTCCCTGCCTCAGCCTCCCAAGTGCTGAGATTATGGGTGCACACCACCACGACCAGCTTTTCTTCATTTTACTCTTTAAGTTGCATTTATTTTGTTCCCTAATCTAAGCAGCGGTCTTTGATTCCTTACAACAGCCCCAAACTGTAGCTTCCAGGTATCTAATCACTTACTTAGCATTAGGTCCTAAGAGGTCTGAAAACTGTCCAAACATACTGGATTTTGTAAAATATGTAATAGGCTGGTAAAACTGACAAAAGACATGTCTGTTCTGCTCTACTCTTCCGTAAAAACTACGGGCCTGTTTCCACACACCTTGTCAGTATTTGGGTGGGTATTCGGGGCAATAAGGATCCCTAATTTTCTGGGGATTATCGAAGGTATTTAGTTGCACTGACAGACAGAAGGACCTGCAACCAACATATATAAAGGGACATCTTTATGGAAGGGACACCACGAAGCCCCACAGTGACTTGGAATGCTGTTTTCAAAAAACTCATAGCAGTGACAAGTCCCTGCAGAGGGAAGTTGCTTGGCAACTGGAATTCTTATTTACCAATAAGTAGTTTAATGTAATGCCTTCTAAGCTACACACCATGAATCCACTGTGCTGTGTGTTCTTACTGGTAACAGCATTCTGAAGACAACAAGCGTAGGCAGCTACTTAAGCCCAAAACAAGTGGATAAGAAAAAAAAAAAAAAGAATACAAAGTTATACTTAAATGAGTCACCACTGCTTTCCCAGCTCTTATGCCTTAAACCAAAAACAAATTCATCTGTATTCCCCTTTCCTTGCTAACAACTGTCAGAAGAAATTCAGCGACCTCTGGCAGCCAAAAGCGACACAGAGAAATAAAAACAGCATAATTTTAAGAGAGCCCAAAGAACAGTGCTGCCAGAGGACCTATCCCGGTACAAAAGGGCAGTTTTATGAAAAGAGCAGCAGCCTGCAGGAGGGCAGGCGTGGGCACAGGAAGAGCGATGACAGGCTTGTGGGGCAGAGGCCCAACATGACCCCGGGCTTAGTGTAGTAGACAGAAACACCAGGCAGAAAAAAGGCCAATGACTAAAGCAAACTGCTTCCAAACTAAGGCGGCCACTGGAGCACAGTATGAGCATAAGCCAGACATGGGCAGTGGATTTTTCCCTTCTCTACAGAAAAACCTTCCATGTAGTGAGTATTGTTCCAGAAACCAAGAGCAAAAGACATTGAAATTTAATGCTAAATTATAAAATGCTCCAATTTTAATAATAAAAAATAGCCTGACTAGCTTGAAAAGCTGCCTAGTAAAATAATACAAGGATGTCAGCAACTGTTTCACTTATTTTTTTTTTTTAATTGTTTGAGACAAGGTCTCTTTATGTAGCCTTTACTGGCCTGGCACTGAACTGAAAACCCTGCCTCTGTCTCTAGGGACCACCATACCTGCCAAGTATTTCACTTTTGAGACAGGGTCTAACTCTGTAGAGTCCAGGCTGGTCCCAAAGTAACTCTGGAGCCCAGGCTGGCCTCAAACTCAGTAATCCCCCTGCCTCAGCCTCCCAGGTCCTGGGGTCACAGGTGTGTGCCCCCATGCCTGGTTTAAGTGGTGCTGGGAACTTGAACCCAGGACCTTGCACTTGCAAGGCAAGTGCTCTAACCAGCGTCCAACTTCTCCAGCCCTAGTACTTCACTTTTTAAAGATATTTGCTTCTATTTAACCAGCACTGATACTTTCCCCCTTGGTATTCTTGGCCGTTTGCAGCCATAAATATCTGTGACTCCACCCAAACTACCAAACTGTCTAAAACTATTTTTAGAAGCTGGCTTGTGTGGCTCCTGCTATAACTTTTAAACAAACACCAATGTTCTCTATATACAGTTTCCCACAGAAAGAACAATGCTTAACATCCCAAAGAGAGGAAAATGGAAAACCACTCAACGGTGTAGTTAGGACAAGGCACATTAGAAGGGCCCACTTGCAAAGAGACCTTCCCTCACAATTGGTAAGCAAAGGGCTGGGGAAATAGCACTGCAGTTAAAGCATTTGCCTGACAAGTGCAAGGCCCTGAGTTTGATTTCCCAGCACCACATAAAACCAGGTATGGTGGCACACATCTGTAATCCCAGCACTTGAGAGGCTAGACAGGAGGACTGCCACAAGTTCAAGGCCAGCCTTGGCTACAGAGTGATTTCAGAACCAACCTTGGCTACATAGCAAGACCCCGTATCAAAAAACATTAACCAAAATATTTTCATAATGAAAATGTAACTTGAAAGAGAATTCTAATTTTATGATGCTGAAAATCTGGAAGCCTGCTGAGTCCCATTGCTGTCTAAAAGCAAGTCTAAAAACTGCTCCTTGGAGACAGTTCATACAGAATAATCATGCGGACTGATTTTAGGCTGCTGGTACCCAACAATAACCAAACAGAAGCAACAGTTTAGGGTAGGCTAACTCAATCTATTTCAAACCACCAGGATCACATAATGTATTACTTTTCACTCATTCCTAGTTATCTTCATAGCTCTGTTCACGATAATCTCTCAAAGAATACGCTCCACTCTGCAAACATCCTCGTACTACGTGACCATCACTGAGGCACTGGCTAGAAACAGAAGCCAGCATGGAGGACGCATCCCAGGCCAGCTGTCATGGCATCTTGATCACCTCTGGTCATTTTCAATACCTGTGGCAATGCCCAGGCTCCAAAGTATTCATTTACAGTCACTGCCATAATAAGTTTTAATTGTTGTGTGGGGTGGTTTTGGCATATAACTCAATTTTTTGTTTGTTTTTACCTTCATTAGCCTCTGGCCTTGAGTTCTTGATATAAGCAGAGAATTTGGCAAAGATGTCCATCCCAGCAGTATTTGATTCTGGGTGTTTTGGTGACAGCTTTAAGTACCTAACGGGGGGGGGGAAAAAAGGCAATGGGTTAAAGATCCCTCAAGACGTATCAGCATATGTTCTACCGGCCACCAAGCCACTGTGCTGGGGATCCTCACCAGCTCTTAACTGTAATTACTGTAAGACAGAAATGCCATCATCTGTTTCCTACAATACATCTCAAACATGTTTTCCCCTCCTAGGAAACCAAGCTCTGCAGTGTTTGCTCACATATTAATATTCCTGGCAACCAAAAGGCATCCACACTCCACCTCCATTTGAAAAATCAGAATGCCAAGGGGACAGTCAACCTGTAAAAAGATGTGTGCCAACGGCCATGGCAGAATGCGGTCTCCCAAGCAGCACTGCCCCGAAGGCCGTTCTGCAACTGTGGCAGTGTTTTATACTTTCACTGCCCCACATGGCAGCTGTTAAGACATACCAGGTAGCTACCTGACACAAATGGAAATGAATCACGGGGAAATAAAATTAAAACTTCACTTGCTCAGTCGCACTGGTCACATTTTGAGCAACCCGTCATTACCCGACAGCACAGCTCCCGCCTTCTCACAGCCAGACCTTAGTATGCCACATGCGGAACCAGCCCTGGGCCGCAGTACTGGCAGCCCGGCAGCAAGAAGGGCCCAGGCTGGCCGAGCATCGTGATCATGCAAAGAAGCAGGAAGGAGGAGCCCACTTACGTCCAGCCCACACCTGCAGGCCCCTTCTAGACAAAAATTATACCTCAGGGACAGGACAAGTTTCTAAAGTTCTTTTTTTCTTCTCAACTATTATTTAGCTGTCCCTGGGTTTTCTAATGAAGTAAACTTGACAAATGTCAAATTACCTTACAGGAAGACAGGCCCAAATGCAGCACAGTTGTGCATTCATATGCACACACGCACTCATTTACCCGTCTGACCACTGAGCACTCCCTGGACGCCAGGCACTGCACTATGCGCTGGGGCAAGGCGACCAGCACATAGCGCCTCACTGCTCAAAAGCCACGTGAGTTCCCACTAGACAGACGTGTTGGTATGCAGGTAAGAACAGAGGTGATCTCTGGCTAGCACATCCCCATTCCCGAGGGAAAGGGTACCAATAAAAATCTGGGGGAAGAACCCCATTGCTGTCTACAGCAGATTAAATATGCTGAGATAAAAGATCAAATGCATATTACCTCTCATTTAGCCTAAGAGGAGATAGTGTTCCTGAGAGCTTACATAATTCACCCCCAAAACACTCAAGCAGGTAAGAGTACCCTATTCTCAAGCTAAGACTCAGATTTCCTCTAACCAGGTCTGGTGTTCTATTTATTTTCCATACTATAGATCACATTCTCTTTAACAGATAAATCAAGTTGTAAGCCACTAAGCCCAAAGTCAATTTCCTTTTTCTTTGCATCTCCTAAATATTGGATTTTAATTTATCTACTATTAATTTTAGTAAGCAGCTTGATGAAATAACAATTTCCAATTACTGTGAACATCTGACTTAACACCTCAAAGAAGGGAGGCAAATAATTGATGAGAGGCTGTATGGGTATGAGAATCCCGGAACTAGGATTTTCAAATCAGCCCTTTATTTTGTGTAATGACAGACCAGCTAAGAAAATGTCAATCCTTTTAGGAAAAATCATATGATATTTTCTCCTTTATGTGGAAAGGGAAAAAATTATACAGCCTACCAAGTCATGCTTGTAAATTCCTTGTCTTTCCCACTTTAAAAAAATTTGGTTTACCATTTATAAGGCCCTCCTCCAAATTTATCTATCCTACTATTTATTAGCCTCTATTTTTATCAGTACATTAGCCAAGTTCAGGTAAAATCCAAATCTCAAAGCTTTTTTTTTCTGCATGGTAATTCCTTCATTCAAGCAAAAGAAACTAAATTTTTTAACTAAAAAAAAAAGCAAACTACAAAATAAACTTTCCCCAAAGGGAAAAGAGCGAGAACTTCTTAGCACCTACAGTCTTACATACCGGCCAAAGCTGGCTGCTCCCAACATCACAAGACCACATCACTAGACATGGTATGTTCCAGCCCACCAGCCTGCGAGCTCCCCCACCTCTTCTCACCAGACCTAAAAGAAAGAAAGCTCCTGGGGCTGGAGGGATGGCATGGTGGTTAGCAAGGCACTGCCCTGTGTTTGATTCCTCGGCACCTGGTAAGTGCGCCATCGAAGCACACACCTGTCATCCCAGTACTCCGGAGTCTGAGGCAGGAGGATTGCCACTAGTCCTGGGCTACAGAGTGGGATCCTATCTCCAAAAACAAAAAGCAAAAAGGCTCCTGAGCAGAGCATGCGTAAGATTAGCAATAGGTGAAGACGCAAAGATCTCCCAGTCCCCCAGTGCCGATACCCCGGGAGGTCACTCTCCCCGGGCTCTGTCCGAGTGGCGCAGGGGAGCATAGGGCTCAGCCCCGTGATGTACAGTCCCTTTCCACAGCGTTGGAGATGAAGCTGGGCTTTGTGTCCGCACCTGCATATTCCTACGACTTCTCAGAGTCCTTTGGGCAGTGACTGAGGAGACAAACCATGCAGGGAACAGTACTTGCTAAACTAAGATGTTTCATTGAAGTAAGACGTAAGAATCTGATCATGTGTTCAAAATTTTAAAAAATAAATAAATAAAGATCTCCCAGTCCTGGAGAAAAGGCAGAGCTGAGCGGGAAAGGTAGTGGATGCTGGTTGTGGTCCCAGAAGTACCTCCTCCCCACTCTTAAGAAACAACTCGGTGGGGCAGGTGACAGCATTTCACACCACGGTCCACAGAGCCCACTAATGGCAAGGGAAGGCATCCCCCACCCACACATGCTATTTCCACGCATGTAGATAAAGGAAAACACACACATATCAAACCTTACTTATGTTTTCAAAGCATTCACTGAATTGCTTCACAACCCCCCTCAGCCCCGCTCGCTCAGCACGAGAGCTATGGCTGGTTCTCCCCTGCCATTCCGCCAACCTGAGCTAGCCTTCAGTTTTGTCCTCACTGAGACACAGTCACAGAGACTTGCGTTTTGCCTCTTTTGAGAGAGAGAGGGAAAAAAAGATGAAAGAAGAGGAGAAAGAAGACAACAGAGGAAGCACACATTTTTAACATTCAATTGAGCTGGCTTTCAAAGTTCTCCAGCTCTGTCACCGTGAACTGTTACCTGGTGCAATGATGTGGATTGTTCATTTCCTCTACGAAGTCTTTTCAAGGACCAGGATAAACCACAAAGCCTGGTGCATAGCACATAATCAGCATGTGAGTGGGTGAGTTAGTTAGCTGGTTGGTTGGTTGGTTGGTTAAGAGGTGCTGAGGAATCGAACTCGGGTACTTAGCTAAGCCATTCCTCCAGCCCCAAAATATTTATAGATGGGTATCTGTGTTTACATTTGTTGAAAGAATTTACACAGTAATCTTTCAAAAGTTGTTCCCACTAGTTGTATGTTTGTTAATTTTTGCTTATTAATCTGTACAGAGTTCCCCTTTGCATTTTGTAAGAATATGAGTTTTGATTTATTAGTATTCTAACCACGTGCACATCTTGAAGGAAAAAATTTTGCCTTCTAGTACTGTGGACTAGACCCAAGACCCTTCATGTGCAAGGCAGGCGTTATCCCACCGAGCTACAGCTAAAATACAGGTTTTATTAATTAGTTCTAGAATTACCTTACTGGAGAGGAAAGGAAGTTAGGACTCCTGGAAACAGATGAAAGTGAGGCTCTTCCAAGAAAAGAAGGAAGACAGAGGACAAACTTTCAGGACCAGTATAAAAAAACAGATGAAGAGAGCACACGTTTAGGCTGAGCACACAACTGCTAAGCAGCGGGCCAATTCTGTTTGCTGTGGACAACAACAGGCCGGGTGCAGACACATGCATGGGTACTCACACTTCTCCTAGCAGCCTTCCTGCCTCCCATCCCTAATTCTGTTTTTCATATTCCAGTCATTCTTCTAGACCCTCCCCCCCGACCCCCACAAAACACTATTGATTAAAAATGAGGCCCCTGCCCCAAAATGCCTCTCATTCCTTAATTCACTTGTTCTTGCTGCACATTTTTTTCTTTTTCTCTTTCTTTGTAAACAAGGCTTAATTCAAGTGTCACTCTCAGAAGCCTTTCCCTTGTGATCTCCCAACACACACACACACCCTCTCATATTCACTGAGGGTGAGAACTATGTCTTATTCACTACTACATCCACACTGCTTGCTGTCCAATGACTGCCTGAAGCATGGATGAACAAATGAGTGAGAGCTGATGAACGGACGGATACTGAGCAGCTAACTTTAGAATACTCTGCCCAATAATCTCATTCATGGAAAAATTTAGCTGGATTGGGGGTAAAAGTCAACTTAACTACCAAGAAAGGCTTGGTTCAGAGGGTAAAATAAAAACCACACCAGTTCTCAGGATATGAAAACTAGAAAAGCCTAAAAGAATGAATAATTCTTAGCATAGGCTCAAAGATCACAGTAAGGTGCAAAATTGTACATGTAAAATTTAGGTAACTAGCACCGTACTACAAGTAGGATCTAGAGATCTGCAACTTCCCAAAGAAATAAGTAAACATGCATCTCAAGAACAGAGACTGAAAAACCAATCAATTCCCCTGGATTCTCCCTTCAGAAAGTCGCCTTTAAAATGAACTAAGAGCAAATATCACAGCACACTGTACCCCATTCTGGCTGGGTTCGGGTGGAACCTATCTCTCCCTTCTTGAATTCTCAGTTTGGAAACAAGGGCCTATAAATAACTAGTCCTTTCCGACCTCTCTCCTATGTCCTAACTGGCTTTCACCACATTCTCTGAAGCTTAGACAGACTCTCACCATCCTTTGAATGGCCTACTGGCCTAGCAAGAAGCCAGCAGTGACATCTACAGAGCATTAGTTCTACTACCTTACAAGAAAATCCTGGTCATTCTAAGATCTCTTTGGACAAGGCAAAACATCAAATACGTGGCAATACTTCCAAGCACACTCGATACGGATTTCATACTCACTTGGGAGGACATAAGACTTCTTCAAGAAACTCCTCAATCTTATTTACATCTGTTTTGACTTCACTGTTGAAAGTTATAAATGGTGGGTGGGTCCCAGGAGCCAAGTTCTGCAGGTCGGCAGGCTTCCTGTTAGGCAAAACAGAGGTCAAAATGTGATTTTTTTTTTTTTAGGCCTAAGAAAGCAACAATACTTTAAATTCTCAAGAGTGGTTCTAAATTTTTAAGTATATAAGCATGAATAAGACAACAGTATTTTTCCACTAAGAGCTGCAAAAGCATGCTAACAAGCAGCAACTCTCCACAAAGTACATAATTTATAGTAAGACAATGAAGAGCTTCACCAGCTAAAGATAACACCGTAACTTCTCCAAGCTGCCTCCCTCCTCCTGTCTTTTTTTTGGGGAGGAGCGGGAGGGGGAGGGTGAAGGCAGTAAAGGAGAAAAGCAGCTATATCCCACAGTGATTTTCAACTACAAGAGTCCAGATCTTAGGTTCGATTCCCCAGCACATAAACTGGGCACGGTAGTGCAGACCTATAATCCCAACACTCAGCTGGCTGAGGCAGGAGAACTGTTGTTGAGTTTGGGGCCAGCCTGGGCTCCATAAACCTAGCAGCATCAGAACGACTGCCATAAGTCTGAGGCCAGCCTGAGCTACTCGGTAAGTGTAGGACCAGGCAAACGTTTGCATTCCAAAGAAAAAACCACACCGTTTCCCTCTGACTCTCATCTGTGCTCCGTACAAGTGTGGTGTAGGTCTCTAAACTGACTTTGGCTCTGTGGTATATGACAGAAAAAACAAATAGTAGAGACATGCAAAAAGATGAAACAAAATGCCACTCTTCTATTTTTTTCTTTGTTTTGAGAAATATGGTAATTTCTCATTAGGAATATGTTTGTGGCAAAAGTAATGGGTTTGCTGCTGTTCTACTAAATGAATTAATAAAAAGTTCTCAGCTTGCTATAGTTTGGATCTTGAGTGTACCTGGAACTGTGTGTTACTGGGGGGAGGGGGAGCAGAACTTGGCTAGAAGGGGTGATGTTTGGGGTTTGACCTGCAAGGAGTATATCAACTTGAGACTGGGGGTTGCCCAGGGCAGAGCGTTAAGGGGTGTGTTGGTGACTTGTGAGCCAGGAAATGGGGCTGGGTAGCCAACTGGCAGCTTGATGTTATTAAAGGAAGGAAGAAGAAACATTGTTATAGTGTCTTCCTGAGAAAGCCCTAGCCTTTGCCCTAGTCTTCAGACTCACTTGGCTTACTCTGCAACGGGGGTGACCAGCTCTCCTGCCTCTGTCTGTGCCATGTGCTTCCCCATCCCCACGAACAGACTTCTGAAACTGTGAGCTAAATAAATCTTTCTTCCCTTAAACTGTGGTGTTGGGTATTTTGTCACAGCAACGATAAAGTAACTAAGATACAGTTTAAATTTCTGATATAGTAAAATTGATAAATATAATCCATATGACCTATTTAAACTCTTTGAGGTCCTCAATTATTAAAGAGTACAAAGGGGTCCTGAGACCAAACAGTTAATTACAAGCAGCACAGGGTGAGAAGTGAGATAAAGGGCAAAATTAAATGATACCCCATCCCCAACAATCAGCTACATTCTGGAATGGGGACAAGACCCAGCTTTACTGACTGGATTTCCACACTTCAGTGACATGGCAGGAAAGTCACAAGTATGGGCTGGAAGTAAATACTGGAGATTAAGAAAAATTTAAGAAACAATAGCCAAACATGGTAAGTGTAATCTGTTTAGATGTGAACAGACACCCCTCCACACACACAAAAGAGAAAAAGATGCTCTGGATTATATACTAGGATGGCGGGGGGGGGGGGGGCATTGCTGTATAAACAGCACAGCAGTTACAGGCAACCATCAGGTACATGCCTGTAATCCCAGTTCTCAGAAGGCTGGGGCAGGAGGACTGCTGTGGCTTTGGGACTAATCTGGGATACAGAGAGATTTCAGGGCCTGCCTGGACTACAGAGGAAGGCCCTGTCTTAAAAAATAAATATGTGAATGTGTGTGTGTGTGTGTGTGTGTGTGTGTGTGTACAAAAATACGACATATGCACAAATATGTATGTGCATACACATACTAAGTACAGGGCGTAACAATGGCACTGTGATCAGGTAAGAAATTGCCCATAGTGTTCGGAGACAGACACTTAATAGGGGTGAAATTACATGATGCCTAGAATTTGCTTTAAAACATTTCAGCAAAGAAAATAAAGGAACAATGCAAATGTGGTAAATTCTTGGTAAATGAACTGGAGTTACAATGAAGTTAATTTTACTCCTATTCGTATATTTGAAAACTTCATAGTAAGACAAGTAAGCTTTAAACTAAAAAAAGCAGCATCGTAATGCATCGCTGCCGAGCACTGCTTCCTCTCCCCTTATAGCGCACAGAGCCATTTATCTTGTTTTTAAATTAGCCGTCCTGCCTACCTTCTTCCGTCCTTCCTGACCACAAACGCACAGAATTTTAATAAAATAAAAGATGCCTTTAAGCGTACCATGGAAGTGAAATATTGAGTCATTAAAAACACTTTCAACCTAGACTGGCCCCACACCTGCCTGAGCCCAGCTGCCCATCATCCCTCCCGGCCTCATCTGCCCATCCCTGCTCCATTTCTCGAGTTAGAGTGCAAACAGCATCTTCTTTTTATGAGTCTATTTCCGATCAAGCGCTTATGCTCTAGACCCTCTCTCTCCTCCAAACCAAAGACAAATAAGGCGTGTCTTCTATCGAGAACCTCAACTCCAAAATGCAAACTCTAAAACCCAAGATCTGATTTGATTTTCAATTCTGATTCTTTCCTGGGGCTCTTTTATCTGACAAGGGACAGGTAAGCTCCAATGATAGACAAACACAACAGCAGAGTAAGGTCTTCCAGACCCACACTCAGCCAGAGAGGGAAGCCTATGGCGTTCTAGTCGCTTCCGTAAGAACTCAACTCCAATTCAGAACTACTAATTCTCTACACTTCGCTGGTTCCTTCTGGTTACTCCTTTCTACGCGCCACCAAGACTCCTGTCCCTCTGCTCACTCAAGGGCCCCTCACGTCTATCCCCAGTTCGGAACACATGTCTGCACCACAGCACCGCAACACTTGCAGACTTACACTTGTTCCACTCACAGTTTATTTTCTCCTCTGCCCAAGCGACCTTGGACACAATGAAGAGTGCAAAGCCCCAAGAGGTCAAGGTTCACATACTCACTCTCAAAACTTAACATTTTCAAGTTTAAAAATTTACACAACAAAAGGTAGCACAAAGGCAGAGAAAGCTAACAAAACTTCCATGAAGTACAGAAAGGGGGATGGGGCTGCAGCTCTTGTGGGAACACTTGCTCAGCACGCATGAGGCCGTGGAACAGATCCCCATCGCCACCGAGAGAAACAAACAGAAGTGAAGACACAGCACACACCTTCCATGGAAGGAGCCATGAGGAGCAAGACAGTTCTCTCAGGGCTCAAGGCGTGGACACCGTCAGAGAACTTGCCTAGCACACTTAAGCGCCTGGGGTCAATCCGGTAGCAAAACATACCAAAAAGTTCTTTAATTTTATCATGTCATATTGTAATCACCTGGAAAACAATATTCTCATTTCAAAGACTTAAGACATAACTATCAACAGATTTTTTTTTTAAGTTACATGCTTACGTGTAAGGTAATAAATCTTGTCCTTTACAAATATTTTTTCACAACCAGCATCAAGGCAGGTAAAGGGGAGAAAGGACTGAGTGATTTAAAATAACTTATGAGGGAGACCAAAATAGCAACAGCTTCTGCTTCTATAATTAACTGATAGTTTTTAAGCTTTCCAAACCAAAATACTTTTTAAGTGAGGACAGAGGTGGCAAGGCAAAGGTAAAAGAACCAAGGATCGAATGAAAAGGATTGGATTCAAATCCTAAACTGCATGGCTCTATCACTCACCCACTACGTATGTGCCTCGTGATCTCTTTAGGTCTGAATTTTCTCCTCTGTATTATGAATGGATGTGAGACCTATGTGCTCTCTCTCTCTCTCTCTCTCTCTCTCTCTCTTTCCCTCCCTCCCTCCCTCCAAATATGCATATGCAAATATATATGCTTTTCTCTCCCCCTTGAGGCAAAGTCTCACTCTATAGACTAAGGTGGTGTCAGGCTGGCCTCAAACTCACAGCAATCCTCCTGCCCCTGCTTCTCTAGTGCTGAGATTATAGGCATGGGCCACCATGAGCAGTTTATGTGGTGCTGGGAAGCTGAACCCAGGACCTTGTGCTTGCTAGTTGAGCATTCCAGCCTCTGTGCTGTTTCTTCAGTCCTCACTTTGCTTTAAAGATCAGATCAAGCTAGACCCAGTAGTGCATACCTATAATCCCAGCATTCTGGGAGGCACAGGCAAGAGGGTAACAAGTGTGAGCCCAGCCTAGGCAATTCAAGTCTTCCTGCCAAGACTCTGTCTAAAAATAAAAATGGGCTGGGGTAATTCAGAGCAAAAGCCCTAGGTTTAGCCCTGAGTACCACCCACACACACCCACACACACCCACACACACAAAGCTAAACCAAAGAACACGTGTGGATGTGAACCACACACAAGTATGTAATTATAGATTCTTACTGCTTTCAATATCACATTAACAAAGCATTATACAAAAGATAAGATCAGTAATTTTAACTTGAACACAGCTAATGGTTTATAACTGGTTATCTAGCATTAACTGATTTGTAATTAACATCTGATTAGTTTACAAGAGACAACCGAAGAAAGTAAAACAAAACACATGGCTATCAATTTTCCATTAAATGACCGACGAGTGATTACATCACCATATTTCTGCTGAAAAGCAATAGATTTTAAAATCAACAACAGTGATGATGAAACTGTTGAGGTGAAGGACAGCCACCTCCTGTCCTTGTTTCCAGTGACAACAGATTTGAAGAGAAACTTTAGTGTGTGATGACAGCCTGCTACTGAATGGACAGGCTGTGTGCAGCAGGGCTGCTGCCTCACAGGCTACACCATCAACGAAACGTGACTTCCGTCCTCACAGGCACCTAAAGAAGCAGCTCAGGTGTTGTCTGACTCCCACAGACTTATTTTCCACAGTTGCTTCACAGAAACAGGCATTATGGTTTGAGACAAAACTGACTGAATAGACAACAGCTAAAATTTTCAGGACCACTCTGGCTTGTTCCATGAAAGACCTTCCACAAATATTCAAATCAAACTCAAACGTCTTCCTTCAGGGACATCTTGAAAAAACAACGGGCACAGAGCTCCTGCCTTGAAGCAAGGACGTGGATCACTCCTCGGCATTTTGGGGGCTGTGGGCTCACTCCACCTTTAGTCTTGTTTATCTGCCTAAGAGATAAAACAAGTTATCTTGTTTGCCCCCATTTTGTTTCTAGAAGAAGAAAAGTTAACAGAGAAGGAGAAAAAGAATGAAAGAGGAACCAACCGCACAAGAGCTAATACTTTAAGAACTTAAGTGGTTTAGTTTCAATTAAAATTTAACTCCGTATACTTGCAGCAACTGGAAGATGCTGGGCTGGTGGCTCATTTCCAGCTTCAGCTTATAAAATTATAAGAAACTGAAACTGGCTTACAAAGACGACCCCTCTGTAACCAGTGGACTCCATAAATGGGTATTTTTTTTAAGTACAAAGCATGTAGGACTTATCTTTGAGTTCCTTTATGAAGGTGCTGATTTCCATGGCATAAAATTAATTCACACATATCAAGAGCACTGGACAGTAGATAAACAAAAGCAAAATCTTACTCCCCCTCCACACACCAAAAAGCCCACAGTTAATACTACAGAGTCATTCGCTGCTTTGGAACACTGCTCCTATTAATTATTCCTTACTAGATTTGCTATCTTCTGGCATGACTTGCATTTAAAGTCACCAACTGGATAAATTAATTATGAACTCAGCAACACACACCAAGACTCCTAACTATTAAGCATCTGTCCATAAGTCCCAGTTTAAACAGCTGAAGGATTTCACTAATAAAATGGGCTATAATACTAATCTTTGTCTGCTTCAATATTGAGACAATATTTTAAAAACAAATGAAAATATGACCCATGAAGATTTCATATAACTTCTATAATTGCTGATATATTTTAATAAACTGCAGAGCTTATGATAACAAGTTCAGAAAATAATCTATAATTTTTCTAATTCAGCTCAGAGTGGCTGATGGTCACCCTGAAATCATCTTGAAAAAATACATGAAAACCGCGTGGCAGCAAAGTTCTTCTCTGGTAACACGCACAGGCGTACATGGGACAGAAGGAGATGGGCACATGCAAGGCAAACCCAGGCATGTGTGTGACTCACAAGCTACTCATGAAACATTTCCCTTCAACTGTACGATGGGGGTTTCATGTAGCTACAATAACTGCAAAGAGGGAAAATGGAGGTGTCCTTTCCCAAAGGCCAGCAGCCAGAAACAGATCATTTGTTTAAAGATGGCCTACCCCGTGCCACTTAGGACTCTGCAAGTGCCTGTCATCCAAGCCACAGTTTGTAAAGACGCACATGAAAATTGAACCAATATCCCACCTTATTGGACACTGCTTCAGAAGCAGGGACCTAGATAAACATAATAACGAAAGTGAAACTATCTGAAGACTATTTGGAAATCAAATTTCTATTCTGAGTCAGTAACTGTCTTTTTTTTTTTTCTTTTCTTTTTGGGACAAGGTCTCGCTCTATAGTGCAGGCTGGTCCCAAACTCACAAAGCTCAAACTGGCCTCAAACACAGCAGACCTCCTGTCTCAACCTCCGGAGTACTGAGATTACAGATGTGCACCACCAAGCCCAGTTTATGTGGTTCTGGTGAATAGAACCCAAGGCCTTGTACTTGTCTTAATCACTACATTGTGCTCTCTGATATACCTTGTAATTATCTTTTGAGATATATAGAACTATTTGTTTCATAATTCTATAGGAGTCTTTTAAATTACTACAAAATTGCTAAAGTTTCAACAATAACTTTGCAAAACTTTATGTGATTACTATGGTAATTACTGTGTGTGACTCACACAATGCCTTACAGATGGTAGGTTCGCGTTAGAAGCTGAAGAAAATCATCACTGACAATGCAAAGAATGAAATGGCTCCAATGGTAAAGCCAGAACAGGAAATGAGAAATATACTTTTCCTAGACTGTTAGAAAGCTCTTCTTCAACTTATTTCTTCTTGTCTGCAGAACATCATAGAGAGCTACTTTATTCACTGATAACAGAGCAGACGTAGACACTTCTTACGAAAAGCTAACTTCTTAAATAACTGTTTCTATCCCCATTTCTCAAAACCAGCAGTTTACCCCAGTCAGTATGATTCCTCTGGCCACAGCAGCCACATCTGGGTGAGGGTCTGGGCCTCTCCTGCCTTCTCTCCCACTACTATTACTATGCGTTCTTCTTTTTCCGCCCCTTGCCCATCAAGCCTATTTAAAGCACTGGAAGGCGTAAAATCAAACCAAGCTGGAACCATGCTAATCTCTGTTTAGGAACTTCTAGGAGAAATGAAGGCAGAGGAAGTTGTTAAATAAATACAGACCTAGACCACAGCCACAAACATGTCAAACCAGAAAACCTCTATGAAACAATAAATTCTATTCAGTAACAGACCTGAAAACGGTTTGAAAATAGTAAAAAGTGCCCTGAACACTGTCTAGGCATGTAGAAGGCACATGATCCTCCCCTCCCATTCCTGTACCAGTCCCATGTTCCTGAGCTTAAATGTACAGTAACTGCCTTCAGGACGACCAGGCTGCGTGGCCCAGGCCCACAGGCAGTGTCTTTCCATCTACTGCAGGCCTCACTCCTGGTACTTTCTCCTAAGCGTGGCTGTTCCCCACTTGATGACAAGCAATATCATCTGTAACTATGACCCTAATTTTAATTCTGCCACGTATTTTTTTGCTCAAATGACTGCTGATATAAATCTACAATGTTTCTGAAGCTTCCGGTACTTTTTTTTAAACCTAATATTCTTTTAATACAGTGGCAGCATGAACAAAAAAATTAGACTTGAACATAACTCCCACTAAAGCATTAAGTCTACACTGAAAGCTAGTCATGGCAGCGGGTTCAGAGGCTCACAAAGGACACGTGACTGCCACTAGCCCTGTCATTAACACCAA
The DNA here is from genome assembly GCA_004027205.1 of Ctenodactylus gundi. Lineage (NCBI taxonomy): Eukaryota > Metazoa > Chordata > Mammalia > Rodentia > Ctenodactylidae > Ctenodactylus > Ctenodactylus gundi. The sequence goes on along the minus strand of PVKB01002684.1, from coordinate 172,018 downwards.
CTGAGATTCAAAGAGCACGTGGGACACAATGCCAGGCTACAAGTGGGCTGCTCTTATAGATGCAATGTCACATAACAGCCATTTGTCAAAGCATTTGGGGGCCTCCAAGCAGTCCTCAGGGGAGCCACTTCCACTGCCCTCCCTGCTTTGCTCTGGGATCAGTACTCCTTTCACAAAGGAACTGAGCAATTACCAAGAAAAGCAGGAAACTAAGCACTAAAGGTATTTTCTCCCACACACATTTCTAAAGAGTCACACCGAATGTTTCAAGAATATATTATGAAAGGACTTTTTAATATAGGATGCTCCACTACTCGTGGCAACTTCTTTTTTGCTTTTTTTTTTTTTTTTAAGAGCCTGTGTTTGCTCCCTTGGGATACTGTCTCTTTTGTAATTTTGTTCAAGATTCATGTTTCTGAAAGGATAAAGGCTCAACCTGTAAGCAATTATCTCTGTGATGGGGAAATGGATGACCAGTCTCTGGCTAGACAGGACTCACTCTAGCATGTACCACGCCGACACTTTTAGTTGCCCTTAAGAAGTACTTTTCAGGGGACTGGAAGAAGAGCACAATGATTAGAGCATTCACCTAGCCATCTCAAAGCCCCGAGTTGATTCCCAGCACCACATAAGCCTACCATGGTAGTACCTGCTTGTAACCCCAGCACTCAGGAAACTGAGGCAAAAGGATTGCTGTGAGTTCGAGGCCAGCCATGGCTCCACAGTGAGTTTAGGTCCAGGGCAAAAGCACTTGCAGATGTACATGAGACCTAGGACTTCTAAGAAAATCAAAAAATACATACTTCAATTTTAAGAGTTCTTTATTGTTCATTTACACAGATCCTTAGAAAAGACGCATTCTCTTCAAAATTTTCTAATTTTGAGGACCTGAATGCCTACTTCTTGTGTATTACTTATTATATGCAGAGTACATTATACCTTATTTTGGAGACAGGGTCTTGGTCTATAGTCTAGCTGAACTCACTATATATCCCAGGATGGCCATGAACAAATGGCCATTCTCCTGCTCAGCCTCCTGAGTGCTGGCATTACAGGCATGTATCATACCACATCTGGCTGTTGTGGTGCTAGCAAATCAAACCCAGGTCTCCGAATTTGCCTACGTAGGTGCTTTAACCAATGAGTTAAGCCCCAACCCCATTACTCTCAAATATACACAGATTCTCAAGTATTAAATAACTTACAGCAATGATGCCTTTAAAAGTCTGTAAATGAAAAGAAACAGATGGCTACAATGGCCAAAATGAATTCACTTCATTTTCTGAACCTGGCATATTAGCACTGGTGTGCAACACAATCAAGCACTGTTATGAGTAAAGAAGGCTTTCTTAAAGCACGGCAGGGAACTCACTTGTTCCAGGCCAAAATGAAATAGGAGAAATCTATATTTTAGGACACAGTAAGGGTGTGTGCCTGGTGGTGGAGTCTATTTTCAGTAGCTATATTGGGAAACTTCCTGTTTGAATGAATGTAGGGAAAAAATAAAACAGTGACTTGACTTAGGTCATTCTTAAAATCACCCTGCCCAACGTGAACAAGGCAGTACCTTCCCAGAACTGTCTCAACTTTCACTGTCCTCCAAGGCTTATTTCTACAGTTACACATGTAACTGAAGGGATTCCTAGAAGATTTTATAGGTTGCTTTTAATAAATTCTAAGTCTCTAATTTTTCAAAAAGCTGCACTGGGTGTAAGTAAGCAAAGAATAAAATTTAAGGTGCTCACCAAGGTCGAGGTATGTTGATCTAGAACTGGGACTGGGGACTAAGGCTCTCGGCTAACACACTGGGAAGGACACTCACCAACAGACAACAAGCATCAATTACGCCATCCCCCAGGACAGTCTGCTCATTCCCTAGACACTGCTCATGACTTGATTAATATACTTTTAAAATAAACAATGCTGTCCATTTATGTCAACCGGGATACATTTCCACTGCCAAATCCTGTATTACTTCATTAGTACATTTTGGGGTTTTTTTTGGGGGGGGAGGTGGAAAGTATGAACTTTCTAAGGAAAAATGGAAAAAAGTTGATAAATTTAAAAAAAAAAAAGAGCTTTGGTGTATATGTTAGGATGGGCAGAGGTGGGTATTGCTCAGCAGTTCAAATACCTGCTTAGCAAGTGCAAGGCCCTGGGTTTGATTCCTTAGCACTACATAAACAGGCATGGTAGCACATGCCTGGCTTGCAATCCCAGCACTCAGGAGACTGAGGCAAGTGGATTGCCATGAGTTTGAGGCCAGCCTGGCCTATATAACAAGTTCAGGACCAGCCTGTAGTACAGAGCAAGATCTTGTCTCCAGAAGGGGGAAAAAAAATAATCAAGCTTTCTAACTGTCAGAGTTCTAAGCTCTCTCCAAGGTAGTCCATGGAGAGAGAACCAGAAATAATTCAACTAGCAAAAATAACCACAGCGCCATGGATAATTGTTCTTATTTTTCCATTACATTTCGTCAAATATGTTTAAAATTGTGTTACAAAAACTTACTTTCTGCAGTGTGGGTTCCCTCTTCTAAAAAATCCCATTCTTGTCTTTAAGATCACATGTTTATTAGCACACTGGAGACCAAGAAGATGTCTGCTAAGGAAGGTCTTCATTGTTCATGTTTATACGGGAAATTCCAAGGATTTCCTTGTATCCATGGTAAAACTTAACTCACGAAGTTTAAACCAAACAAACACCTAATAAGTTCCAAATAAGACTGAGAGCTGCATATAATTTACTGACACTGTAAGCTGTGTAGATCTAGAATACTGATACAAGTTAAATCTGTCTGGAAGCCAGTGAAATTTTAATAAAATACATTTCCTTTGCAGCTGTCTTAATTACTTTTTCATTGCTGAAGCAGACTACCCACCATGTACTACTTTAGGAAGGAAAGATTTATTTTAGTTCAGTTTCAGGAGGTCGAGGACGAGTACATTTATGGGTGGGTAGCTGGAAAGTTAGCGCCACATGGTGAGGCTGGACAGCCTGAGATAGAGCTCCCTGTAGCATGGTTGAGCACAGCCCCATTGGGGAGGAAGGCCTGAACCAGCATACACCTCCAGGTAAGCCCGAGCATCCACCCCTTCCAGCCAGGCCCCAGCTCCCACCAGTACACAGTGTCCACAGGTCCAGGAGGCTTCTGGGGGACCCTCCAGACCCAAACCACCACAGCAACCAAAGTGAAGGAGAAAAAGATCAAACTGAAAAGGTAGTGAAGTATAAACCCTCAAGTGGATTCCAAACTGCAGTCATGTCTTACCTTTTTAGGTCAACAGTCGTGACGCTGAACACAACTCCTTTGAGCCAAAGAATCATGAAGAGCCTCTGGGAAAAGGGACAGTTTCCTATGCTCTCGCCGTCACTGCCAGCCTGGGAAACAATGACATTAAAAGACAAGTCAAAATGGCAATGCTTAACATGGCAGCACTCTCTTTTTCCCTGTGCACTACAAGACCAGAAAAGTTATATTGTAGAAAGAAAGATGAAACGCCGGGTCTTTATTATTTTGGTCTGGCACTTGTCTCACTCTCTTCTGAGGAAGACTAGACCACATGGCCAAGAGAAATTCCTGGCCAAGATGGGCAGCATCCACACCTCTGTCCAACATGGCCACCTCCTGGCTAGAGGTGTGATGGAGCATGCATGCAATCACAGCACAAAGGAGGCTGAGGCAGGAGGACTGCTGTGAGCTCAAGGCAAGCCTGGGCTCCATAGTGAGTTCAGGACCAGCCTGGGCTACAGAGCGACCCTGTCTCAAAAAAACAAAACAAAACAAAACAAAAAAAAAAACACTGTTTCTAATCCCATTTAATGAATGGATCAGGCTTCTCTGAGCTCAATGACAACAAAAAATTTTCCTAATACTCTGAATGGAATAAGTCTTAAATCAGATTTGCCCACACATTTTTAAAAAGCAAAGAAAAACCTGGTATTTGCTAGGGATCAACACAGCTTCTTTAACATCAAGTCCATGGAGAGAACCACACACATTAACACTTTAACAAAGCACTCTTGGACTAGTAGAAGCACTGACTGTTGTCCTAATGCAACTCTCAAAAAACATTTCAATAAAATGCTACATCTGGGGCTGGAGGAATAGCACAATGGTTAAAACACTTGCCTAGTATGAGCATCACCTAGCGGTAGCAGTGACACATTATTCAAGATGGCGGATCTTTACATTTTGTCGCCTTACCTGACCATGTGACCAGAGAAGGGTGGAAAGGGAAAGGAGGGATAAAGGTAATGACGTTGTGATGAACTTGGCCCTCAGCCAGTGCCTTAGATCTTCTTGGGAAGATTGTAAATCCTGGCAATAGAAAAAGGCAGGGGGAAGGACCTGCGACCTAGAAATTTAAGTCGGTACTGACCACATTTTCAGTGTGCCTCTCTCCACTTGGATGTGGGAAGGTAAGCCTTTTTGCAAAAAGAAAATTAAAGCCTCATACTCTGTCATCCATACCTCCCATGTCCATCCTTTGTTTGGACAGGTAAATTTCTACAAGCCGTTTCTAACACCTAGTAAGTGTAAGGCACTGAGTTCAATTCCCCAGCACCTTGTAAGCCAGGTGGCATGGTAGCACATACCTGTAACCTCAGCTTTTGGGAGGCTGAGGCAGAAAGATTGCTGAGTTTGAGGCTAGCCTAGGATAACACAGCTGAGTTCAGAACGAGCCTCGACTACAGATCGCGACCCTCTCAAAAAAAATACCTACATCAATAAAAAGATATTAATTCTTTAATGGAAGTTGGTGGCTGGGGGTAGAGCTTAATGTACCATATGTACATAGCAATGTGCTAAGGACCTAGATTCCATCACCAGCACCAAATGAAATTTTTTATTAAATAAATAAAATAATGAAGATTAGAAAGAGTAAGAAAAGAAACAGACAAAACGGGCATTTGAGGAGGATCCCAGAACCCCATCCTAATCAGAGCATACATAGTATAGTTAAAATTGGACTTATTTTTTCTCTTACAAAACAAGGGGTTTTTTTTAAATCACCACCAAACAGTCACATAATTTGTAGCCAGACTGATTCACAAATTCCTAATACTGCAGTTTACAGAAAAATATACTTTCTGGGGTTTTTTGTTCTGCTTTTGAGACAAAGTCTCACTCTATATATAGTCCAGGCTGGTCTTGAACTCAATTGTGTAGTCCAGGCTGGCCTCAAATTCACAGCAACCCTCCTGCCTCAGTCTCCTGAGTGCTAGGTTCACAGATGTACCCCACCACACCAGTCTAATTTTTATGTGGTTGCAGAAGTATCAAAATCAGGGTCTTTTGCATGCTAGGCAAGTGCTCTAACCACTGCCCCAGCATCACATAAACTGGGCGTTGTGGTGCACACCCATAATCCTACAACTAGGGAGGCTGAGGCAGGAGGATTACTGTGAATTGAAGGCCAGCATGGGCTACACAGTGAGTTTAGGACCAGCCTGGACTATAGAGTGAGACCCTGGCTCAAAAAAACAAAACAAACAAACAAAAAACCAGTAATCAGAAGCTGGAAGGTTAGTAGGTTAGTGGTACCGCATTTGCTGAGCATGTCGAGGTCCATAAATTTAATCTCCAGTGCCACAAAAAGAATGATAAAATCAAAATATAATTACATTATATGCCCCTTTTCCAAAATCACATTATTTGTTCCCAATTTAATGTAATCAATTTAATGTAACCTTCCGAAGGTGAGACAGTGTTCCTGGCCAGAATGGTGTCAGAGAAGCAGGGCTGAAGAGGGCAACAGGGCCTCACCAGGGACAGGAGGCCTGGTCCCTCTCCACACTCCCAGCCAGGATGAGGCAGAGGAGGCCTACAGCAGAGACTCTGACCATCATCCAGCAGCCAAGAGGCCACCCCCACCAAGCGAGCAGTGAGATCACACAGGGAAGTGAAACTCCCACCCTTCCCACAGTAACAAGGAGCCTCACTCCTCGGTTTCAGCAGAGACCTAGTGAGTCACCTGGCCTTCCACCTTCACCAGGAGGAAACACAGGGCAGGGCTGCCCCATGACTTCCATCCCCTCCCCTCCTCGTTTCCCCACAGCACAAAAGTTTAAATGGAAGGTTTTAAAACAAAAAACCTACAGTTTTACAGAATAAAAATACCCAGATTGCAAGTGAAAATCACAAGGAACCCTATCAAGCTGAATGAAAAACTAAACCAATTATGCCAACATCAAGATGGAAAAGCTGTTAGAATTATCTAACAAAAATACTTCAAGTAGCCACAATAAAAATGTTTTAAAGAGCAATTATCAACAGTTGGAAACAACTAGAAAAATAAAAAAGCAAGCTTCAGCAGAGAAATAGAAGATATAAAGAAAAAAAGAAAATTTACAATTAAAGAAAGCTGAGTGAAATGCTGAGCTGTGGCCTCTGCAACAGTTTTGATGCTGAATGTCCTTCCTCAAAGGTTCGTGAGTTCAAGGTCTGGCCACCTGGTGGCACACTGAAAAGTACCATGAACCTGGAGAGAGGCAGGCTTTAGAGGGAGGCTCCTAAAGTCATTGGGCACACCCAGGGGCCCAGGGCAGTGATCTGACCTATCTTGGGCTGAAACCTTTGAAACTGGGAGTTAAAAATAAACCTTTCTCCCTATAAGCTAATTATCTTGAGTATTTTGCCACAGCCAATGATAGCTAACTAATACAGGCTCAAATTCCAAAACGAAGGGACAGAGAAAAGAACTGGTATACTAGAAGAAGGACAATAAAAACTACCCAATTTAAACAACAGCAAAAGAAAACAAAAAAACAGACAGAAGTTGAATATATGTTTCTGCTTGGCAATGCGATATCAGACATCTAACTGCTCCTCTTCTTTCCCTCCTGGGGCCTGAACGCAGAGTCTTGAACGTGCTGGGCCAAGTACACCACCACTGAGCCTTCTCCACCCTCGGCCTCTTCACTTGTGAGGATTTCACATGTATGCTATTGGTCCAATAAATTTACATGTAGAAAGCCATCCTGTTAGAAACACATCAATGTCCTAAGAAGGAAAAGGAAGGAACACTGCGTATGTAGGAGCAAAGCCCAGGAGCCCACCCACGCTCACCAGTACAGGATCTGCTCAGCTGCAGTGGAGCACCCACCTGGGCAGGCGTGGGTTAGGGCGGGGCCGCCAGTTTCTCTGCAGCATTTGTGGAGTGGTTACTGTCTGAGCTTCTCACTCCTGTGACTAGGATTTTGTAGTAGCTTTTTTATTGTTTGTTTAGGTTTTTGTCTTGTCTGTACCTATTATTTCCAAGTTCTCTGACTCTTTGGTTCCATGACTGACAAGCATAAAGAAAAAAAGATCCAAGAGACTCACTGCCTTCAACATCATCCCTCCAGCAGCAAGAGTTCCTTAGAAGTAGTAAATGTAAGAAGCAAACCTAAAATATAAATAATATACCAATACAATGGATTATTGGTAACAAAAATCAATGAATCCTTGATATATGCAACAACTTAGAAAAAGTTTGAAAACATACTGAGTAAAAGAACCAGTCACAAAGACCACAGGTTGTGTGACTCCATTCATAGGAAATGTCCAGAACAGGGAAATCCACAGAGAGAAAGTAGACTAGCAGTGGCCCAGGGTCTCAGGGTGGGTGTGAAGAGTCCTGATTCTTTTGGGAGTGCTAGGAATGCCATAACATTAGACTTTGGAAACGGCTGCAAAACCACTGATTTTACCTCTTAAATGGGCAAATTATAAAGTGAACAGATTATCCCCAATAAAATTGTTTTTAAACATATATACAGATTCTAAATATAAATATACACATGTTGGAAAACTTTAGATTTTATAAAGTTTTTAAATTATGATTTTATTTTTTAAACATCTGTCTGTAATTCTTTCTTAAAATTAGAAAATACAAGTAACCAAAGAGAAAGTAGAACCCTACCAGCACAAAAATTTCCAGAAAAAGAATGGGCCTTTAGCTTTCACCTGGGCATGGTCCTTCTAAAGGGGTGCATTTGTCCAGTGTGCTACGTGGGTTCCTCTCAGGTGCTCCTCATTCCTCCACACAGCCTCACCCTCTGACCTCCAGGTCTCTACTGTTAGTTTTTTGAATTGCATAATACTGGTATTTAATAAGAAACTGCTGAATTTTGCGCACTGCAGAATAGGGGTCAATGACAGATGTCATAAATATTTTAATGTTTTACTAAGTCAAGGTTAAGAAGCTGCTCACTTAGAAAATCAGTCTTTTAACTAGTTAGATTTTAAAATACCCAAGAGGAGCCCTGTCATTGTGCTTCTCTGCGTTCGTGGGCTGGGGGTGAGGGATAAGAGGATGGGAAAGAGAGAAGGAAGCTGGGATCAGAAGGTAAGAATGGGCTCCTGACCATTAAGGTTCCTTTTTTTTTCTTTTTTTTGAGACAGGGTCTCACTCTGCAGCCCAGGCTGTGCTTGAACTCACTATTGAGCCCAGGCCGGCCTTGGACTCACAGCAGTCCTCCTGCCTCAGCCTCCCCAGTGCTGGGATTACAGGCATGCGCCACCACACCCGGCTTATGTGGTGCCAGGGAATTGAACTTCAGTACTTAGTGCTTGACTTAGCACACTGAGCCATAACCCCTGGCCCCACATCAAGTTATTTTTGACACTTTTTCTAGGGAACGTACAGAGCAATGTGTTGCCAAAAAAGAAAAAGTAATAACCTTAAAACTCCATTTCATTTATTATGAATTGGTGATCTTATTAGGGGCCTGAATACTTAGAATGGCTTGATTTGCTTTAGATTAACTGAAAAGCCATAAATCAACATGATAAACAAGAAAATCACCCAACTTCCAAGGCACCATCTGTGGCCTGCCCTTTTTTTTTTCTGAGTGAAGAGACACTGTCTTGGGCTACATATAAAAAGATGTATGATAGTACTATGGTGACTAACAACACTCTTTTATATTTCCAATTATAATATTTTAAAAGGCAGGCTACAAGTTGGACATGACTGTCAGAACCAAGGTTTGGAATCTTAAGATTTAATCAGCTATTATCCTTCTGTAGGGTCTGCAGAATTTGAAGGAATTAACAAGGTTCACAATTAGGCGTCTCTAGGCTTGACTGCTCGCTACCCTACTTAATTAACTGTGTAATCTTCAGTAAGATAATTAGCACCAGTGCGACTTGATTTATTACACTATTATTGCAGGGATCACATTAATTAGGATACACACAATTCCTGGCACACTGTAGGAACTCAATAAATGTTACTTGACTTTAAAAGTACTTCGTGTACAGAACCTAAGACCTAACAATAGGTTCTTTAGTTCAAGCACTAACTTCCTTTGAAACTCTAAACTGTTTTACATTTCAGAAAACAATAATATACATAGGAAAGACTCTAAGAATCAGCCATATTCAACTTTTCCAACTAACAGAGCATGTCATGGCCCTCTGTTTTAATAAATACGCTGCATAAAGTTTAGTCCACTATAAGGAGGGAAGCAAAGACGCCCTTGATTAGAGACACCAGAACTCTCTGACCACGCACAGGCCGTCGTTGTTTCCTGGCCGTAACTACACCTTAGAACTTCAATTGAATAAATACAGTTAAATGATATGTAGCTGAAGAATTACTGCATTCCCAGATCTGCCTATGAAAACAAAGCAGAGCCAAGGACCAGGCAGGGCAGCGAGTTCCGCCACTGCTACGTCGACACCACCAACTCAGGAAGTCTACACCCCAGACCAAACCCAGTGCAGCATGGTATGGAACCGTGTACTGGAAATGAGGAGAGGACATCAACTACCAGGGTTAGATGCCACTCCAGGATGCTGCTGCGAGTTCCCATGGAACATTTACCTCACTGCAGATGAACTCTCTGCTCTCCCAATACAAGCTCTCCACATGCATTAATCTAGCTAATCCTCATATCCGCTCACTCAGCAGTGGAGGGTAGTTAAAAGCACTAATCTAGAGCTAGACTCCCAGACAACTCACCCACTTCCGAGTGACTGACTGAAAAAAAATGACTTAACCTCTCTGGACTGCTATCTTCTTTTATAAAATGAGGACTCTATCCATGTCTGTCTCCCTGGATCATTAGGGAAATTTAATAAGTCAATTTAAACAAAGGGCTCAGAAGACCAAAATGCTTTAGGTGACAGGGATCACTATTTTTGTATACACTTTCAAACTTTTTAGATATCTGGATACAGAAAATCCTCAAAGAAGTGGGTTTAATGTGCAGATTACCAGGGCTGGGGGGAAAACACAATGGTTAAAGCACTTGCATAGCAAGCACAAGGCCCTGGGTTCAATTCCCCAGCACCACATAAGCTGGGCATAAAGGTGCACGCTGGTAATTCCAGCTCTCAAGAGGCTAAGGTAGAAGAACTGCTGTGAATTCTAGGCCAGCCTGGACTACATAGTGAGTCCAGGACCCGCTTGGACTACAGAGTAAGTCCCTATCTCAAAAAAAGCTATACCAGATGGTACCCCCCAAATACATTTCTGGTAGAGTCCAAGAATCTGGAATTTTAAACAAGCACCACAAGCAATTCTAACTCTGATGCATTTGAAAGTTATATTTTCATAAACTCTGGTTAAAAAAAAAAAAAACAAGCAGGGCTGGAGATACAGCTCAGCAGTTAAAGTGCTTGCCTAGCAAATGCTAAATTCCCTAGTTTGAGTTCAAGTTCGATTCCTCAGCACCACACAAAAGCTGGGTGTGATGGCCCATGCCTATAATCTCAGCACTCAAGAGGCTGAGGCAGGCAGACTGTCCTGAGTCCAAGGCCAGCCTGGACTACACCAATGAGTTCAGGACCAGCCTAGGCTACGCAGCAAGACCCTGTCTCAAAAAACAAAACAAAAACAAAAAAGCCAAAACAAAAAAATCAAGACTAGAAAAAGTTTGCTCCACAATTAAACCTTGAATTCCTCGTGATGCCTTTGGACTCTTGCTCTTTGCAGGCCAGTAACCTGGTTGCTGTTTGCTGTGTCAGGTTTAGTAAATAACAGTCTCCTCTTTCCCCAGTTAAAAGAACTGCTTCCTGGGTAGAAAAAGAGGCAATAGATAGGAAAGGGGTGAACCTCTGAAAAAGGGGAGGGAGCATAGTCGTTCACTAATTCCCCAAACTCCATAGTTTTAATGTGCTACAGAATTTGGAATTCACGTATTTACCAAAAAAAGTTAAATTTTATGCTGTGTGATTTTTTAAAAATTCTGTTTAAATAAAAAATACCAAATTTTAAAAAGAGAACTGCTATCTCATCTACCTTAAACTTGGAACCACTCAAACTAAGCCAGTGCAAGACACACACACTTCAAGAACACAAACTAAGAGGCAAGCACCTCTTAAATGCAAAGCAGCATGACATGGCTTCCAAGGGTTTGTCCTAAGACCAGATCACAACCTTCAAGGACAATCTCGGTGACCCAAAGACCTTCACTGAGTCAGGTGCTGTAACAGTTACAGTTGGTTTAGGAGAATAATCGCAAACTCATACTATGTTATAATATGAAATGATTTGGCTTGACAGAAAGCAAAGGGATTCTGTGTGTCATCAGAGGCCAGGACCAATACTGAGTGGCATACAGCTTGCATCTTCCATTTACCGGCTACTTAACAGCGATCAATCACTTAATCTCCGCGCTCTTGGTTTTCTATTCCAGACAGGGGAGGTGGGAAAGAGAGACTACCGAAGTTGGTAACTATAATGGAACATTACCAATCCAGGACACGACCCTATTCTTATGGAATACACACTGAAGTACTCAAGGGAAAAGAGTAGCGTAGTGTAAGCAACTTACAGAAAAAGAACAGACAATAAAGTAAATGAGGTGAAATGTTAACAATCGGTAAAGCCACCCACAAATATGCTTTCCTACTTGTCTGTAAAGTGAAATTATTTCCAAATAAAATATTCTTTAAATTATTAATCTAGCTTCCACTTCAGTCCTAATAGTTTTAATAATTTATTGTACTGCTTATGTATTATCTCAATGGGTAGATTAAAACCAATCTTTAAAATTAATTTTTTAAAAAAAAGTTTCATTCACCGATCATGTAAGTATCCACATTAAAAACCAGAGACTGGCCCACCAGAGTCTGACTCAGGCTTACTCATGTGACCTGGTTATAGTTAATGAGGCACCACGTCTGCAGTGATGAGCAAGGGGGCATGGTTCCTCCCTCTGCATTCCATGAGGTGACAAAGTTGAGGCTGAACAATTTAACAATTTCAAAATATATTTAAAAAGTCTAAGCTTGGAGGGCAACACCTGTAATTCTACCACTCAGTAGGCTGAGGCAGGAGGACTGCTGTGACTGTGAGGCCAGCCTGGGCTACATAGTGAGTATAGAACCAGCATGGACTAGAAAGTGAGTCCTTGACTCAAAAAAATATACATCATATATTCAAAGTAGAATGCACTGAACTCAAAATAACCCCATCCTTATACAAGTAACACTTGCTTAACATTTTTGGAAAGTGTCGTAAGTATTCCTCAATGAAGCACTTATGAATTTGCCAGTGATTCCTCTGTGGAGGTAGCGGCCCAGTTTACAACAGTACACATGATACTGTTCTGCTTTAGACTAAATCATTGTGAATTGAGAAACAATCAAAACTATCGAAAACCTTTTCATTTTATTAATCTAACAGCGGGGAACTAAACCTATAACCATATTTTACTGGACTTACTCATCTGAAGTAACCTATTAAGTTATAATTACTAGAGCCAGCAAGATTCAAAGTTACTATGTTGCTGTAAAAATACCTAAAATATGCAATATAGTCAAAGGCTCGAGCAGACCATCAGGGCTGCGTGGTGCTTGTGCTTTCCAGAACGCTCTCTCTCACCTACCGTCATCCACAGTTACACATGCTGAAAAGGAAAGAAGAGTCACCAGCCAGTCGCTTCAGAGTTTGTCTGATGCTGTTTCCTTGGAAAATTATCAAATTATAGTGACTAGCTACTTCACGTAGCTAATAACTTGGGTTTTTTTCTTTCAAAAAACTCTGTAATATGCACAAGTATCTTTTAAATAGAGATCTTGGGATAGAAGAAAATAGGATTTAGAAAATGAAATTCTGTGGAGAGGGAAGAGGCGGTATGGGGGAAGAGGGAAGGAAAGAGTGGGAAGGGGAAGGGAGGTAAAAATGATCAAGATGCAATATGTATCCACACCAATTCCTCAAGATGAATGTAATTTTACATATCCCAAATACACACTAATAAATAAAAATAAATTTAAAATAGGTCTGACAAAGTGATAGGTCTTCTTTCCTAGAATAATTTCTCTTTTGATTTCCTAGAATGTTCTCTTATCCTCCTCTTTGTGGTACTGGGCTCCAACCCAGGCCCTGCACACGAAGCTCCACTCTCATGCCATTTTTTAGTTTTACTTTGAGGCAAGGTCTCACTAAGTGGCTCCACTACTGGCTAAGTAAGCTGTCCAGGCTGGGCTTGAACTTCAGATCCACCCTCCCTGTTAAAGGTCCACAATGCTACTCCACAGCTTTTCCCATTCATCCTGTATTACACAGAGTCACATGAATGTGGACTTCTAACACTAAATCACTTTATTTTCCATCTGAGATGCCCACTGTCACACCGGTCCACCAAGCAAATCCCACACCTCCAAGAAGCCTCTCTAGATCACCCTAGCCCAGGCCACTATCTTCTCAACCCTTATTCCAACTTTTCCCTCTCTAATGTCACGGCAGATCACGAGGTAATCTTATAGAACTGCAAATTCTGAATCAGCAGATCTGCGATGCTGATCAAGATCATGCATCTCTTACAAACCCCCAGAGACCAGCAGGCTTAACTCACTCAGCCACCATGACTTGCTATGATCTCTGGTATTGTGTCCATGAGTTACCTAGTCGTGTCTCTGCACCCTACAGTCCGAGCTAGACTGCAAACTCACAGAGATGTCAGATTTTTTTGTCTTCCTACAGGCTTTCATTGCTATAGAGCTTTTCTGCTTATTAGCTTTCTACTGATTGGCTAATGAAGACCTATGAGTTGTAAAGAATGTGATCAGGTTATCAGTATAAAAAAAAACTTGCTAAATCAAGTGTTCCTGATTTATAACTTTTTCTCAAATATTTAAATTAAGTCACTCAAAAAGATCATTATCTCCAAATCCTCTTGGGACCATGTTAACAAAGCACAGAGAGAACAAAAACCATGACAAAATTTGATACTTGCCTGCCCGATATTCTCCCAGTTTTTTCTGATTGTAGAACTCCTGTTTTTTTCTAGATGCTCTAAGTAAGCTTGCATTCTTCTACAACTTCCACCACAAGAGACTACATTAAACCACCTGAGCTAAAGCTTCATAAAGGGCTCATGTCCTGCATTCCCTGGGGATCCCCACTCCCTTTAAACCTTTCTTCGAGAGCTTTACTTTCTTAATAAATCTCTTTTTACTAAAAATAAAAAAGAGCTTATGCTTTTGATCAGGTATCATCTCTCTCTCTGCCTCAAGAAATGCAGGAGATGGGGCTGGAGGAAGAGCACAGCGGTTAAAGCACTTGCCTAACACGCACAAGGCAGAATTCAATTCCCCAGTACCACATAAACCAGGTATGAAGTGCACACCTGTAATCCCAGCACTTCGGAGGCTAAGACAGGAGGACTGCCGAGACTTTGAGCCCATCCTGGGCTAAAAAGCCTAGACTACAGAGCAAAACCCTGTCACTAAAAAGAAATGCAAGAGATAATGACCTAACCCCCAATTCTCAGGACAATTCCAGATTAATTCTAAGCCAAGCCGGTGGTAATAGCTCCATTCCTCTTGCCAGTGACTGACAGGGATAACCACATGACCCACCCAGTCAGTAAAATACAGTTCCCTCTCAGAAGTTCTCTTAAGGCTGGAGCCCTGGCACCATTAAAAAAAATATAATTCTAAAAAAAAGAACTCATGGGACATAAAACCTGTGGCTGCTGCACAGACCTGAGAGCAGCCCCAGGCTGCAGACAGCACTGGAGACACAGCCCAGACAACTGTAAAGGCGCAAGACAGCTGGGCCCTGGCACACCACCTCGTGTGCGGCCGCACCTTTCCAAGACTCACTTTCTTAGCTTCAAAGCCAATGTGTTTACAAAACTAATTTCGGTAGGCCCTTGCTGCTACTCACAATCACAGGTGCCCAAATCAATATCATCATTTATTTCTGACTGGCAAGAAGGCCTGGTACTTAGCTCAGTGGGTGAGCACGTGCATATGCATAAGGCCCTGGGTTCAATTCCAGAACCATTAAAAAAGAAAAAAAAAAGAATTTAAATATACTAAGGAATGAAAAAAGAAAAATTACTTATATGAGTGAAAAACTACATGCTAGCACACTAGGGCTCTGATTTGTGATTAGTCTTACAAAGGTTTCCACTTAGACTAAGATCACAGCAGTTTTAACTATGGGCTTTCTCTCCTCACTCACACGGCATCTCATGGAATACCAACGTGCACTAGGATGCAAATGTATTTTCACTCAACGTTCAATCCGTGTACTGCAGGCCTGTTTCCCAAGTTCTGAGACTGACACTAGGGAAACAAAGGGAAATAAGAGAGAGAGCTGACTTCATGAAACATATTTTTGTGGAACAAACAGATGATAAGCATATCAAGTTTAAAAGTGTGAGCTGCAGTATGTGCCTAAAGAAATAAGGCACTCAGAGCAAGGACAGGGAGCTCCTGCTTCAGGTAGGGTGGTCACAGACCTCTGTCTCCTCCTTCCCCACCCCTTTTTCTTTCCCCCCCTCCCCCTCCCAAGGGTCTGACAGGGGGCCTCCAACCTGCAATCATCCTACCTCGCTCAGCCTCTCCGTGCAGCAGGGACTGCAGGTGTGCACCACCACACCTGGGTCACAGACGACTCTGGGACCACATAGAACCTACTCTGCTGCTAGACTGCCGTGAGTCCAAAAGACAGTGGTACTGGCAGAGGTTACATCATGGAAGAAGTTCTAGGCCAAAGTGAAGAGTAAGTTTTATGATCACAGAGGGAACAACTTACTCATTCACATAATAAATGTCTACTATGAAGGAGAAAAGCAGAATATCTGGTTTGATACACTGGTTCTTCCACTTAACCACCTATGGGATCCTGGGTAAGTCAACCTCCCTGGGCCTCAACTTCCTTATACACAACATGGAAAAGAATACCTATTTCACGGAGGGGTTGTGGAGAAACAGAAGAGAAGCTCTGAAAATACTGCCAGCAAGTACCCAGCGCTCAGCAGGTAAGTGCCCAGCAGAGGACACACTTCTGATTTCACACATCTCCCAGGTCAGAGGAGGGAGGGAGGAAGTGAAGGGGGCCAGAGAGGACAAGAAAGGCCATCAGCCAACAGTGGCGATGGGTGGGACACATGAGAGCAAAAGGCAATAACATTCTGTCGTACTGACAACAGACCGGAGACCTGAAGCCAATGGAGTGGATGGAGAATGGAAGCAGCGAGACCTACTGCAGCAGCTGCGGGTAACAGGGACTGTGGGAGGTAGAGGCCACAGAGATAGCCAGAAATGGGCAGGTTGACATGAAAGCAGAAAAGTTCAAGCCTAAAGACTGATAGATAGGAGCTGGAGGAATAGCACAGTGGTTAAAGCACTTGCCTAGCAAGCGAAAGGCCCTGAGTTTGATTCCCCAGCACCACATAACCTGTGCGTGGTGGTGTACACCTGTAATCCCAGCACTCAGGTGGCTGAGGCAGGAGGACTGCCCTGTGTTTCATGCCAGCCTGGGCCACACAGTGAGTTCAGGGAACAGCGTAGGCATCAGAGCAAGACTCTGTCTCAAAGAAAGAAGTGGGGGGCAGGCAGAGTGGGACTCAAGATGGAGGTTGAGCCTATAACCTTCTGGACAGTGAAAAGATACCTCTTCCTTCAGGAGACCCCACAGATCTACAGGACCTCAGTACTTAACCCTACAGTGTTTTGCAGGTGTGGAAGACTGTAGGACAAATCAGTGTTTCCTTCAGTCAGGTCAGACTGCGGTAGAAAGAAATATATTAACTTTATACCTCTCTGTACCATCCTGCCCTTTTATAATGACCATTTTTAAAGTTTTAATAAAATGTTCCAAATCTTTATATCTCATTCCTGTCCATAACTGCAGCCAAAATCTTAAAATGCCTAAATATAACTTAAATCTTTTAAAAAATACTAGAATGCGAAGAAGTCAAAATCTACTACCTGAAGTAACACAGGAAAATAATGTCAGGGCTGAGTGTACAGCCCTGCAGATAAAGAACTTCCTTGGCAAGTGCAAGGCCCTGGGCTCGATCCTTCAGTATATCCACTCCTTTTGCTATGTATTTGAAGTATATGCTAAACATGAAATCAAAGGCTTTAACATGTACTAAAAACCACATCAAGCTGGTATGTCTCGGACACAATCATTATCAAAAGCCAGGTGTTAGAGGCTAGGTAGGGCATAGCTTCGCTATGTGACCAATAATGTATTCCTTTTTTCTGTCTCCCTGTAATTCTCTCCTAAAATAAATCTAAATGTTGCCATGACTGTTTGGAGAGAACAATTATCATTCTACAGCTTATTTCCCACTTGCTGTGACCATACAAAGTGTCTTCGTTACTTATTCATTGTGGTGACAAAATACATGACATCCACAACCTAAAGGAGGAGATTTTAGCTCACGGTTTCAGAAGGGCTCAGTCCATCATCACTGGAGAGCCAACAATGGGAGAAGCACATGTGGAGGCAAGTTGGAGACCGCTGCTTACAGCACCGCAGTCCATAAGCCGAGTGAGTAAGGAAGGGCAGAACTAGCGTACGCCCCTCCAGGCCAAACCTCAGTGTTCCGCTCCCTGTGACCTGCCCCTTCCAGGTCACATGTCCAGTAATGTGCTACATACTCACACTCCACTACACACCCCTAATCCACCACACACCTGTAATCCCCCTTTCCTGACCAGGCTCCACTTCCCAACAACACAGGGTTCCACAGGCATTCCACAGTATTCAAAAACATGCGGCTCTGGGGGATGTTTCAGACCCAAACATCACAAAGTGTTTTACCTTAGAAAAACTGTATGAAGTTAAGCACTGTTTTCAGTAATCAGCCACAGCTACCCATCACACATCTGCCAAAGGTCACACAAGCTAAGCCAAGTTATTTGCCACCGGTCACACATCTTCAGAGCGGTAGAAATGGGTCTGAAGCCCCAGGTCCACAGCATTCACCATCTGGATGCAACTTCCTACCCCAAGGCTCAGAAAGGGAAGCTAGAATCTCATGTGGCTGGCCTCACAATTCTTACAGTTCAACCACCATCCCATGCACATGGAAAGTAACATCAACTACGATAAATTACTGGAACAACAACCAATATAATGAGTCACAAATATGATTTTTAAATTTTCTAATAGCCACACTGAAAACAAAGAGCACCCACCTTAGTAGCACATCCACTAAAACTGAATGCCAGAGATCAGCATGATCCCTGCACAGCAAGACACAAATTCATGAGGTATTTTGAAAGAAAAAAAGAACGAAGAATGGAAGAAAGGAAGAAAGAAAGGCACCTAAGTGTTATTTTTATTTAGATTAATCCATCTAAATATTACAGGGGCTGGAGGAATAGCTCAACAGTTAAAGCTTGCCTAGCAAGATCAAGGCCCTGAGTTCAATGCCTCTGCACCATATAAAATGGGCATGGTGGCACAGCTGTAATCCTAGCACTCAGGAGGCTGAGGTAGGAAGAATGCCATTAGTCCAAGGCCAGTCTGAGATATAGAGGGAGACCCTGTCTCAAAAAATAAAAAATAAAAGCTTAAATATTAACATAAAAGGTTGTTACTTTTTTATACTAGGAATTCAACATCAGCTGTCTATTTTACAATGGCAGTGCTCACCAACTCAGACATCTGTTTCGGCCATTCCACAACCACATTGGCAGTGCCCACCAGAAAACATAGCATACACCTAGAGGAAGAGTCACTAGACCACTAGCTCCGTGTCCCTAGGACCACGCGCCTGCCTCACCCACTCAAACCCAAGCTCTCAGAAATTACTCATTTTTATATCAAAAAATTTGTATCAAGTTCATGCAGTTTTCTCAACTACAACAGATTACAATAGAAAATTAAAGAAAATGGCCTGCATCAAGACAGCTAAGTTATTTAGCAAAGGAAAAAGTAAGTGTACACACACACGCATAGCACATACACATGCACGCCACAAATGCACAACACACACATGCATGCTACACACACATACGGGAGACCTGAAATCCAAAGTGCAATTGCTGAGGCCATTCAGCAAGAAGCCAAAAATTACCTACTACCTCAGTAGCTCCAGAGGCTACTGCTGAGATATTAAATTTATAACCAGAATGCCGCCATTCATTGGCAGGTAAATCCAGCATTTTAATAAGCCAAGAAAGCACTAGTATATTTTAGAAATATGTATTTAAAATCTACTTGAGAACTCTGTACTATTGATAATTTTTCTATAAACCTAAAATTATTTTAAAATGAAAAAAATTAACTTGATGATCCTGGTACAGCCAAGCAGTCCCAACAGGATCAATCCCCTGGCACTTAAAATGGCGTAACTTCTACATTAAAAACTACCACTTAAGCTGGGCCTGGTGGCGCAGGTCTGCAATCCTAGCACCTGGGAGGCTGAGGCTGGGAATCACAAGTTTGAGAACCATCACTTAGGCAACAATTGAAAAAAAAAAAAAAAAAAAAAGCTGGGATGTAGCTCAATGTGAAGGTCCTGGACTTGACTCCCACTACAGAAGGAGAGAGAGAGAGAGAGAGAGAGAGAGAGAGAGAGGGAGATGGAAAGGGAGGGAGAGGGATGGGGGGCAGAGAGGGAGAGGGACGGGGGGCAGAGAGGGAGAGGGATGGGGGGCAGAGAAAGAGAAAGAGAGACAGAGGAAGAGGGAGAGGGAGGGAGAGAGAAGAAACCTACCACCTGGAAAACCGGTGCTCACACTTGGAAGAAGGAAGCTCTTGGACAGTTTTTCTCTCTCGGCCTTGTGCCACACAGGGAAATTCACTGCCCTGCTGTTATGAAGAACCAAAGGACAGTCCAGAGTAGCATCACCACCAGCAGGAAACAGGAACACCATGAAGAATAGATGGGGAGGGGAGTCCTAAAGCCTGCAGAAAGCTCTGCCCAAATCTCTGGCTGACCCCAGCAGCACGGAAAGGGCTGCCACTGGGCCACCAGGAGAGCAAAGAACTCAGGCACTGCCTCTTCCCGAACAGGGGATGCCCAGCAGACGGCCAGCGGCTAACTGCCTACTTTAAAAGAAACTCCACCAGTACTCTTCAGAGGAGCGTCACAAAATCCAACATTTGCACAACCTGGCAATTTGTAATACCCAACAAACATGACCCATTCTCAAGGGGAAAAAAAAAATCAAGGAGCAATTACCGTAAGATGACCTAGAATCTACCACTTGTAGATAAGGATTTTAAAGCAGCTATATTCCAAGGCAAAAAGTGAAATATGCTTATAATATAGAAAATCTCAGAGAAACCACAAAAAATGTATAAAAATTCTAGAACTAAAAAATACAGTATCTGAGCTTTTTAAAGACAGTAGCGCAGGCTAGTCCTGAAGTCTATGTAGTACACATGGGCCTTGAACTTGCATCACAAGTGCTAGGATCACAGGGTAGGCCACCACGCCCAGCTAATTTTTATCTGCTGCTGGGGAATCAAACCCAGGGCTTTGTAGAAGCCAGGCAAGGGCTTTAACCACCGAACTATGCTTCCAGCCCTAAGCAATTTTTAAATCACTAAATTAGTTATAAAATAGAAAGGTGTTATGAATATGAAAGTCGACAAAGAAATTATTCAATGTGTATTAAAAAAAGAGCCTCAAAGACTTGGGGAACGTACAAAAAGGTCTACATTTTTTAAATGCAATACCAGAAGAAAAAGAAAAAAACGACACACATAATTTCTTGAATAAATTCACCTATTTCAAGAAATAAAGGCCCAATTAGGTTCGTAGCTCAGCATACATGAGGCCAAGTTTGGCCCTGAGAAGAAAGAGAGGGAAGAGGAGGGGGCTACAGCTGCCTAAACCTTCCCAAACAGAAACAGCTGGCAGACTCAGGAAGCCTCATGAATACCAAGCATGATCACTAGGAAGAGCCACTCTCGGGCATAACCTCATTACAATGAAAAAAAGCAAAGGAAGATCTTAAGATACTAGGAAAAACAGCACACTGCCCTCAAGAGAATAATGATTTGAATGACAAATTCTCACAGGAAACAGTGGAGGCTAGAATAATAAGTATTTCTAAAGTATTGGAAGAAAAACAACAATTAAAAAGAAAGCCAAACCTCTATATCCAGAAAAAAAATATTATTAAACAAGCAAAATTAGGACATTTTCAGTAACTATGAGTTTGAATGTTTGGCATTTAAGGAAGTTAATTCCAGGAATACAGAACATTAGTGTTTATGTAGCCATAATCACATCTTTTAAAAGACACACTCTCTTTGTAACTACCTACTTCCCATTTTGGTCAGTTTTCGCTGTGCGGCCCTCACTTTTTACTTGTCTTCTGACCAGTGGAAAGCGCACCCCAGTGTCCCCCCATTTACCAACTGAAGGCGAATTCATTCGAGGAATGAAAGTCATAATCCAGCTGCCCACTTTCCCTAAGGGCACTTTTAAAAATAAACAAGACTCTGCAAGAATCCTGGCAGGGAGAGAAGACAATGGAGTGTCCAAGCAGAGCCCCTCTCCCCAGAGCACTCAGGGCGCTGCCTAAATATAGCGTGTGGGAGCTATTTCTGTTTATCAGGCTCCCAAGTCACACAGCTTTAACTACACATTCCACCAAGAGTTCAGTTGGGGGTGGGGGGATCCAGTTTATCCCTCTGAATTTTTTTAAAATGAGATTACATGTTAGGTAAACCAAAGCAAATAAAAAAGCATTCAGTGTTCTGGGCCTGGGAATATAGCTTGGTGGGAAAGCACTTGCCCTTTGTGCAAAGGCCCTGGGGTCCACCCTCAGCACCACAAAATTAAAATAAGGGGAAAGCACTTATCTTGCAAGCACAAGGCCCTGAGTTTGATTCCTAGTACCACATAAGGCTGGGCATGGTGCACGCCTATAAACCCAGTACTTAGGAGGCTGAGGCAGGCAGATTGTCCCGAGTCCAAGGCCATCCTGGGCTATACCAATGAGTATATCAGGACCAGCCTGGGCTACAGAATAAGACCCTGTCTCAAAAGAACAAAAAAAAAAAAAAATGGAGAGCAGTATGGAGAGCTCTCAAAAGACTAGAAATAAGTATCCCCTTCGATCCAGTGACACCCCTTCTGGGAATATATCCAAAAAAGGCCAAAACAACACATAGCAGAGATATATATATACCCATGTTTATAGCAGCACAACTAACAATCGCTAAAAGATGGAAGTCACCAAAATACCCATCAACAGACCAATGGATACACAAACTGTGGTATTTACACACAATGGAATACTGTGCATCTATAAAGTCCAACAGCATGGAGGCTTTTATAGTCAAAAGAACAAAAAAAGAATGCCAGAATTACAATTACAGGTATGTACTACCACGGCCAGGCCAAAATTATTCTTTTTATTAACATGTATATGAGATACATAATTACATTTATCCTGAGGAATTGGGGCGGGTGTGTGTATGTGTGTGTGTGTGTGTGTGTGCGCGCACGCATGCGTGCATGTGCGTGTGTGTGTGTTACATCTTAATCAGAAAAACGAATGAACCTCAAGTATTTTATCTTGAATATAATTTTTAAAGTTTTCATTAAATGTGTAACAATGTTTCTTTTAAAATATTCAAAATTTGGGGCTAGAGTCATAGCTCAGAAGTTAAAATACTTGCCTAGCAAGCACAAGATCCTGGGTTCAATTCCCCAACACCACATAAAACCAGGTATGGTGTTACACACCTATAATCCCAGCACTCAGGAGACCGAGGCAGAAGGAATGATTGCCTGGGCTACACTGGGAGCTCAGAACCAGCCTGGACTACACAGAAGATCCTGTCTCAAAAAAAATTAATTAATTAAATTAAAATTTTATTTTAGCTGTAACAAGTTAATATTCAAATATCTTGCCCATCTCCTTGGATGACTCAAAACTTCTATTATCCAAAGAGTATAGATAGCATGCTTATTACTGACATATCTTTTCTTTTTTTGCATTCTGTGCGGCTTCTATTTTATGAAAAAGCTGATTTGAAGTCCATATAAGTTGGGGGCTGAAGGAAGAGCTCAATGGTTAAAGTGCTTGTACTTACCTACCTAGTGCTAAATCAAGTGCTAGTACCCCAGTTTGATTCCCCAACACCACCTAAGCCAGGTACGGTGGCGCATGCCTGTAATCCCAGCACTTGGGAGGCTGAGACAGGAGGATTGCCGTGAGCCCATAGGCCAGCCTGGACTCCATCCTGAGTTCAGGACCAACCCGGGCTACAGAGCGAGACCCTGTCTTTAAATAAATAAATAAATAAAAATCAATAAAGTCTACATGAATTGAACACAAAGTCTCTGTGAAGAAGGCCTGGAGGTTACTGACCACTTTGATGCGCATGTGCCCTAATAAAGCTTTGAACAGTTAGTTCTGCATCTGCTTTCAGATGCAACAAACAAAAAAATCTTTATCATTAGGTAGTTCATTTGCAAAAACATTTTCTTTTTAATCACAGAATTTACTCTTGAAATACTTCTTCATTTTGCTGAAAAGTGTCTCCATCACACAAAGAACTCCTCATGGCTCCATCTCCAGCTGTCCTCTCATGGTCACTAGAAACTATGAGAATCAAATTTTCTGGAGGTGACTTTGGAGTCTCAGGTTTCAACTGCCTCTCTGTGCCACACACTAAGTTAATTTGGCATATAAAATAAACCCAGACTAGACCAGAAACTGCCTTTAAGAAACACACCCACCTTACAGATGAGAACAACAACAGACCAGTCCTGCTACACATGGAGTGGAACCGGCCTTCCATTTACACGATCTGAAGATTCTAATTCTCTCCATCAATCTGTTACTAGGTTTAGACCAGTGACAATAAAGTGAACAGCTAGTCAAACCAAAATTACATGTGTTGAGTACAGGAAGTGAATACTGCCTTTATCTCTGGGACTTTACTATGAGGTAATATAATACAACGCAGAACGGACTTAATATTCTATTACATGGTTCTGTCCCCATATTATGCAACCAATTCACCCAAAAAATGCAAGCAGATGTTTACTAAATTAATAATTTACCTTTTATGTACCAAGGTTTATGAATGGTACACAGGAAATAGGAAAGATTAAAGGCATGCTGGTATATGCCGGTAATCCCAGCACCTGGGAGGCTGGGCAAGGCAGGAGTTCCAGGCTGGCACGGACTGAGCTTCTTCGCTTCATGCAAGGGGGATGGGAAGGAGGAGGGGGTAAGGAGGGAGGGAGGGGACAGAAAGAGAAATTCCTGAACTGGAATTCTTCTTCTAGCCAGGAATGAAGACGATGTGATGAAAGATGAAGATTAAGATGAGTGGCAGACTACAAGCACCAGCTGACAGCTGAGGACAGGCACTAGGAAGGATTAGCTCTTGAGAGAGCAACCAGGTCAAAGGAGGATGCGTAAGACATTTGAGCTGAGCCTTGGAGGACATCTGGCTTCACTAACTGGCTTCTAAAACCCTGGGAACATGTCATGCTAAACGTGTTGCAGAGCTGTACTCCAAACTGTCTCCAGTAAGATGCACTGCAAACATACCCAATTCTCCCCGTCAGAAGCACGGCGCACTCCCAGGCAGCTGAGCTCCCGGCAGGCCTGCAAAGGGCTCTGAGACCACAGGAGCTGAAAACGGTTATTTTGCCTAAGTTTGCCTAAGAACACTTCGGGGGCTTTTAAATCTCCTTACTTGGGAATAGAATGTGCTCTGGCCAGAAAAAGGAGCTTGACTCCATCATCTCTCTCCTGTGATAACCTCTATGACTAACAATGACAAGAAAGCCCGTGACCACTTTGTCACGCTGGGATCTAATTTAGTATTGAAAACTGAATATATTCTCCAAGAATGTACTAAATAAAACCTGTTTCTTACATGAGTCCAGCCTCAAAAAGGCTGAAGAATAAAACTAACTTTAAAAAAATGATTAAAGGAAAAAAATGAAGGGCACGAAGAAATTCAAAGAAATGTTAGCTGTTTGTTTTAAAGAAAGATTCCAGGCTAGGGGCTATAGATCAGTGGCTAAAACATTTGCCTAGCAAGCACAAGGCCCTAGCTTCCATCCCCCAGGATCACATAAACCAGGCATGGTAGTACAGGCTGTAATCCCAGCACTCAGGAGGCTGAGGCAGGAGGATTGCCATGAGTCCAAGGCCAGCCTGGGCTCCATAGCAAGATCCTGTTTCAGAAATGAAGAAGTAAAAAATAAGAAAGATTCCTCGTACACACTTTAAGGAGTAAATGGAAGTAAAGCAAAGACTAAGCACGTCGGTAACTCCTTAAGTGAACCAGAAAGTGGGGGTGGGGGGTTTAACTGTACTGGCTGAGGGCAGCCCACATTTCCAGATCCCCCTTCTGACTAGCAGAAGCTTTGCCCCCTTTCTCTCCCCTTTCTATAATTTTCCCAATAAAGTGTTCTTTTCACAACCTTAAAAATAAATAAATAAACAAACAAATATCTTAAGAAATAAAAATACTGGCTGATCTCATTAGCTCCACTTAAGAAACTTAAGATGTGACTTCACTCTTGGATTACACATCTATATTTAGTTTATACCTAATATGGATGAAATCCCAACTAATAGTCATTTCCTCTCTCCACAAAAAGAAACTTCCTTATTTTTTGCTATTAACAATGCAAAGCATAGGCTCCTCTGAAAAGAAAGTTCAGAAAAGTGTTAATAAATCAGTCTGTAACTTTTGTTAAACTGGACACTATGACATTTCTAAATTAGGAAGCAATTCCAAAATCAAAGTATGTGACGTCCAAGTCACGTTCCTTTACTAAGATCACAATTAAACTCTCTAAAGTACTTTACGTAATATTAATTAACTAGGACCTCAAAATGCAGAGGCCTGGTAGTGGAAATTTTACAGTTTCCCTTCAGTTTGTACCAAGAGGGCCAAGGGGTGCAGGTCCGTGGCAGAGCACCTGACTAGCACACTCGAGGCCCCAGGCCCCACCGCGCAACCAGTGCCGCTACTAACTGACCCGGCGGCCTGCACAAGCATCAGCCTTTTAAAACATGGTGTAAAAGAATACTGGGAGCAACCAGTTCACAGACTGTACGAGGACTGAAGAAGCTGGATTAGCTAACATGTGTTAAAGGGCAGAATATGGTGCCCAGTTCAGGCAGCGCCCAATGCTACCTGTCATGATATTATTCTGGTTTTAACAAAAACAAACACCTTTTATTCATTTTTTACTTAATGGTTCACTCTATCCTGTAAAAAAATAACGTAGTTTCAGGATGTTTGTATTATAATAAAAAAAAGTCTGAAGTCATTGTATGACCCTTGTATCATCTATCAGTTACAGCTATGCTGAAGGTTTAATTAAAGTTGTATCACCATCTCAGAGTGGCATGAGGTGAAATTTTTTTTAAAAACAACAAAGTCTCAGGATACAGAAATAATTAATGTCCAACTCTATCCTTATCAATTAAAAGTTACTCAATATAAGATCTGTAAATCTCCACTGTCTCAAGTTCCTCAATTATAAAGTGAAAAAAACTTAACATCTTCCCCCACTTCGAGGACAGTAAAGATTTTAAAATACTTAAATACAGTAAGATCCTATCTCAAAAAAATAAAATAAGAATAACTGTCATTTCCCCTAAAGAAAGCACTAGGTAAGTGACAGTTAATGTATGACCAGTTTGACTTTATAACTGACTACTATAGAGAAATAGTGAAAGCCAAAATTTCTAAAGTATTTCTAAACCAGACGTGGTGGTATACACCTGCGAGCCCAGCATTCTGGAGGATGAAGCAAGAGGATTTGCATGAGCTAGCTACACATGGAGTTAAAGGTCAGTTTAAACGACATAATGAGACCATCCCAAAATAAAAAAGGTACTTTTACAGAATCACTAGATCCTCTATCACAGATTCTTTTTTTTTTTACACTTTTACTTTGGAAAAAAGAAAAAGAAAAAGCCACTCTTCCTAATAATTGTTTCTCAGCTTTAGCTCCAAGTCCAGAGGACTTGCTTAGTTAGATGGACAAAGATAACAGAATGCAGATTAACTGTTCTCCAGTCATCTAAGTGTCAACATGGTCACGGGTCACCAACACTAACTCAGAAGAAAGTTATTTCCTACTAATCCTCCCCTTGCCGTAGCGAATAGCAAGCTCCACGTCTATCCACAGGAGTAGCCGGAAGACACCTCTCCAAGGAGCACTCACCAGGGACTGGCAGCCTTAGGCCTGCATTCCCAAATGCAGGAAAATAATACATAAACAAGGCTTACTATGTGTCAAGACTCTAAGTGCTTTTTTTATATTGACTCATTTCCTCCTCCCAAGGCCCAAGACAGATATTATGTGTCATCCCGGTGCGACCGCTAAAGCACTACGGGACCAGCAGAAAGATTCAAGCTCCAGCTACCACCATGAGCAGCTACTCCCCAACAGCAGAAAAACAATGACCATGTCGGACCCACAAGATGCTCCGGTGCCTACCCGACATCTTAAGTCTAATGATCTTCAACTCAAAACTAGATCCCGTCAGTGTATACACAGAAAAATACAGGTAAGATCTCAACAGTTATTATTTCTTGGCTCTGGCTTGGGGATCTGAAATCTCAATTATCACAAGGGACAGATAAAAAGCTTTTCCAAGTTAATGCCAAGGCAACTGGTCCCTGCTGAGCTATCATAAGCACACCTCCCATAATTCTAAATCCCCATGGCTGTCAAGCCACACTCAGGAACAAAACCCAATTATGGGTTCATTTTTGTTTTGTTTACAGGGGGAAAAAAGTAAATTCCTCTACTTACTCTATGGTAAGAGACATTTTGAAGCACTAGGCCAAACTAGCAAATATGAACTGGGACCAGGTGTTTGCACCATTTCTCTGGCTGCTTATATGAATATTCCTGTAAGGTTAATAGGCATGTGCATTCTTCTAATCACGGAATCTTTTATTTCTGCTTTTCCCACTAGCCTCCTCAAGCATCAAGGCTGGGGAGGGGAGGAGAGAGGCGCATTAAGAACCTTCAGCAAACGCTTTACTGAGTAGTACCACCAAATGAGCTAATATATGATGCAAATACCATAGTGTCCTACACACACCAAGCACTCCATAAACGTTTATATTAGTTCAACTAAAAATAAAATGGTTATATACGTCTATGATGCATTTGGGAAAAGCAACAAAGTCAGAGTAGCCATCTATTCTAAATATACAGACACTAGCTAGACCTTAGGGGCTAAAAAGCCCTCTCAGTCAGTGAGTGAATTACGATGAGTCCCCCGGAAAACATCCATCTGGGATGATGGTGCAGTGTACACTGTTCCTACACTGTTCCTGCCGCACTGTAACTCCAGGTGGCTTCCAGGAGGCCTGGAGCACTTCCTGATACTAAGCAGGCACTCAAGTAAAGGCTTAATGAATGGCTGTTTAAGCTGATACAAATCTCAACCCTTTCTGTACTTAAAAAAAATCGGCAAGGAAAAAGGGTACAAATAGGAAAGATAACAATAAGTACAAAGGAACTTAGGGCTTCATTTGGTGAGTTTTAAAGCAACACATAGAAACAATCACCTTAAGAAACTGGTGCATTTACACACAGCACCTTGATCATTTTACCCCCCTTTCCCATTCCCACCTCCGCAACACCAACCTGCCCACATCCAAATCTATCTTCTTAACAAGACAAGGAATACATTCTGGCAAAACCCCAAATGTCCTAGGGTCACAGCAGTCTTAGAAGACCACACACAAGGAAAGCCATGCCAGGTCAGTGGTATTGGTCCGTAATTCCAGCGCTCCAAGAAGCTGAGGCAGGAGGATCACCCAACCTTGCAATTTAGCAACTTAAGGAGTCCCTATCTCAAAAATAAAAATAAAAACGGGCCAGGATAACTCAGTGTGAAGCGCCTGGGCTCAATTCCAGTATCAAAACAAAAGAGGGAGAGAGAGAAAAAGATACAGAAAGAATAAAAGAAGGGGAGGGGTGTTCAAACAATATTATCTATGGGCACAAATTCCCAAGTTGTATGTAGACATGTTATTGGCTCTGTAGTTCATGCATATTCTAACAAAAAATTTCTGGGAAAAAAAGTCATAGATGGACTGGAGGAATACCAGAGCAGTTAATTCCCCAGCACCACATAAATTGGGTGTGGTGACGCATAACTGCCTGTAATTCCAGTATGTGGGAAGCTGAGGCAGGAGGATTGCAGTGAGTCCAGCCTGGGCTACATACACAGTGAGCTCAAGACCAGCCAGAACTACAGAGTGAGACCCTGCCTCAAAAAAAGTCACAGAGGATTAAAAAAAACTTTTATATAACAAATACAGTGTTGAAGGCAGACTTTCCTCACACACGTCCACTCTACTTACTGGGGGTAGGGGCGAACTGCTCTGACTACTGGCATTACAGAAAAGGCTATGGCCAGCCACAGAAGGTTAAATACTGTTTGGTTTCTCTAATATGAGAAAAATCAAACCATTAAAAAAAAAGTAAAAGGCGTGAAAGAAAGTAAGAGGATGGACTTTGCGGAGAGGAAAAGGGAAGGCGAGGAGGTAGGAAGGGAAGGAAAAATGATCACGATGTGACACGTAAATTAAAAAATAAGTAAAACAGCAAAAAGAAAAGGAAAGGAGAACGGTCTGTAAAATCAGAGTGTGTCCTGCAAAAGCCTTGCTGGGCATGTGCATCACCTAAGAAAAATGACACGCTTTGTCCCCTGCTTTTGGTGTAAGACACTAAAAAACAACTTTTTTTTTTTTTTTTTGGAGACAGGGTCTCATTCATTCTATAGTCCAGACTGGTCCTGAACTCACTATGTAGCCCAGGCTGGCCTAAAACACCAGGCAATTGTCCTGCTTCAGCCTCCCAAATGCTGGGATTACAGGCTTGCACATCACGCCCAGCTTCTGTAGTGCTGGGGAATTGAACCCCGGGCCTTGTACTTAATGTTCTAACCACTGTGCTATTCCTCCAGCCCAAAACAACATAACTGTAACCAGTACTCAGGTATACTTACAAAACTGCAAAGAAATAAAGCTCTATCACTACAAGACGGGGCTTTTTTCAAACTAGTAACTGGTGTACCACAGAAGACTGAGACGAAGGCTTCTGAGAAAAAAAAATGAGCTGGCAGCTCACCAGGTAAACTTCCCCTAGAAATCTACACCAAATCAGCGTGTTAATGACAGCCAAATTTGGCGCGGTGCTCTACTGGCCAGCAATTTCGGCTGGCTTAGGCTTTTTTGTCCACTATTCACATAGAATAACTGCTGCCATACAGACTGTCCTTCTCCAAAGGAGAGCTTATTTTAAAGACTATTTCCAGCCAACTATAATCAGTAGCAGTCTTGTGAGGTCCATCAATTATACTTAAGTGCTCTTACTCATTCAATACAAAAAAAATGTATTGAGTGTCTATTATGCTGTTGGCAACCTACTAACTACTATGGGGCACCCAAAAATGAAGAGGGCAGGACAGGTGTCCAATCAGTCATAGGCAACTTTTATTTATTTATTTATTTATTTGGATGCAGGATCTTTGGACTGGGGGCACAGCTCAAGAGTTTAAAGTCTTTGCCTACCAAGCACAAAGCCCAAGGTTCCATTCCCCAACACCACATATAACAGGCATGGCCACATATGCCTAGGTAGATTGTCATCGTGTTCAAGGGCAGTTTAAAAAAAAAAAGTACCGTGGAACAAAAAACCAAGAAAGCTCACTCTGACTGGCATAAAACACAGAAAGTACAGGATAAATTTGTTCAATTATTTGGAGCTAAACTATAAAGGCCAGAGACTTGAATCCCAGACTATGGATTTAAAGTTGATTCCTTATTTATTTATTGAGACAGAGTCTCACGCTGCAGCCCAGGCTGGTCCTGAACTCAGAGCAATCCTCCTGTCTCAGCCTCCCAAGTGCTGGGATTACAGGTGTGTGCCACCATGACCGTCTTACGTGGTGCTAGGGAATTGAACTCTGGTACTTCAAGCACTTTAAGCGCTGAGCCATTCCTCCAGCCCCAATTCCTTATTTAGTAGAGACCAACAGAATAGTTTTTGCATTGGAGCTGAAGAGAGGAAACCCATTTTACCTGGTCCTTTAAAAAATATACTGCAGGAGCTGAGGAGAGCAGCGGAAGCCTGTAATCCCAGCATTCTGGGAGGCCCAGGTAGGAAGACCACAAGTTCGAGCCCAGCCTGGACAACGACAGCAGTGACTGAGCAATACCCTGTCTCAAAAATAAAACTAAGTGCTCAGTGTAGCTAAGTGTGAAGGTTTTGGATTCAACTCCTAACACAAAAAAGACAGACAGGGCTGGAGAAATGGCTCAGCAGTTAAAAGCGCTTGCTTAGCAAGCACTACGTCAAGTGCTAAGTACCCAAGTTCGATTCCCTGGCACCACATAAGCTGGGTGTGGTGGCGCACGCCTGTAATCCCAGCACTCGGGAGGCTGAGGCATGAGGACTGTCCTGAGTCCAAGGCCAGCCTGGGCTACAGAGCGAGATCCTGTCTCAAAAAAAAAAAAAAAAGACAGAGGGACACAGATAATACTTCCTTTTCTGTTGGATGCTTTGGGGAATACAAAGATGGGGGACAAAGTTTCTCCCTCAGAGTATACGGGCCTCAGACCAAAAAAAAAAAAAAGAGAGAGAGAGAAGGGTCACATGAAGTGTCATATAATGGAGTTGCACACTGGAGGGAACTTCGTGGAACAGGTGGCATTTGGGCGACCTTGGAGGGATGTCTGTTAAGCCATGGGCCCTGTCCACCTTTTGCCTCTTTCTGTTCTAACAGATCAGCATTCGATTCATCTAGGAAGGCTGAAATTTTTTTTTTAACAAGCTTTTCTCTGACATGCATCCCCTTCAGCTGTCACCCTGTCTGTCCTGACAACCCGAGCCGAGCCGGCTCTAAAGCTTGTCCCCCCCTTCCCATGCACTCTTCCACCCTTCCTACTGTGGCTTCCGCACCGCAGTCCCTCCTCCAAAGCTGATACCACCAAGGTCACCAAGGACTTCCAGGCTAATAAATCTAACAGACAGGCCACTCTCTTGAGGCGAAGCCTCCCCTGCGCTAGCTCCCAGCTGGGCTCCCCTCTCCCCACGCCTGCTTAGCCTCTAAGTACAGACTGTTCCAAAGAGCCTGGTCCTAGGTATCTTCCCAACTCCCCACCCATCCACAGAATGAACTGACACATTTTAAATACCACACAGAGACCCTACGGTGTTTACGTGCTCATGTCCCAGGTGTCCCTACCTTGCCTGTAGACATCTCCACCTGTCGCTTAGGTGGTCTCCGGCTCAAGTCAGAGTCAACACCGGCTGTTCCTTCTTCCTCCATTTCCACAGAAGGCTCCCATGGCCAGTGACTCATTAGATAGAAGTCCACACCACTTCTCACACCCACCTCCGGCAGCATCCTCCTCCTGGCCACCCTCCTCTCTCCATCACCAATCCACAACACCATCACCGTGCCCGATGGCTACAGGCTCCACGAAGTTCTCCCTGTGTCCCCTCTCTCCCTTCCCTTCCACCCATTTGTAAGAGTGGCTGGGCTACTCACTTTAAAATGCAACTCTAGGGCTGGAGGAATGGCACAGCAGTTAAAAGCAATTGTGTAGCAAGTGCATACAAGCCCTGGGTTCGATTCCCCAGCATCACAGAAACTGGGCGTGATAGTACACGCCTGTAATCCCAGCACTCAGGAGGCTGAGACAAGAGGATTGCCCTGAGTCCAAGGCCAGCCTGGGCTCCATAGTGAGTTCAGGACTAGCCTGGGCTACAGAGCAAGACCCTGTCTCAAAAAAAAAAAAAAAAAACCTCTAACCTTGACATTCCCTCCCCTATACAGCCCTTTGAAAATGCCATTTTCACTAAGGATGCAACTCACAGGACACAACGAGGATCCCCATCACCTGGTCATCTAGCCCTAGCTCTTCCCCTCAAGTGTCATCCTCTCTTAACCCAGGCACACTCAATTTCTCAAACATGCCCAGCCCCTCCGTACACTGACTACTCCAGCCCAGACCTCTCCTCTCACTCCTCGGCTCACTACTCTCTCTGCTGTATGCGCCACATGCTCACAGAAATGAGCCACCATCGAGTCTCAGGACCCTGTCGGCATGTCAGATGCTCTGCTCTCTTCCTTAACTAAAACTGCATCACCCACTAGACAACAGGTTCCATAAGGTATTAACACAGTCAAATTTAGTATGTTAGAAATTAAACTTGTTCCAGACACTGTGGCACACACCTGTAATCCTAGCTGCTTAGGAGGCTGAGGCAGGAAGACGGCAACTTCAAAGACAGCCTGGGAAACAAAATAAAATTGCATCTCCAGGAAGACATAACTAAACTCCTAAGCTCCACCCCATCAGATCAGCCGCTCCCACAGCTTTCCCCACCTCAGTTAACAATGACATCGTTTACTGCTTCAGAATAAAAGTCTCAACCATCTTTGACTCTCCTCTTTCTCACATTTCACATTCCCATGCAAAAACCCGGTTATTAGCCATGGTTAGTGGGTTCAACCCCCAGGTGTCAAAAAAAAGGCACTGTACCATACATGAACAAGATGGCACTACGCACTTGCTTACGATTACCCCCCAGCCTCTCACTCACCATCTGATGTCCCTTAGGCTGCAGTAAGAGCTTCGTGGAGACACAGAACTGTTCTTACCCTTCAGCTATCTAGGACAAAGAGCATGAACATCTTCGGCTGATACGCGTTTCTATGCCGACTCCTCCACTGTGATCAACTGTCTAGGCAAACACTGTATTTTATACCCTCCAACTAAGCAAAGCGCATACCCTGCCTACTACTGAGCTATGAGACAGAGAAATTAATTTGGGAAAATCACTTGGATGTTTATAAAAGACTTCTCCTTAAGAGCACAGGAGGCCTAACTCCAAACCATTTTATCAATATCTATTGTTTGAGCAATTCTAAATACTGGCAGATTTCACAGCATAAAAGCCTTGCTTTCTGCCAGTGAAGACTTAATAGGGCAAATACTCTCTTAAGCTGTTAGGAAGATAAATACAGAATAAGTTCCTTTTATAAAGACTAGGAACTTTTCTTTCCACCACCTCACTTCACACATGTGCATTGTGATACTGGGCCTCATTTTTCATGCTGCTCTCAGGAAGAACATAAAAATACTGCACATAAATTCTCAAATGACTCACTCAAGTTTATGAAAAAGACCCAGATAGATATATTATATTTGCAATCTCAGGCCCTACTGACAAAATACAAACTACACCTGTGCTACTGATGGCTAGTAACAGTTTCTACATGACTTAATGAAGAATCAACAAGCCCTAAACTTTTTTTTTTTTTGAGACAGTCTCACCCTGCAGTCCAGGCTGGTCCTGAACTCATTATGTAGTCCAGGCTGGCCCTGAATTCATGACAATCCTCCTGCCTCAGCCTCCTAGTACTAGGATCACAAGCAGACAGCAACACACCTACTTTATGTGGTGCTGGGGAAATCAAACCCACGGCCTTAGGCTTGCCAGCCAAGCACTCTAATCACCGAATTACACTCCTAGCACCCTAAACATTTTTTAAAAGCAAGATTTGGGGGCTGGAGGAATACAGTAGGTAAAGTGCTTGCATTGCAAGCACAAGGCCCTCGGTTTGATTCCCCTGCACCACATAAAAGCCAGGCATGGGGCTGGAGGAATGGCTCAGCGGTTAAAGCGCTTGAGCAAGTGCTAAGCCAAGCACTAAGTACCCAAGTTCGATTCCCCAGCACCACATAAGCTGGGCGTGGTGGCGCATGCCTGTAATCCCAGCAGGCTGAGACAGGAGGATTGCCGTGAGTCCAAGGCCAGCCTGGGCTCTGAAGTGAATTCAGGACCAGCCTGGACCACAGAGCAAGACCCCGTCTCAAAAAATAATAATAATAAAATAAAAATAAATAAAGCCAGGCATGGTGGCGCACACCTCTAAGCCCAGTACTCAGGAGGCTGAGGCAGGAAGACTGCCCTGAGTCCAAGGCTAGCCTAGGCTAACCAATGAGTTCACGACCAGTCTGAGTGGAACTCTGCCTCAAAAAAATAAAAATAAAAAAACAAAGCCAGTCGCAGCCCGGAAAAAATAAAAATAAAAAGCAAGATTTGGATTCCTGTGTGAATTAACTATGCTATAACCAGAACATTAAGTAATATAAAACTATATACTCAACCTAAGTTCGTGCTTTTGCAAAATTTCAACTCAGTCTTAGGTAGATGTTACATTCAAGGCCAAGATTTAATTCCTTACATCTAAGCACCTCCCTCACCCCCCCTAGTCTGTAGGTAGCACAACAATCTAATTTGACTTCTCTTTTGTTTTTAATGAATGTTCACTCTAGTAATCTATATCCATGTCTCTACGTCACAAAGTAATTGGTTTTTAGTGGAGAAAAGAAACACGCAAAAAACTCAAAAATCCTTGGACATCTTAATGACTTCAACTTTCATCTAACTGTTCAATTCTGTATCCTCCAATGTTTGTTCAGGTTTTCATTTATCCTTCTCCCACACATACAAGTAAATAGCTATGGTGCCATGGCAAAAGACAATACTTGCATTTTAACAGGTGATTGACATTTTTACAACTATTATAAAAGAAATAAATCCTTTTCATAAGAATGATTTCAGATGTAAACCTGAAAGTAATAATTTTATTACAAAGGAAGAAAGAAAATCTGTTACACTCTTAGCTTAGAATTATATACTGTATTTTAGCTTCAAGAAAAGAAAAAGAGGGCTGAAGGAATGGCTCAGTGATTAAAGCACTTGCCTAGCAAGTGCTAAGTTAAGTGCTAAGTACCTGGGTTCGATTCCCCAGCACCACATAAGCTGGGTGTGGTGGTACACTCCTGTAATCCCAAGACTGGGGAGGTTGAAGCAAGAGGATTGCTTTGAGTCCAAGGCCAGCCTGGGCTCCACAGTGAGTTCAGGACCAGCCTGGTCTGCACAGAAAGATCCTGTCTCAAAAGGAAGAGAGAGAGAGAGAGAGAGAGAGAGAGGAAGGAAGGAAAAGAAAACACTTTAAAAAGCTTAATACACTTATATATATGCATATATATATATATATGCACAATGACTTCTGAGGTTACACATGTTCAAAAACACTAATATTCAGATTTAAGATACTTATGGTCTATCTTTGACACAATTTTCAAAGACAGTCATATGAGGCTGGAGGAATGGCACAGTGGCGCTTGTCTTACAAGTGCAATGCCCTGAGTTCAATTCCCCAGCACCATGTAAAGCGAGGCATGATGGTGCATGCCTGTAATCCCAGTACTTGGGATGCTGAGGCAGGTAGATTCTCCTGAGGCCAAGGCCAGCCTGGGCTACACCAGTGAGTTCAGGACCAGCCCGGGCTACAGAGCGAGACTGTCTCAAAAAAAAAAAAAAAAAGTGAGACAAAGACAGTCGTACTTTTATAAATTTATCATTAAACTAATAGTTCCCTGGAGAGAGACAGAGGAAAGAAGGGGAAAGGGGAGACTGGTTAAGGAGCAGCAGCTGGGGAGTGAACCAGGGCCTCAAGCATGTTAGGCAAATGCTCCACCTCTGAAGGACAGCGCCAACCCTTTTTGTTTTTTGAGACCAGGTCTAAGTGGCCCTAGCCACTGTTAAACTCATGATTCTCTTGCCTCAGCCTTTCTTTCCTGGTATCTGGGATTAAAGGCTTTGCCACCTCACCCAGCTCCTGGTTTTATATTTTAAACATGAAAAAAAACCCAAACAAACCAAATAAGGCTAATTGATATTCGTCACACCAATACATGGTACTGACCACAGAAGGAGAAGAGCCAAGTCTTAAAAAAGACAGGAGTAAAAGTTTCAAGGAACTTTGCCAACTAGTGCCCTGAATTAAATTTAGATGTCTGTTAAATCATCCCTGATGGTTTGTAAATGGGATTCATGCTATTTTGCCATTGAAATCCCATCGCTTTTCTATCAGGGCCTCTCAAATGAACAATTCCCCCCCAGCTTGTTTCCTACTCATCAAAATCTGACCTCATGTGTTACTCACACTTCCGATCCTATCTAACCTATTTCTTCTTCATATTCCCTATTCAGGAGATCCCAGAACGCTGAGGCTCCACTGCTCTCTGTGAAACAGGAAGTGGGAAAGTCTTACTCACTCTTCTTTTTACTGGTTTCTAGGCACCTCTATAAGCATCCTTCCAAACTCACCTGGCATTTAGTGACAGCCAACTGCCTCTTTCCTATCATCACTCACATTGCATTAGGCTTTTTGTGTCTGGTCCCCTTGGATCTTGTCTCTTCCTCTCTCTGGGCCTCTTTCAAATTTTATATTGAACCAAAATCATCACCTTCATATATGTCAACAGCAGCACTGTCAGGTCTCCAGGAACAGAGCAAGCAAAAAGGAACAAGAGCAGTTTCCATCAACCTCATATTTTACATTCATTTCTAACTCCTGAATTTTCCTCTTTGGAAACCACAAATGAATGGCAAACCAAGTAAATGCAAGGTAACATCATCTTGATGTTGGGTTGGGTTTTGTCCCATTATCAGAAAAGGGGCTGAGGCACAGTTCAGTGGTTAAAGCACCTGCCTAGCAAGTGCAAGGCCGGGAGTTCTATTCTCAAGCACCACAAAAATTGGGTATGTAGCACACGCTTATAATCCCAGCACTCAGGAGGGAGGCTAAGGCAAGAGGACTGTTGTGAGTCTGAGGCCAGCCTAGGCAAGTACATGACCAACCTGGACTACCAAGCAAGATCATGTCTCAAGAATAAATAAATAATAGGGGGCTGGAGGAATGACTCAGTGGTTAAAGCACTTGTGTAGCGAGCACTAAGTCAAGTGCTAAGTACCCAAGTTCAATTCCCTAACACTACATAAGTCAGACGTGGTGGTGTACACCTGTACCCAGCACTCAGAGATTGAGAAAGGAGGACTGCAATGAGTCCAAGGCCAGCTTGGGCTTCATAGTGAGTTCAGAACCAGTCTAGGCTGCAGAACGAGACCCTGTCTCAAAAAAAAGTAAATAAATAGGATTGAGGCATAGCTCAGGGGTTAGAGTGCTTGCCTAGTACGTACAACGCCCTGAGTTCATTTCTCCAGCACTACATAAAAATTAGCCAGTCATGGTAGCACACGTCTGTAATCCCTCCAGCACTCGGGAGGTTGAGGCTGGAGGACTGATGTTAAGTTTGAGGCCAGTCTGGGATACACAGTGTGTTCAGGACCAGCCTGAACTATAAGACCCTGTTTCAATGAATAATAAACAAGCAAACAATTATCAGGCTAGAGGAATAGCACTGAGGTTACAGTGCTTGCCTACCAGGTGCAACACCTGGAGTTCCATTCCCCCAGCACCACGTAAACTGGGCATGACATTGCACGCCTATAACCTTAGCATTGGGAGGCTGCAACAGGAGGACTGCCATGAGTTCTAGGCCAGCCTGGGCTCCATAAAGTTCAGGACCAGACTGACAGATCCTATCCCAAAAATAAAATAATTATCAAAACGAAGTTTTTCATCATTTCCTGTAGAAAATGTATTTCAGGGATGGAGGACTAGCTCCAAAGTCCTGAGTTTGATTCCTGAGTACCACATAAAGCTGGTGGGGGGAGTGCACACCTGTAATCCCAGCACTTGGTAGGTAGATGCAGGAGGATTGACATGAGTTTGAGCCAGCCTGGGCTACATAGTGACTTCAGGACCAGCCTGGACTGCAGAGCAAGACCCTGCCTCAAAATAAAGAGCTAAAACTTAATAATAATAATAATAATAATAATAATAATAATAATAATATATAATAAAAACAAGTGTCTATGTGTGCCACACACTCTTCTGAATGTTTTACTTACAGTGTTACACAGCTAGATCACATCTCCCGGCATCCTCCACACTTAGATGAAGCTATATAATTGAGTCCTGTCCAGGAGAACATGACAAGAAGTTCAAAGAACGTCTAGCCCAAGCACTTAAGACAAGTTTTCTCCATACTCTTTACCTCCCACACTGACTCTGGCTGGGCCTTGCCAGTCAGTTACCAGCTTTCACAAGTTAAAAGAGGACGCTGCTCTGAGGGCTTTTAGGAATATTAACGAGAAGCCCTTTGGTCCCTAAATGATTCAGCTGCAGGAAAGAAGTCACTCCAACATCTAGACCACCCCCCCCCCCAAACTGCTAGGTGGGAAAGGAAAAAACTTCCATCTTGGTCTGAGCTGCTGTTTGGGGAGAGGGTATTAATTATTACCAGAGTTTAGACTACCCTAATTAATCCACACAGATTACTGGTTAATCTCTCAGCAACCTTGGAAAATCAGTATTATAATTACTATTATCCTAAATATTAAGGACACTTTAAGGAGTAGCACTGACAACTTAAGAAACTTACCTGACATATTAGAAGAAGCCAGATTCAAGCGAGCAGTCTGGCCAAAGGGTGTCCCAGCACAGAGAGAACTCACCGCACACGTATTGCAAAACCAGGCTCCACGTTAACTTCCTACAACCACTGCTAGAAACCAGCAGTTTAGCGACCAGCAGAGTTGAAATTCAATTCTATAAAACTAAATTCTGCAAAGAAATCATCTCCTAATTTGGGATCAGAAACGCCATGACATCATGCCAAAGCTACCAGTGGGCTCCCGTAAGAGAAAGAAAAATCTAAAATTCTCAGCCTCTCACTTTCATGTACCTTTACCCAAACAAAAATCTCAGCTCCTAAATTCCTGACATAGCCAAGAAGACACACCAGCAAAAAATATAACAGATACATGAAAAGTACAGAAATACTAAGTAATGGAGAAAAAAAGACAGAGCAGATAAAATTCCCTAGGATCTTAGAGCTGGAGGCTGGAAGAAACAGAACAAGCAACCAAAGTTTAGGACTCACAACACAAATTTTTTAAATTTTTTAGAATATCTAAGATCTCATCTAAGTAAGTAGTTTCCAGAGCTGGTGGAGGGGCCTGTAATCCCAACTACTTGGGAGGCTGAGGCAGAAGAACCAAAATTAGAACTTAGTGAGACCCTATTAAGCCCAGCTTGGACAACTTAGCAATCTAGCCAGACAGATCTTGTCTCAAAGTCAAAACGAAAACAAGAGCTCGAGAGCTGGAGGCATATTTCAGTAGTTAAAGCACAAAGCCCTGGGTTCAACTGCCCAGAACTACATAAAGTGATCGTGGTGCCACAACCCTGTAATCCCAGAACTCCTGAAGGCTGAGATCTGGTGTGACTTCAAGGCCAGCCCGGGCTCCTGTGGTGAGACCATGTCTCAAAAAATATAAAATAGGGGCTGGAGGAATGGCTCAGCGGTTAACGCGTTTGTCTATCAAGTGCTAAGTCAAGCGCTAAGTATCCAAGTTTGATTCCTCAGCACCAC
Organism: Ctenodactylus gundi; assembly: GCA_004027205.1. Lineage (NCBI taxonomy): Eukaryota > Metazoa > Chordata > Mammalia > Rodentia > Ctenodactylidae > Ctenodactylus > Ctenodactylus gundi. The sequence continues at coordinate 131,477 of PVKB01002684.1, read as the reverse complement.
ATAAACTGAGTGTGGCTGTAATCCCAGCACTCAGGAGGCTGAGATAGGAGGACTGCCATGAGTCCAAAGACAACCTGGGTTCCATAGAGAGTTCAGGACCAGCCTGGGCTGCAGAGCAAGACCATGCCTCAATAAATAAAATAAAATAAAAGGGCTGGAGACATAGCTCAGTGGTAGAGCACCCACCCAGCATGTGTATGCCTCTGTACTTCTGAATAAAAAGAAACACCTAAGTAATGGTTTCTAATCTCAAAGAACAGCAGACATACACACTGACAACAAAATGTTCTGAAAGGAAAAAAAAACTTTTTTTTTTTTGAGACAGGGTCTCACTCTGTAGCCCAAGCTGGCCTCAAACTCACTGCAATTCTGCCTCAGCCTCCTTAATGAGTACTGGAATCACAGGCTGTGCCACCACGCCCAGCTAAGAAACAATCTCTTTCACAGACCCACTCATCAAGAAACTCATTGTCTATCCAGTAGGGTAGATCTGCTATAAATATTCAAATATAAGAATGACACACAGCTAGCACGTATTTGCTTACTGTGCTCCAGGCACTGTTCTAAAATCATTTCATACAACATCTAACAACTAATTTATTCCCCTCAGGCCAATCTATTAATATCCCTAGTGTTAAGATGTGGCACAGAGAGGTTTAAGTAACGTCTTGGAACGCACAATTAGTACGTAGACAAACTGGATTAGAAACCCAGACAGCAGTCAGATTTCATAAGGCGCCTTATCCCCTTACTACGTTTCGCCCCACTTGATGGGGGTTATCAACTTTTATAGCTGCACCTACCAGTCCCCCTGAGGGGTGGAAAGGACATCAGATTGTATAGGATGACTATGCCTTTTACTACTGGGGGGTGAGCCAGGCACTGTGGTGTGGATCTGCAGTCCCAGCTACTTGGAAGGTTGAGGAGGGAGGATGGCTTGAGCCTAGGAGTTTACAGCCAGTCGGGGCAACACCAGAAGACTCCGTCTCAATAATAATAATAACCAAATAAATAAATAAAACTACTGGCAGGGCCCCTACCATCTAGGTTTTGAGTATATGGGGACACATACATACATACACACATACACACACACACACACACAGATGAAAATGCTATAACACACACAATAGGGAGTTACTTGACTCATGGGCAGACAACTCCAAAAACAATACTTACAAGAAAGACAGGGCAGCCCAGGCCACTCACGCTGCTTGAAAAGGACCTTGTTTATTTCTCATAAATGTGAGGCAGGCAGGCTCAATACCACCATTATACCCCTTACCATCAATTGAATTCCCATATATACTATGGGTTTCAAACATAAACACCAGTTCCCTACTAAAGTGTCTAGTACTCCAGTGCTTTAGGCAGCACGTAATAAACTTTGTATGTTCTTTTCCTTGTTTAAAAATAAGTTTTCTGCTCAAACTCAAGTAACTCTTGACAGAATAATGAGTGTATTTAACACACCACTCTGAAAAGCCTGCCCCGTTTGCATTTTTTGGGGGGTGGAGGTAGAAGATTCCAGGAACTGAACCTAGCACCTTTGCACTGAGATGCATCTCCAGCTTTTTTCTGATTTTTTATTTTTGAGAAAGGATTATACTAAGGCACTGAGCTACCCAGGCTGGGTTTAAACTTGAGATCCTCCTGCCTCAGCCTCCAGAGTCCTGGCATCACATGCAAGCTCATCCACTCCCAGCCCCATATGCGTTTCTCACATAGGTTGTGAAAAGAAAGTGAAAACCATTTTCCTTTCAAACAACTAACCTGATCCATATCAGTACAAAATTAGCTTCTTATGATCCAGGAAAAACTTTACAAATAAGGAAAATAAGGCCTGGAGTGGAAAAACAAATTGCCAAAGGTAATGAAACTAATAAGCACAGAACTGTAACTTGAACCATAGTTTTCCACCTACAAGACGTGCGAGAAAACACAAGCAGTGATAAGCAGGGTGACTTCAGGTGTTGTGCAACACCAAACGCAGGCCACTGGGAAGGAGTGTGGAACTGGCGCATCCCAGCTGTCTCTTCTTATGATTGAGGGACTGAATAGCAGTAAGGGGGGCATTAAGCAATCTCTTTGCTTGTTTGGAGACAGGGTCTCACTCTACAGTGTAGGCTAGTCTTGAAGCACAAAAATTAGAAGTGTTCTGGGGTGACTACCAGGCCCAGAACACTTCTAATTTTTATATTTCTAGCCACCTGTACCACACACATTAAAAGCCTGGACTAGAGCAAGATTCTGTCTCAAAAAACAAAGAAAACCACACACACTAAAAAAAAGAATGGGGGCTGGAGGATCGGCTCAGCGGTTAAAGCCCTTGTCTAGCAAGCGCTAAGTACCCTAGTTCGATTCCTCAGCACCACATAAGCTGGGCCTGGTGGCGCACACCTGTAATCCCAGCACTCGGGAGGCTGAGACAGGAGGGTTGTCATGAGTCCAAGGCCAGCCTGGGCTCTAAAGTGAGTTCAGGACCAGCCTGGACCACAGAATGAGACCCTGTCTCAAAAAATAAATAAATAAAAAAGAATGGGAAAGGGGTTGGGAATGCAGCTCTAGTAGGGTCCTGGGTCTGACCCTCAGCACTGCTGAGGTTGGGGTGTGGTGAGAAAGGAAGTGGTCGCCAGGGCTGGGGTGTAGTTTTGTGGTGAGAGCATTCACTTAGCAAGTGCAAGGCCCTGGGTTGATTCCCCAGCACCACATAAACCCGGTGCTGGTGGCACATGCCTGTAATCCCAGTACTTGGGAGACTGAGGCAGGAGGATTGCCATGAGTTTTGGGCTACAGAGTGAGACTCTATCTTAAAAAAAAAAAAAAAAAAAAAAGAGCCAGAGGAATGGCACAGTGGTCAAAGGAGTGCTTTCCTGGCAAGCCCAAAGGCCCTGCATTGAATTCCCCAGCACCACATAAACCAAGTATGGTGATGCATTCTTGTAATCCCAGCACTAGGTAGGCTAAGGCAGAAGGGTTGCCACAAGTTCAAGGCCAGCTTGTGCTCCACAATGAGTTCAGGACCAGCCTGGGCTACAGAGCGAAATCTTGTCTCAAAAAAAAGAAATATATATATATATATATTACATATATGTTTTTTGGATTACTAGTAGATACACTTTTTTAGATTTATGTAAATAAATCTTATTCCTAGACATGGTCTCCCTATGTAGCCCAGGCTGGCCTTTGAGCCTACAATTCACCAACGATCCTCCCAGCCTCCTCAGTGTTGAGATCTCAAGACATACACCACGACCACCACCACCGACTCCAGAAAAGGCTTTTTTTTTTCTAAACTGGTCTGTAACAAACCCTTTTCCCCTCTCCATGTTGTACTTTACTACCCTTTCCTTTCTCTCATTCCAGGTTTCTTCCTACATTCTCCCAACCTCAGAATACATCAGCCACTCAAATGATATATGTGATATTCTGGGAGGTTTTTTTCCATTTTGTCTTTGGGAAAGTCTCACTCTGCAGTCCAGGCTTGCCCTAAACTCACTATGGAGCCCAGGCTGCCCACAAACACATGCAATTTTCCTGCCTCACATCTGCCAAATGCCAGATTACAGGTATGCACTACACCCACAAATTATTCTGGGAGCTGTATGTATACCCTTCTGTTGTTTCAGTCCCCCAGACCAAAATGTTTCTAAACTGGAAAGCTAAGGCAAGTGGGGTGTCGCACCCTGTAGTCCTAGCAGTTGGAAGGCTGAGGCAGAAGAATTGCTGTGAGTTGGAGGCTAGCCCGGGCTACACAGTGAGTCAGGAGCAGCCTAGAATACTGAAGGCCTTGCATCAAAAAACTTCAGGGAGGAAAGAAACAGAATAGACACTGTCAACTTTTCAGTTCGTTGCTTATGTCTAAATGAGCCCACGTTCTTAAATCCAAATATTTCAAAAAATTAGTTTTATTTATTTATGGTACTGGGGATCCAGCCCACAGCCTTTACACTGAGCTACATACTCAACCAGTTTAGAGGACTTTTTTTTGAGACAGGGTCTCACTCTGCAGCCCAGGCTAGTCCTGGACTCACTATGGAGCCAGGCTGGCCTTGGACTCATGGGCAATCCTCCAGTCTCAGCCTCCCCAGTGCTTCCAAGTATGTACTACCACGCCCGGATTTTTTTTTTTTAATTTAGACAGATAACACTCTGTAGCCCAAGCTGGCCTTGAATTCAACTGCCTAAACTTTCTAAGTACTAGATTACAAGTAGGCTGTATCTTTACACACCGCTGGGAAACCGAACCCAGGGCCTCGTGCATGCTTGGTAAGCACTTGAACCACTTAGCTATGCATCCAGACCTAGTTTTCACGTAAGTCACTAAGTTGCCCACACTAAGCTCCAACTTGTCATCTTTCTGTCTCAGCCTCCCAAAATACTGAAATCTCAAAAGCCTAAACCACTGTACCTGGCTCAAAGAAGTTTCAAGAAAAGGTAGCTGGACCCACTCAGATGCTTTTCAAGTTTACTCTCTCCCTTAACAAAGTGAAAATTAGGAAGGAGAAAAAGGGACACCGATGGTGGCTGTCAACAAGACTGATCCAGGACACAAAAACTGTGGGGCCAACGGGAGGGAGGAATCAGCCACGGAAAGCCCAAGCAAGTCATGAATTTTCTCTCATTAATTTTTCTTTCAAAACAAAAAGGCACACACAATCCTTCCAGAGGCAGCAACGCCGAGAGCAGCAGCCAAAATGTTGCATCATACGAAGCACTCGGCTCTTGGGAAACCAGAAAACCAGATGGTGGTAAAACCCCTAAAAGGAAAACCCACGTCGGGGGAATCTCGGTCTTTTCCGGAGGCCCGGGAGCGTCCGCCTTTGCGTACTTTTTTTCTTCACACTGAATCTAAAATTAAAGTTTCGTTTCCTCCTGGGGGCCTCAAGTGCGGTCTCCAAAAGCGCCCAAAGAAGTGGGGTTATCATCCGATGAAGCCTCGGGCTTCCCCGGAGGGCGAGGCGGGAACCCCGCGCCGCCGGGGACGGGGCTCTTCCCACCCCTCCGGCGCCTCCCGACCCGCCGGGACGACACGCGCCGCCGCCGCCCCATTTCGGAGTTTCTGGGGCCGCGCCTCGGAGGCGGGAAGGCGCCGTGGCACCGAGACAATGGGCCGGGGGCGCGGAAGCGCTGGCGCTCCCAACGGCCCGGGCGGGCGCCGCGCGGGGGCGCCTCGGGTGCCGGGACGCCGCCCCGTGGCCGGGCAGACGCGCGGGCTCGGCCCGCCGCGGAGCTGGGCGACAACTCACCTTGACGAAGAGCTCGATGAGGGGCTCTTTGTCCTCCTCCTTCAGCCCGTTCAGCGGCATCGACAACGCCATGGCCGGCCTGGCTGGACTCCGCGCACACCGGTGCGACTCGACGGCTCCTTCTGCTCCGAGGCTGCTCGGGCTGCGGACTGTGGCCGCGCGGCGCTCACTGGGCCGTCCCGGCGTCGAGCCGCCCACCGCCTGGAAAACTCAGCACCGCCCCACGCCCCGCGCGCGACTCCGAGGCGGCTGCAGCCCGAGCGGCTTCAAACCGCGGGGCGGGGCGTCGGGGGCGGGACCTCACCTGGGGGCGGAGCCACGGCCCAAGCGGCTGGGGACTCTTCAGAGGAAAAGAGGCGGTCGGAGGCCTAGGGGGCGTGGCTGAGGACCGAGGGGGCGGAGGGACTGCTCTGGCGCCCGCCGAGGACCACTCGGCCTCGGGACATATTATACGGAGGCGTGGCATCAGCGGGGCGGTACGAAACTTAGGCTCCAAGCCACGCCTTTCGAGGGGGCGGGAGGGAAGTTCCCCGGAGCCGGCGCCTGACACCGCCTCCCTCCGCAGCGCCAGCTAGTCCTCCGCAGCTGCCGCTGAAAGGATGCCAGGTGACTTCATGCCTCGGCCCGGCCCGGGGCAGGCGGCGAGGCGCCTCCGCCCTCTCCCGGCTGCCGTCCCGGGACTGCTCGCCCTCTTCCCTGAGCGGCCACCTCCCCAACTCCCTGTGTTAGGCGGGGTTGCCTCTTCCAAAGAGAAACTTTCCCGCAAGTTTTCATCAGCTTCTTTGAAATACTTTTTTCCTCTGACTTCTTTTTTCCCTTAGGACTCTCGACTGGCTTCTGTATTGGAAGCTGTCGAATTCACATGTATGTACCAGGCCTGCTGTGTTCCGGGCTCTGAGCTAGGCGCTGGGAGATGAAGGGTCGGACAGGATCCCTCTCCGGGCAGAGTTTAAGGGCTTGAGAAGCCACTCCAGTTCCTGCGGCTACTCAGACCCCCAAGCCATTGTCCATGTGCTTCCCTTCCTGGACAGATAATCGTCTTTCAGTTCACCTGGCAAATTTGCTGTTGGACTACAGTACTCCGATCTCGTGCTAGACTCTCACATTCTCTGGGGAAGACAGGGATGCACGTTTTAACAAGAAATAGGACAATTCTGAAGTAGGTGGACCTAAAACAGGAAAAACTGCCCTGGGTCTTAAAGCCTGGAGGGCAGGGGCGGGAATGCTTTGAACTAGGCTCACGGTCGGCACCTGGTCCTAGTTTGTTGCTGTTAAATGCCCAGGGCACATTTCACCTCCTTTGGAACCTGACTTGTGCCTGATCTGACTTAGGACTTACCTAGCATGCACCAGGCCCTGAATTCAATTCCCCAACACCTCATAAACTGGATGTGGGGTGCATGCCTGTAATCCCAGCAGACCAGCCTGAACTACAGTGAGACCCCGGTTTAAAGAAGACAGAGGTATTTGAAGAGCTTCAATGCGTGCAGGGAAATATGATGAAACTGACTTTTCCTCTCCTGGCCCAGAGCTCTTCCAGGGGCTCTGTTAAAGGGCAAGTGTACCCCCTGTGATTAGAAATACACGCTCTGGAGCTGACCTCTAATCTCACATCTTGACAAACAACATCCTTGACAACCCTCAACCTTACATTATCTGAGAGGGCTTGGAAAGGTAAGTGCCTTTGAGCGTGGCCAGTGTGGTGAGCAGTGACTGGTATCTGTGCTGGGCTTTGTGCTGTCCTCATCCACCCCTGCAGCCTCTGTGACCAGCTTGTTTGCTGAAAAGTCATAAACACCAGGACCCACAAGGCCACCCCTTAGGTCAAGACAAACAAAAACAGAGGGGACTGACTGGACTCTGAACTGAACTCAGTGTTAATTTTTCACAGAATCAGGAGCTAAAGTTCCCTTCCAGCCTTCCCAACCCAGCCATGCTTGTAAAGGAATCAAGAAAGCTGAGAGCCACCCAAGGACCCTATAAAACTTCAAGAAGGCCCAGACTGGCCTGAGGCAGGGCTTCCTGCCCACCCAGAAGTGCCTGGGACCTCTCAGGTACAGTTTGGGTCCTTGCAGGCCCCACGCTGGCCTCAGCACCACCATATGGAGATGACACAGGCAGAGAAGGAGGAGCAGAACAGTGTTCTTTAGGCATCATTGACTCTGATCCACAGATCAGCTGGGAGGGAATCAGTGACATTCTCTTCCGCAGACCCTCCAGAACGCTCCCTGTGCGCCAGGGATGAGCCACAGAGCCAGGGCCAAGAGACCTGGGAACAGTCACACCGGGTCCACAGCCTCTAGCATCATGGGGCTCCCATGGGTGGGGACAGCTGATCTGGGGAAGAGGAAAGAGCAGCACAACGTGGGAAGCTCCTCAGTACGTTGCCTCAAAATCCGCTTCAGGCTTTGAAACGCAAAACTATTCTGCACTGTGCCTTCGTGTTTGTTGTTATAACTCACATAGAAATCTTCAAGACAGGTGGAGATGTGACCTTCTCCACACACACACCCTCTGACCTCATCACCCGTGCTCTCCCCTTTGCGCTCCACCCTAGTCACACCTGCCTCCTCCCTATTCCTGCTCTATTCCAAGCACTCTGTGGCCTCAGGGCCTTTGCTCTGATGCTTACATCTCCAAACCATTCTTCCAGAACGTCCACAACTCTCACTCCCTTGCCTTTGCGTAGTTGCTGAAATAATCAACTTCTCAGCAAGATCTCCCCAAATATCACATGCCACATTGCAAATTGTCCTGCCTCTTCCTACCCTCCACTTTCTATGACACTTATACCCTCGTGTGTGTGTGTGTGTGTGTGTGTGTGTGTGTGTGTGTGACTTATTCAACTTGTCTGCTACTCGTCTGTCTCCTTCCACCAGAATATAAGCTCCTCTGGGGCACAGATATTTTGCTGGGTTTTCTTTATGACAAGAATTCTACTTTACAGAACCAATCATCAGTAAAAAGACATGGAATAAATAATTGTGCCATGTTTTCACTGCGGTTTCACATACCGCTTTACATCGCCTTGGGACAGTCCTGCTCTCCCGACAGGCCAAGTGGTTTGTGTCTCTTGTGACTACTACTTCACGGAAGGTTGTAGCCAGACTGGGTGGCATAGCCTGTTATCCCAGCGTAGGAGGCTGAGGCAAGAGGATTGCCAAGCCTGGACAATTTAGCAACTTAGTGAGATCATGTCTAAAACTAAAAAATAAAAAAAGAGGGTTGGGGAGGTGGGCTGGAGATGTAGCTCATCAGGCACCAAATATAATCAGGTTTTTCCAAAGGATGAAAGAGCACAGGCAATATACCCAGGTGCTGGGTGCTCACTGTCTGATTCAGCTTTCTGCGACTGCAGCCCAAGAGCAGAGGAGCTAGGCACATGGGCTCGGGGGCCAATGGCCCGGGTTCCAATTCTGCCTCTATCATTTATTATCTCAGGATAACAGTGTTTCAGTCTCTCATCTGTAAAATAGTCTAAAATCAGTACCTACTGCTGGGCACGGTAATTCCAGCATTCTGGAAGGCTTTGGCAAAATAGCAAGTTCATGCCCAGCCTGGGTAACTTAGCGACTTAGTGAGATCCTGTCTCAAAATGACAACTTGGTGCTGGAGGAATGGCTTAGCGGTTCAAGTGCTTGCCTAGCAAGCGGTACACAAAGCACCAAGTACCCGAGTTTGCTCCCCCAGCACCACGTAAACTGGGGGTGGTGACCCATGCCTATAATCCCAGCACTCAGGAGGCTGAGGCAGGAGGATTGCCATGAGTCCAAGGCCAGGCTGGACTCCACAGTGAGTTCAGGACCAGCCTGGGCTACAGAGCAAGACCCTGTTTATAAAAGAAAAAAGTAGGGGGATTTGGGTGTTGCTCAGAGCGAAGGTTATGGATTTAATCTGTAGTGCTACAAAAAATATAGCACAGAACCAAACTCATGAAGTCATTGAGAGGAACAACTGCGATAATCCATTAAAACATTTAATAAATGTCGGCTACTTTTACTTTTTTGATACAAGATCTCATTCTATAGTTCAGGTCACTCCTGAACTCACTGTGTGGCTCAGTCTGGCCTCGTGGCAAACTCATGGCAATACTCCTGCCTCAGCTTCCCCAATGCTGGGATTACAGGGTTACACCACCATCCCTGGCTAATTTTTTTATGTGGTGCTGAGGAATCAACCCCAGGGCCTTGCACATGCTGGGCAAGCACTCCACCCACTGAGTTACAGCCTCCGCCTCTATTGTTATTACTTATATTAATATGGTCCCCTTCCTTTGGTATGCTATGACATTCTGGGAGGCAAGGAGCCTTGTCATGTCTCTTTAGAGAAAAATGTTTAGCTCTTCTGGGGCAGGAACATAGCTCAGTGGTACAGGACCTGCCTATCAGGTGTAAAGCCCTGAGTTTAGTTCCCTGCCCTACGAAAATAAACAAATGAGTTTAGCAACCTTTTACTTCCTGTTTGTTTGATTTCCTTACATAAAGTTTTTATAATTATAATACCTATCTCATGGGATTGTGTTGGAGATTAAAGAAAGGTAAAGACATAACACAGGGCAGGCATTCAGCAAGTGCCCAATAAATGTTCGTTTTCATTTCTGCTCCTCTGGGCCTAGATCAGTGCTTGTCACATAGTGGCAATCCAATCCAATCAGACCAAGCTAAAGAATAAATGAAATAAATTGGAGGATTGCCTTTCAACTCCTATCTCATCACATAATAGTGCCCATCCAAGCACAAGCAGCTGTAGAGCTTGTCTTTGGCAATAAATTTTAAATATTGGTACTTTAAAAAAATCTTTACTAGACTTCGGGGTAGAGCTCAGCAGGTAAAGCACTTGCCTAGCAAGCACAAGGCCCTGGGTTCAATTCCCCAGCACCTCATAAACCAGGCGTGGTGGTGCACGCCTGTAATCCAAGCACTTGGGCGGCTGAGGCAGGATGACTGTCATGAATTTGAGGCCAGCCTGGGCTACAGACTGAGTTCAGAACCATATTGAACTATATGGAGACTCTGTCTCAAAGACAAACAAAACCAACTTTGCTGATGCCAGTCAACCCAGCTATGGTAATCTCTGTGAATCTTTCTTTTATGCTAGTAAACTAGTAGTACTAGGGACTGAACTCAGGGCCTTCACACTGACCCCTACACCTTCAGTCTTTTTTTTTTTTTTTTTTTTGAGACAGTGTCTTACTAAGTTGCTACAGTGCCTGAGGCTGGACTTGAACTTGTGATCTTTTTGATTCAGTCTCCCACACTGCTGGGATTACAGGTATGCACTGCCATGCCTGCCCAGCACCTGCAGAAAACTTTTATTTGGCTTTGAATTTCAGCCGTGTTCCTAAAATGTGCTTTCCATCCTATACAATCCTGCTAACCATGACTTAGCTGTAAGTCTGCCTGAAGCATAGCCTGAATGTGGCGTTTGCAGAAACACCAGCTTTTCTGGCCTCCCTGTAGATCTGGGCTCCCTGGAGAAAATAAATCACTAAATGAACACAGTTGCAAGAGACACACCTCAGCGCATGTTTTCTGGGCTCTGGAAATAGTTCCAGTGCGTCGGAGAACTGAAATGCCCTTCCCAGCCGCAAGCCCCAGGCGATGAACTCTTATTGTGTGTCCCTTATGACAGGGATAAGCTGGGCTCAGAGGCCTGTGTCTGTAATCCTAGCAGCAATCTGGGAGACTGAGGCAGGACGATACCAAGTTTGAGCCTTGCCTGGGCAATTTAGTAACTCAGCAAGACCTTCTTTCAAAATAAAATAAAATAAAATGGGTTGGGAATGGAGCTTAGGGCAAACACCCTAGGTTTAATCCTCAGTACCACAACTAAATATATATATATGTATATATATTATATATTCACACATACATATATAATAAGGATATAGTAGAAAAATTGAGGATCAAAGAAGTTGAGCAGTTTGCCCAAGGCCACACAGCTGGCAAGTGGCAGAACCTATAATCAAACCCAAATCTCCTTGCCCTTGTTGCCCAGCCCCGGCCAGCCATCTGTTCATAATGCTGGCTTCATGGAGCATTTTGTTGAGAGAGAGAAAAAGAGAGAGAAAAAGGATCTAGCTCTATAGGCCAGGCTGTTCCTCAGCTCACTCTGTAGCCTAGGCTGGCCTCAAACTCAGAGCAATCCTCCTGCCTCAGCCTCTCAAGCTCTGTGATTATAGGTATACACCATTAAGCCTGGTTTATGTGGTACTGAGAAGTCGAAACCAAAACCTTGCTCATCCTAGGCTTTAACCACTGAGTTACAGCCCCCAGCCCAAAATGAAAAATGTGGTTTTTTTAAGGTTAAAGAGAAACTGGAGTAATAGCAGAGTGGTTAGAGCATTTGCCTAGCAAGTGTAAGGTCCTGACTTCGATTCCCCAGCACCACATAAACCAGGTATGGTGGCACATGCCTGTAATTCCGGCACTCGGGAGGCTGAGACAGGAGGACTTCCTTGAGTCCAAGGCCAGCCTGGGCTCCACAGTGAGTTTAGGACCAGCCTGGGCTGCAGAGCAAGACCCTGTCTCAAAAAAATTATTTTGAAAGCAACTGAATACAAAGTTTTTTCTTTTCAAAATTTTTTGTTTGCTCTTTTTTTTTTTTTAACGTGGTGGTACACACGTAATTACACACCTGTAATCTCTGCACTCAGGAGGCTGAGGCAGGAGGGTCATCCGGGACTCTAGAGCAAGACCCTGTCAAAAAAAAAAGGGAGGGAGGCCTGGTTGTTGGGGTGTAGTTCAGTTTGAGGGCTCCTGGGTTCATCCCCAGTACTGCAAAAAAGAAAACAAAAGCGCCTCTGAGTGCCGCTACACTGACCTTGTGGACAGTCGACTTTCCAGTTCTGCAGGAGGGAGCTGGGTAACCTCAGGCAGGGCTCTTCCTCCAGCTCCATTTGGTTGCTGTCCCTGTCGCTGTAGGGTGAGAGCTGATTTTAAAAGAAAAAAAAAAAAAAAAAGACAAGAATCCATGTCCCGTGTCTTCCCACTTTGTATCTGACACTTTTCCATGGCTCCCAGATGCTTCCGGCCCTGCTGGAGGATCCAGCTGTCTGCCTCTGCCTCTGCCTCTGCCTCTGCCTCTGCCTCTGCCTCTCTCTCTCTCTCTCTCTCTCTCTTTCTTTCTCTCTCTCTCACGCTCTCTCTCTCTCTCTTTTTGTGTGTGTTTTTCTCTATCTCTTTTTCTCTTTCTCTCTCAGCATTAACCATTTGGGCTCCAAGCAGTTCTCTTCTCCTGGGAACAGAAACCCTATGCCCAGCCCCTTGCTGCCCGCTCCCCTGGAGACTGTCTTGGGGGAAGTTACAGGTTTCATTTTGTCCCTTGGAAACTGCTCCAGCCAGAAGGGAACCCGAGTTGACTCGCAGCCAGGCCGTTAATTGGATTGGATTCCCGGGGAGGCCATTAGCCGCTCGCTGCAGCTTGACAGAGAGGAAGCCCTTCCTCCCATCCCTGCCCCCGCCACGCATAGGCGCGGCACTGCCAAGGTCTGGGGCGACCTGCCACCCAAATAAGGCTGGGCACTGAGCTTCCTACGATTATCCTCGCGGACCCTGGGAGGGCTCTAGGCGCTGGCAACTATGGTAAACACTCTGAGAAGTCCTCTTTGGCCTCAGCACTCAGGATACAAAGTTTTGTTGAGGGTCTACTGTGTACCAGGCACGGTCCCGGGCTTCAATCTGAAACGATCTTGGTGCTTACAAAAACTGTATTTTATTTGGGAAGACATACAGTGAACAACTACCCAAGGGAATATGTCCGCGTCAGGAGCAATAGGAACAAGAAAGCAGCGCCAGAGATTGGGGGGCAGGAGTAGGAGCATGGCCTCTGATTAGAACGACATTTGAGTGCTGGGGGACAGAGCTCAGTGGTTAAAGCACTTGTGTGGCATGTGCAAAGTCCCGGGGGGTTCAAATCCCCACCATATAAAGATCAGCTGGGTATGATGATGCATGCTTGTAATCCCAGCACTCAAGAGGCTGAGGCAGGAGGATTGCCATTGAGTTTGAGGCCAGTCTGGGCTACATAACGAGTTCAGGACCAGCCTGAACTATAGAGCAAGATTCTGTCTCCAAACAACAACAACAAAAGACATTTGAGTCTTAAAGACCTGAAGAAAACAAGGATGATATCCAGATGAACATTGCTCCAGGAAAGATCAGCATGTTCAAAGGCACTGAGGCAGGAGTTCTCTCAGGAGTTTCGGAGACACTAGAGAACCCAGGTCTAAGGAGTTTTGGTGACTTGTTTGCTCAGACTTCAACTCATGTCTAATTGACAGGAATAGTACCAGGTTTCCAAAAATGTACTTAGTAACATCACATAAACCATCCCCTGGATGAACAAGTCACCCCATCTCCAAACAAACAAACAAAAAAGAAATGATGCTTAAGGAGAGGTGCATAATTGCATCATCCATCAAGAACAAGAATAGAAAACAAAAACATTTTAAAACAACAAAAAAGAAAAGGAATAGAAAAAAATTAAAACTAATAAACTGGGCATGGTAGTGCACACCTGCAATCCCAGCACTGGGGAGGCTGAGACAGGAGGATTGCTGTGAGTCCAAGGCCAGCCTGGGCTCCATAGTGAGTTCAGGACCAGTCTGGGCTACAGAGCAAGACCCTGTCTCAAATAAATAATAAAATTCAAAAAGGTCAGGGGCTATAACTCAGATGGAGCGCTGCTGTCTGCTAGAGGTGATTCATGTTACGTTCTGGCAAATAACTTGTCTATATTTTGTGTGTACCCTGACACTTTGCAAGTGGCTGAATTAAGCTGGTGGAGGAATTTTCAAGGTGGCTCAGGGTTCAGGCATCACCATAAGTATAGCCACCTGCTTATGTCTAGATTGACCGTGAGAACCAGGAGCAAAGAACAGAGTGGAAAGATTTGTAAAACTGGCAAAGGGAATGTGTTTAAAGTTGAGGGGAATAAAAGAAAGCCAGCCAGAGTTTGTAGCTGCTGAAGAGATTATTACCCTTAAAAAGAAGCCAAGCACTTTGCAGGGGGACAGTAAGAAAAGATGCTTTAAGGGCATCTCAGAAATTGCCCAGACTTGCCCACAAAGCTCAAGGGCTCAGAGGTGCAAACTCCTTGGAAAGACTGGAGAAGAAAGCCCCCGGGCCCTGCTTCCCACTTGCAGAGGCTGCCTAGAAAGGTGCTTCCCCGGGATTCATTTCACAATGAATTAATTAATCCACTGGATTAGTGGCAGGTGAACCCAAAGATGACTTCATAGCGAAGGCACTTAGAAGGTCGGGCTCCAGTGGCCTGGCTGCAGGGAGGTGAGGGGCTTTCCACTCCTGGCGTTTCTGCCTCCACACAGGCCTAACAGCAACAAGACTGTGGGCTGAAACCGTGAGCCAAAATAAATCTTTTCTCCTTTGTTTTCCATGGTGGCAGCAACAAAAAGATAACCAACACACGGAGCACGTGGGAGGACCTGGGTTTAATTCCCAGTTCTGGGGCTGGAGGAATAGCACAATGGTTAGAACACTTGCCTAGCAAGCCCAGGGCCTGGGGTTCAATTCCCCAGCACCATATAAACTGGGTGTGGTGGCACACAACTGTAATCCTAGCACTTGGAAGGCTGAGTGAGGCAGGAGGATTGCTGTGAGTTCGAGGCTGGCCTGGAAAACAGGACAAGACCCTGTCTCAGAAAACAAAACAAAACAAAACAAAAAATCCCAGTACTGCAAAAGAAAAAAACGTATCTGGTTTCTTCCATTATAGCAGCAGAGCATGGATTAAGACAAACTACCAACCCTTAGACAACAGAAGCAATATTTGCTGGCTGTGTACAATGCTTAGAACACACTCCTCAGGCCTTCCATATGTGAGGATACAGTGGCCCAAAAGTGCTCAGTGCCTTAAGATCACACAGCCGGAGATGCCCGCTCAGATTCAGTGCTTGTCCACCTCCCCCAAGTCCCTAAGCTCTGGGAGGCCAGACCCACATTCATCAGTCACCTCGGGAAGACCAGCATGTTGCCCCCAAATTGGTGATCAAAAAATGTTGACAGCCAGACCAGGTACCAGGCCTGTCATCCCAGCACTTGGGGAGACCGCGGCAGGAGGATCCCAAGCTTCAGCCCAACAGGGCAACTTGGGGACTTAGCAAGACCCTGTCTCAGAATAAAGATTTTTTAAAAATGGGAGCCTACACATGGGGGTGCATGCCAGTAATCCCAGCACTCGGGAGGCTGAGGTAGGAGAATTGTTGTGAGACTGAGGCCAGCCTAGGCTACATACTGAGTTCAGGACCAGCCTGGACTACAGAGTGAGACTGTCTCAAAAATAAAAAAAATGCGTTGAGCAAGTTGGGACTATAGTTCAGTAGCTCAGGGGCAGAGTACTTGGCTCGTGTGTACCAGGCCCTGGAGTTCCCTAGCATTGGACCTAATGCAGCTCTTTATCTGCAAAGCCTCCTGTCATTCCCTGTGACTTTAGATGTGGCTCATCAGTTAAAGTGCTTGCTTTACAAGCACAAGGCCCTGAGTTCGATTCTCCGGCACCACATAAACTGGGGATGGTGGCACAAGCCTGTAATCCCAGCACTCAGAAGGCTGAGACAGGAGGTTCGCTGTGAGTTTGATGCCAACCTGGTCTACATAGTAAATTCAGGACCAGCCTGAACTATAGAGTGAGATCCTATCTCAAAAAAAAAGAAACATTAAAAAAGTAAAACCATCATTCCCTCAAGTAAAACATGGCTCGTAAACTGGTGTTAAAGGTTTCTGAGACCGTTAGTCATGCCATGGCAACTTAAGCCAGTTGGGAAACGCCTAGATCAGTAAGGCAGAGTGTTAGGCGTGTCTGTGGATGACTAACGTGTAGGCCAGCAAACCTAGGGAAGAAGACCCACCCAGATGTGCATGGTACCAACTGGCCCACCCGTGGAATTACGGCAGCTATAGACTAGGAAAGGAAAGAAGAAAGCTCTTTTCTGGAAGAAATCTTGTCTTTTCCAGCCCCTCCGGACACTGCACCGTCAGTTCCTCAGGGAACAACCGGGCCTCTGATTGTGGACTGGAGCTGTGTCCTTGATCCCCTTGTCCCACGGTTATCTGAGCAGCCACTGGATCCTCAGCTCTCCCGAGGGCAGATGGCCACTGGGACTCTCCCTTCTCTGATCTTACAGGCAGCAGAGTCTACAAGTCCACTTATTAAATTTCATTACAAAGTTTTACATATGCATTTTTCTATTAATTTGGTTCTTTTTTTTTTTTGAGACAGACTCTCACTCTGTAGTCCAGGCTGGTCCTAAACTCACTATGGAGCCCAACCTGGCCTGGAACCCACAGCAATCCTCCTGCCTCAGCCTCCCGAGTGCTGGGATTACAGGTGTGTGCTGCCACTGCACCTGGTTCAATTATGTTTTTCTAAAGAAATCTAATGAATACAGCTGCTGAACAGGACCTGCTGGCAGGGAGAGCCCCTGAGAGGGTTGGCCACATCTGGTGGCCTTGGTGCAGTGCTACTCACTGTACCGTTTATCCTATCCCCAACCCAGTCCCGCCTCAGTTCCGACTTCCTGACTCATCCTAGCATAAGCATTCTGTAGGCTCAGAAATCCTCACTACTATCCCTATTGTTGTTAGTGTCAACACTCTTATCAGCTCAGCACCGAGCACCTAATTTGTGCCCATGGTGTGCATGGCTTATACCACCTCATTTCATGCTTGTGCCCACATTGAGCATGCCCCATATTGTAGAGGAGGAAACTGAGGCTTAGAATGACCAAATCACTCACCAGAGTGAAACAGTTGCTCCGTAATGGTGGGGATGGGATTTGAACCCAAGGCCACTGTGACTCCAGATGATGTGCTCTGCCATCCTGTGGCCATCACTCTCAGCCACCCCACGGGCAGCACCTTGTATGTCCAGGAGTCCACCCCCGGTGCCTGAGCTGCTGTTTGCTCTCTGAGCTCAGAAGGCCAGTGTGCCTTTCAATGTAGAAAAATTGCTCTCTGGGCTGCAGGAATAGCTCAGCGGTTAAAGCACTTGTCTAGCAAGCCTCAAGGCCCTGGGTTGATTTCCCCAGCACCACATAAGCTGGGCGTAGTGACCCACGCCTGTAATCCCAGCGCTCGGGAGGCTGAGGCAGAAGAATTGCCATGAGTTTGAGGCCTGCCTGGGCTCCATAGTGAGTTCAGGACCAGCCTGGACTACAGAGCGAGACCCTACCTAAAAAAAAAGAAAAAAAATTTGCTCTCACTACAGAGTTGGTGGCTCTGGCTCTGATGAGGTGACCATTTGCAATGCCTAAAGATGCAGAGACAGCCCCGAGTCGCCCTGGGAGAATCCCAGGCGTGTTCCATTCCTCAGCTGTTCCCTGCCACGTCTGAGCCAAATACGACAATCCTCCCCAGTCATAAAATTTTCCTTGCACACAGACATTTTTTTCTCCGTCCTTGGAAGCTCGCAGTTCCTTTATTTGGTACTTGGAGGCCGGAACAAACAGTCCTTTGGATCCCAGCTAGGTAGCAGAGGGGGCATGGCGCCATTTGAAATTCAACAGGCAGGATGTATTTTTTTTTCAAAGCTGACTCTGGCTCCGAGCTGCGGAGCTGCGCACCGCAGGCACCGGGCAGGCCAGCGGGTCCGGTGGGGGTCCAGCCGCAGCCGCGTCCCTGCGGCCCACCCAGCTCACTTGCTGTGGCCTGAGCGACACTTGGCGGCCCGGGCTCGGTTTGCTTGCGTTCCCGTATGAAACAGTCGCTAAGCTCCTTGCACAGAACCAGCTTCCTATCTCGCAACGTCTGTGTTCCAGGACTGTCGGTCCCCGTGCGGGACACTGTGTGCCGCCTCGGCTGCTGGCTACAGACGGGCCAGGGTCTGAGGACTGAAACCATCACGTATAACCTCCAGGTTGAGAGAGAGAAAGAGAGAGTGTGTTTTAACCATAAAACTGTATCTCAAGTTCTGTTTCTTAGGCTTATATTTGTTGTTTGGGGGTTTTTTGGCCAAATTTTGATCTTTTTTATATGCCTTGATTGTTAGTCAATGCCTAATATTTTTTTAATATTTATGAGGTACAGTCAACTTGAGCCATCAAGGTGGGCTCCTGGTGTCCCTGGTGTCATCCTGGTGTCATCCTTCCAATCAGTGCAGGGACCAGGACCCTTGGGTGCGCAAGCTGCCTTTCCCATCTCTCTCTCTCTCTCTCTCTCTCTCTGAGACAGAGTTTCGCTCTTTAGCCCCGGTTGATCCTGAACTCACTATGGAGCAGAGAGGCTGGTCCTGGACTCACGGCAATCCTCCTGCCTCAGTCTCCAGAGAGAAGGGATTACAGGCATGCACCACCACGCCCAGCTTATGTGGTGCTGGGGAATTAAACTCAGGCACTTAGTGCTTGTCTTAGTGCTTGCTAGGCAAGCGCTTTAACCACTGAACCATTCCTCCCCTCTCCCCTTCTTTTGAAATGGAGTTTCACTCTGGGGTCCAGGCTGGTTCTGAGGTCACTGTGTAGCCCAGGCTAGCCTCGAACACATGGCAATCCTCCTGCCTCAGCCTCCCAAGTGCTAGGATTACAGGCGTGCACCACCACGCTGTCCTTATCTGGTGCTGGGAGTTGAACCCAGGTCCTTGAGCTTGCTAGGCAAGCACTTTACCCGCTGAGCCATTCCTCCAGTCCCCCATCTCCTAATATCAGTGTCTTCTCGCAGGCCATCCCAAGAACGGCTCCGTTCCAGGGCTCCCAGAGGGTGAGGATGACAAGGAGAAGGAAGGCGGAAGGACAGAGCTCCACTCCTGCTGCTCAGAAAGAAAACTGCAAGAATCAGCAGGACCCTGGGGCCAAAAGCAGGCCTGCGATCCCAGCACTCTGGGAGGCAAGGCAGGCGGATGGACAACTTCAAGCCTAGCCTGGGACCTAAAGACTTAGTGAGTCCCTGTTTCAAAATCAAAACTGGGGAAGCCCGGTGTGGTGATGTACAACTGTTATTCCAGTGCTCTGGAGGCTGAGGCAGGAGGATTGCTGTGTGTTCGAGGCCAGCCTGGGCTACACAGTGAGCTCAGAACCAGCCTGGACTACAAAGCAAGACTGTGTCTCAAAAAAAAAAAAAAAAAAAAAAGAGCTGGGGACATAGCTCAGTGTGAAGGTTCTGGGCTTCACCCCATAACACAAACACCCCCCCTCTCTCGCTTTCTCTCTCTCTCTCTCTCTCTCTCTTGCATGCTTGCAAAAAAGAATCAGCAGGAACAGGATATTTACACAACCTGAAAGCGTCCTGGCTGACCATTCATTCCTTGCAAGGGGGAGAGTTGTCACTTATACAATGGGAAAGCCAGACCATCCTTAACCGCGTGATCAAATTAATAGTACCTTCTGCCAGCAAACAGACACATGTTTGATTTCCCAGCACCACATAAACCAAGCACGGGGGTGTACACCTGTCATCCCAGCACTTGGGAAGCTGAGGCAGGAGGATTACTGTGAGTTTGAGGCCAGCCTGGACTATAAAGTGAGACCCTGCTTCAAAACAAACCAAAAAGAAACCCAAAATAAAGTGTTAAGATGTAAAGAGGCAGGACCAGGGTTTAGGGGCTGTGGCTCAGCAGGCTCGGGGGTTCCATCCCTAGCACTGAGGAGAAAAAAAAAGGCAGGTTACTGTTCCAGATTAAAGGAGAATCAAGAGATACGATTACACGCCATAAATGATCTCAGACTGGATCCCATTCTAGAGGGGAAGAAATTCTATAAAAACCTACTAATTGACTGGACTTGAGTATAAACAGCCAAGCAGTGGGCCAATGTTCAATTTCCTGAATGTAATATCTGCACTATGATCATGTAGGAGGAGAGTCTTGTGATTAGGAAATACAAACTGCAGTGCTGGGACTGAGGAATAGTGCAGTGGTTAGAAGGCTTGCCTAGCAAGCACAAGGCCCTGAGTTCGATTCCCCAGCACAACATAAAGCTGGGCGTGGTGGCACACACCTATAATCCCAGCACTTGAGGGCTGAGGCAGAGGATTGCCTTGAATCCAAGGCCAGCCTGACTATCCAGTGAGTTCAGGACCAGCCTGGGCTACAGAGTGAGGCCCTGTCTCAGTAAATAAATAAAACAAGCAATAAGGAGTTTATTGAGAAAATAAAGCTCTCGAAAAGAGGTGAAGATGGGGTCTGGAGTGAGGACTTCAGTCTCCTGCTGTGGGGGTTGTAAAGGGATGTAAGTCCACTAATTCCCTTGGGGCATCCAGAAGAAACTAACATGGGGAGGCCAAGCAGCCTGCCTCGCTACTTCTCCTTTACTGTTCCTGGAGGGGCCTTAACTGGGACCTTGACCCCACCTTGATTCCACTCTGCTCCGCAGGCCTCGGGAATGCCCGTCTCGGTCCTGTCCTGCCCATCCGTCCCGACCTATTATCCTGCTATCATTTCCCCCCTGAGGAGATCAGCCTATTATCAATAGGAGGGGCCACAGATTTATCTGGCTGCTTCAGGCTGAGGGTGGGTGATGGGTGATGTTGGGGGTTTAACATCACGGAGTCTCCTTCACAGGCCATCTATCTAGAGACGCAGAGTGGATTCACATGAGGCCAGTCCCGTCTGCAGCTGGATGGCCCCAGTTCCTAACCGTAGCCTTCCAAATCCTGGATGAGGAGCTCCAAATGTCACTACTGGTGTTGCCTGATGTCCAGGTTCAGCAACTCTCAGTGTGATTAAGAATAATCAGCCAGAGTTCACAGGAAGATCTAAAGCAAGGAGCTGCTTGAGAAAGCAAAGCTCTGGAGAAGAAGTGGAGAGGGGATTGCGAGAGAGGGTCCCCCCCCCTTATATTATTCTTGCAACATTTCCGTTAAAGTTATTTCAAGTTAAAATAAACATTGGGAAGGCTCAGAAGAGGGCGAGGCTCAATCTGCAGCTAAGGTGGAAGGAATTTCTCTTCCTGCCTGAGGAAGTGTGAGTCGGAGCTCACTCTATGACTTCTCTCTTTTTAAGGACTTGTTTGTGGGTTGGCTGGCTTCCCAACTGCTGGTGACAGAGTGGACACTCCAGCTCTGCCTCGGTTGCTCATTGTGTCTGGCCACAGGGCTGGGCGGGCTGGGAGGCAGGAGGCACTGGCCCACCCACTGAGTCTGGCCCAAGGGAAAATGGCAAGGATTCCTGCCTGCTGCGCCTCAAGGCGAGGCAGAAAGAAGAGAGAGCACAGTCCTGCCTTCCCACGCCTCCTGCACAACTCCTCCGGCGCCAGGGTCCTGGCCGTGCAACCCAGCTCCTTGGGCTGCAGCAGGGGTGGGAATCAGCTGAGCAGGCCTGCCCGCTGCTTTCTGATCACCCAGGTGTTCCAGGACTCCTGTCAAGTGCTTCCGTTCTAGAAGTGGCAATGGGAAGCCTGGCATGGAGATACGGGCCTGTAATCCTAGCACTCGAGAAGCTGAGGCAGGAGGATTTGCCGTGTATTTGAGGCCAGCCTGGGTGGCATAATGAGTTCAGGAGCAGCCTGGATTACACCGCAAGACCTTGTCTCAAAAAAAAATATATATATATATATTTTTTTGAGACAAGGTCTCATATATATTATATATTATATATATATATATTTGACATACTTTGCAAATATCCCTGAACTGTTTATTGATTTGAATCAATTGATTCATTTTTAATTTTTTTTTTGAGACAGGGTCTTGCTCTATAGTCCAGGCTGCTCCTGAACTCACTATGGAGCCCAGGTTGGCCTTGGACTCACAGCCATCCTCCTGCCCCAGCCTCCCGAGTGCTGGGATGACAGGCTTGTGCCACCAGGCCCGGCTTATGTGGTGCTGAGGAATCAACTTGGGTACTTAGCGTTTAACTTACGCTTGATCCGCTGAGCCATTCCTCCAGATTATGTCATGTCATGTCATGTCATGTCATTTCATTTTGAGACAATCTCCCTCTGTAGTCTAGGCTAGTTTTAAACCCAGGATGCAGCTCAGGCTGACCTCAAATTCATGGTAGTCCTCCTGCCTCAGCAGCCAGAGTGCTGGGATTACAGGCCATCACACCTGGCTAATCTTTACGTGGTCCTGGGGAATGGAACTCAGGCCTTTGCTAGGCAAAGCACTCTAACTTCTGTGCTCTCCCTCCATCCTCCCCAGCGCCTACAAAAAGCAAAGGTTTGTCAAGAGTCTAATATGGGGCTGGAGAAACAGCACAGTGGTTAGTGCACTTGCCCACCTCTCTGTATCGAGTTATCTTTACAACTGCATGAGCTAAGTAAGCATCATTTTACAGATAAGAAAACTGAGGCCCAGAGAGCTCAGGTAACTGGACCCGAGTCACACAACATGAAATTGGCATAGCTAGCTCTTTGCACTAGGGAAGCCTAGGGCATTATGAGTATTAGACTTAACTCTGGCTTCCTGACATGGCTAACTCAGGAGGGCTTCCAGAAGGAGGACCCATGCCATCAGGGAATGGTACATGCGAAGGACAGGAGGTCAGAGGCCACGGCTGTCCACAGACTGCGGAATCCTGGGATTCCTTTTTCCCCCTTTGGTGCTGGGGCTCTAAGCCACGGCCGTACTTGCTAGGCAAACACTCAACCCCGGAGCCCCAGAACCCCATCCCTCACCCCTCACCCTGCAGTTCCTTTTCCCTTTTTTTTTTTTTTTTTTTTTCTGAGACAGTGCCTCACTCTGCAGCTCAGGCTGGCCTAGGGCGCTCCTTAGCCTCCGGAGTGCCCGGCTACGGTCGTCCTGCGCCACCACGCCGGCTTCGCGGTGCTGGGAATCCAACTTAGTGCTTGACTTAGCACTTCCTAGGCTAGCACTTTAATGGCTGAGCCATTCCTCCAGCCCGCCCCAGCAGTTCTTAAAAATAAAATGCATTAAACGTTATAAAGAAGCCAGGCGTGGTCGTACATGCCTTTAATCCGGCATTCTGGGAGGCTCGGGCAGGAGGATCGCAAGTTTGGCATCAGTCTGGGTAACTTAGCATCAGCAGTAAAGGGCTGGGAGCGTGGCGTGCAGCTCAGAGAGAGGGCCGTGGCTACCACCTCAGTGCCATGAGGAGAAAAAAAAGAAAAAAGAGAAAGAGAAACGTGGCTGCGGCGGTAGAGAGGAGCCCCGAGAGCAAGCGCTGCCCCGGCCCCAGGGAGAGCGCGGAGGGGAGCCGCCAGGCGCCCAGCCGCTTGAGTCTCGGAGGCCAGTCAACCTCGGCGGAGCCTTCCAGGCCCAGTGAAACAGGACCGTGAATGGGAAGCTGACCCTGGACACGATTCCGCGCACAACCGCGGGGACCCAGTGGGGACTTCCGGTTTGGGTCTGGTTATCCATCTCGATGTAAAAAAAAAAAAAAAAAAAAAAGTATCTCTTAAAAGAGGCAGTGGAAGCCCAGGGCAAGAAAAATAAACATGAGCTTCAGCCTGCCAGTGGCAGCCCCTCCTCCACTAGCCTGGTCTCCCCTGTCCCCTCTCCAGGACTGGCGCACTGAAATCATTTTCCTAAGTTGCCTTCCAAAGACATGGTCTACACTGATGTATAGGTTTGCACAGATACATTCCAAGCAGAAATATTTTTGTTTTGTTTCACTTTTTTGAAACAGCCTTGCTCCGCAGTCCAGGCTGGTCCTGAACTTGCTATGGAGCCTGGGCTGGCCCCAAACTCACAGCAATCCTCCTGCCTCAGCCTCCCAAGTGCTGGGATTGCAGCCGTGCGCCACCATGCCTGACTTAAATGGAGATGAGGAATCAAACCCAGGGCCTTGTGCTCACTAGGCAAGGGCTTTAGCCAGAGCTACGCCTCCAGCCCTGCAAGCAGAAATTATATTTGTTGTTGTTGTTTGTTTTGAGACAGGGACTCATTCTAGGATTCACGCTAGTCCTCAACTCACTATAGAGCCCAAGCCGGCCTTGGGCTTACAACAGTTCTCCTGCCTCAGCCTCCCTAGTGCTGGGACTTCAGGCGTGTGCCACCACACCCAGCTTTACGGGGTGCTGAGGAATCAAACCCAGGACATTGTGCTTGCTAGGCAAGTGCTTTAACCGCTGTGCCATTCTTCCAGCCCCAGATTTACTTTTTAATTAAAGCAGAAATCCTCAGCAAAAAAGCGTAACCAGTGATTGTACTTACAGTTTAGCTTTTGGTTTTGTTTTTCTTCTTTTTTTCCGACCAAAATGCTCTATAATGAATAGACTTCGCTTTTTAATGGACTCCTCCCTCGGAAAAGAATAACAGAATTCATTATTAAAATTTCTGCCTGGGGCTGAAGGAATGGCTCAGTGGTTATAGTGCTTGCACTATGTCACATGCTAAGTACCTGAGTTCAGGACCAACCTGGGCCCCAGAGCGAGATCTTGTCTCAAAAAGAATATTTTTTCAATGATGTGGTAGGAAGTAGCTTTGTGTTCTGTCCCGTGACCCATCCGTCCCCTCCCAATGGCACAATATTTGAAATAATGGAAATGGTTGTTAATTCAAAACTGGGAGACATGGAGCACTTGAATCCTCGGAAGGAAGATCTCCTGGATTTTCACTTCCTGTCTCCTCTTTTTTCCCCTAATTATATAAAAGGGAGTCGTTCATTTGTAAAGATGAAAACAGAGGTGGACAAAAACAGGGAGAAAGCCGGGTGAGGTGGCGCACATCTGTAATCCCAGCACCAGGGAGGTGGAGGCAGGAGGATTGTCCCGAATCCAAGGCCAGCTTGGGCTCCATAGTGAGTTGAGGACCAGCCTGGGCTACAGAGCCAGACCCTGTCTCGAAAAAAAAAAAAAAAAAAAAAGAATAGACGGGTAAAAGCTTCCACTAACTTGAAGAGGTCCTGAACAAGATCACCTAGGCTCCCTCTTACACAGGAAAGGGCTGTGCTTCAGCAATGGCCACCTCCCTGCCCACCAGAAACAAAACACGCTTCCCGCCTTTGTCTGCCAGATGTGGACCCTGCTGCTGAGGCCTCCACCAGCTGCAGTGACTCAATAGTATGACACACTGGCCCAAAGGGACTGTCTCTCTCCTCCTGCTGGGAAGGGAGTGGGGGTTGGGCAAGGGCAGGAGAGGGAGCCATGAACGTGCTGCCTTTAGAACCAAAGCTCTGTCCTTTTCAGCTGTGTGACCTTGGGCAAACTACTCAACCTCTCTGAGTCTCGGTACCCCCATCTGTAAAATGGGGGAGTAAGAGTAATTCCCTCATTGATAGAGTTGTCGTGACACACGCTTGGGCTAGGGGCGTAGCTCAGCAGTTAGAGCACTTGCCTAGCAAGTGCAAAGCTCTGGGGGTTCAGTTCCTCAGCACCACATAAACTGGGGCCATGGTGCACATGTGAAATCCCTGTACTGGGAGGCTGAGGCAGGAGGACTGCCATGTGTTTGAGGTCAGCCTGGCTGGACTACATACTGAGTTCAGGACCAGCCTGGACTACAGAGCGAGACCCTGTCTCAAAAAAAAAAAAAAAAAAGGAGAGAGACAGAGACAGAGAGAGGAAGAGAGACTTACACTCCTGTGAGGTACACACCTGGCAAGCACTCGGTAATATGCGCTGTTGTTCCTGTCACCTCCCAGGCGGGAGGTGGAGCTGGGGAGCAAGCTGCTTTCTGAGGCCTTGACTCCACACTCCTCCACTGGCTACGCGGCCCTATGGAAGCATGTGCAGATCTAGGCCCATGCTGTACCCGCTGACCCTCTTCTCAGGCTTGCCAGCTGCAGAAATCTTTCTCTTATTTCAGGATCCAGAGGCAAAGCCCCAGGGATCTCCCACAAAAGCACCTCCGCCCCCACTCCAAATAAACTGCTTCCTCCTTTGGATCCGGGCCCCACTGGGCCCTGGCCAGCTCAACGGCTGTGTGTGTAACCCAGGGGTTCTTCCTACCCCAGGTCTCCAGCTGGCTGGGTCAGGATTCTTTTAAAGTTGCATCCAGCTGGACATGGTGGCACATGCCTGTTATCCCAGCATTCAGGAAGCTGAGGCAGGAGGATCCCTGTGAGTCTGGGGCCAGCCTGGGCTACGTAGTAATTTCAGGACCAGGCTGGACTACAGAGGGCTGTTCCAAAAGAAAGAAAGTTGTATCTACAGCCCCCTAAGCTTTCCTAAGAGAACCTTCCTCTGCCAACCCCTCCTTCCAGAAGAGGTCATCTATGCCCCAGCCTCAGGGGCAGAACCAGAGAAACCTCAGCCAACCGGCTTCTGGTAGTTTCCTGGCACTGCTATTGGTTTAGGGATGACCACATGACCCTACTCACCCAATCAGATTGGAAGCGAGAGCCCAGACTCCCAGGCCCTCGGTGTTGCTGGACGGCCGCTTTGCCACCAAGAGCGTAACCAACTTTGGACCGATGCTCACTGAGGGAGAAAGTAAGAGACAGAAAATTCATAAATTCTTCCAGCTCCAATCACTGAATCTATTGATTCCAAACCCAGGAATGCCCTGGGACTTGCTGCTAGTGGGAGAATTGAGTTTTTGGTGTTTACATTTTCACTGGTTGCATCACAGGAGCTCACGTTTTATGTATTGAGTGCTTACTGTGTGCCACCTTCACTTGTCACTCACTCCTGCCCTGTGTGCGTGACATGTGATCATGGCCTAGTTCACAGCACATTCTCTAGAGTGAGACCTCTCGGGTTTTCAAAGTTTTGCTACTGGCTGTGCAAGCCTGTCTGGTTGGTGAACCTATCTGTGCCTCTTTTGTCACTTGAAAATGCCACCTAGGCAGAACTAGATACACAGCACCCAGCGAAAGTTTGAGCCCAGCCTGGGAAACCTAGCATTTTGGCAAGATTCTGTTTCAAAACCAAAACCGGGCTAGGAAGACAGCTCTGGACTCAATCCCCAGTACCACACACACACACACACACACACACACACACACACACACACACAAAGGAAAAAGAAAGAACAAGGCACCTTTTCTGTAGGGTTGCAGCAAGGATTAACATAGAAGAATAATCTGGGCTGGAGGAATAGCACAGCAGTTAGTGCACTTGCTTAGCAAACATAAGACCTTGCATTCAATTCCCAAGCACCATATAAGCTGGGTGTGGTGGCACACACATGTAATTCCAGCATTCTGCAGGCAGAGGCAGGAGGACTGCCTTAAGTTCAAGGCCAGCCTAGATGACATAGGGAGTTCAGGACCAGCCTGAACTACAGAGAGACCCTGCCTCAAAAAAAGTAAGATAGAATAATCCACATAAGTCAATTATATCTGTGCCAAGCACAGAGTAGAAGCTGAAAAAAATAGCAGTCTACGTGACTATTTGATGACTAGTGAGGACCATTTTGTAAGGACCAGACATGTCCTGAGGTTGCACAGGTACCACATTTTCCAACTCTGAAGTCTGTGGTCATCACCTCGTGACTGTAACCATGGGGTGTGCCTACAAGAAATCAGGAAACATGGCAGTCACAGTCCAGGGCTGCAGCCAATGATCTCTGATCTCCAGATGTCTCCAGATCCCACGTGTCCTGTCCACACTCCTAGAACACTGTCCTAGGCCCTCCTGAGTGGCCACGGTCACAGGCTGGGGTGTGGTGGAGGACCTGGACAGCTGTTGGTGACACTGGAGGAAGCCACGACTGATACATTGAAACATGAACACATAGTGTCTCCACACTGAGTCATGCAACTCCCAATTCCAGTGCAGGAACTTCTCCAGGGCGGCTCCCCATGCTCCGTTTCTCCACTCACACTCCCTCAGGCTTTCAGGCCTCAATCCTCCCACTGCTGCGCTGCTTCGGTACCCAGAGCCTCCCCCACAGTTCCCCAGCTAGAGATCGGGCATGCAAAGGCCCTGACTTTCCTACAGACAGCCTGGCCAGGGTTTCAAGCTGAGAATCTTGCTCCTTTGGGTAGTGTGAGAGTGTCGAGGGGCTTGGTGCTGGAAGGATCCCACCCATGGCTCCAGTGAGTGTCCAAGGAGCCCTGCGCCCTTCCTGTGGGCAGCACCCTCCCTGCCAGCCTGACTCAAGCCCAAGCCCCTTGGCCTCTTCCTGTTCCACTCTCGGGCTCCTCCAGCGCAGGAAGAGCAGCAGGATGCAAGCTGTGCTCAGGCTGCTTTGGTACCCCACGGAGCAGCAGGTGTTAGCCAGCTGTCCTCTGGTGGTTGGCTCAGCTTCCCACACCCCACAGCCCGGCCTACCTCTCTGCTGAGGCAAGGGATGAGTGACAGAACACCCCAACTCCTCAACAGAAGGACCAGGCTCAGAGACTGTCAGAGGATGAACCCTGGAGCCAGCAGGCCTGGGTTCGAGTTTTAGGCGTGTTATCTTACCTCTCAGCCTCAGATGTCTCATCTGTAAGAAAAATGGGCATCAAAGTAGTCACTGCCTCCAATGGGCCCAAGAGTAGGGGCACTTGTGCCCAGAAAGCCCTGAGAGAGAGCCTGCCAGCCGGGTGTGGTGGTGCACACCTCTCATCCCAGCACTCAGGAGGCTGAGGCAGAAGGATCGCCATGAGTTCTAGGCCATCCTAGGCTACATAGTGAGTTCAAGATCAGCCTGGTCTACACAACAACACCCTGCATCAAAAAAAAAAAAAAAAAAAAAAAAAAAAAAAAAAAAAAAAAAAAAAAAAAAAAAAAAAAAAAAAAAAAAAAAAAAAAAAAAAAAAAAAAAAAGAAAAAGAAAAAGAAAAGAAAAGAAAAAGGGCTAGAGACATAGCTTAATGGTAAAGCATCCTTTGAATAAGTCCCTATTATAAGGAGAAAAAAAAAATCTGTCAAGCCATAAACACTAAGTCAATGTTCATTACATGAAAAACACAGACTTCATGGCCATACACGAGGGCCCCCAAGTGCCTTGCCTGGGCCCAGATCTGGCGGCAGGTGGGGGAAACATACACAGCAGGTATCCCCTCCAGTGGGGTGACCTGGCCTCTCGCCCACAGGAACCCAGAGAGTAAGGTGTGAGCACACCTGGGGGTCTGGTGGTAAATACACTGGCAGAGGCTACATTTTACTGGACCAATCAGGAAACTGACCTTGAGGAGGAGAAGTGCCAGAGATCATACAGTTTGGGAATAACAACAAGCACTAAACTCAATAGTGCCCTTATAAGCCGGGTGTGGTGACGCAATGCACCCGTCATTCCAGCGCTCAGGAGGCTGAGGCAGGAGGGTTGCCATAAGTCCAAGGCCAGCCTGGGCTCCACAGTGAGTTCAGGACCAGCCTGGGCTACAGAGCGAGACCCTGTCTCAGCAAAAAAAAAAAAAAAAAAGAAATAAAAAATATTAATAGTGCACTTCAAAGTGCCGGGCACGCGGCTGTTTCCTGAATCTCCCGTTGCCGTCTCCACCTACAAGTGCGGAGGAACTCAGCACTGGGAGGTGACGTGACTTGTCGGGGGCCACACTGCTAGAAAACGGGAGGGCCGCCATCCAACCCTACACAACAACATGGCTGAGCGAACACAAGAAGGAGACCAATGGCCACTGTCATTCACTGCAATGGTTCCCAACCTTCTGGACGCCAGGGACGGGTTTAGTTGAGGACCGTTCTCCGAGGACAGGGTGGGCGCGTCCTTTTTAGGTACGCAGTAGGTTGTTGGAGAGCTTCAAAATGGCGACAGCGGGGGAGGTGGGAAGAAGAGCAAACTTCCGCCTCCTGTCAATCAGCAGCGGCATTCGAACCTAATAGGAGCACGCTGATAGAAGGCAGAGCTTCACTCCCTGCTGGCCACTGATTGGTCTTGCAAGGCACTGATCCATACCTGTCTGTGACCAGGAATTGTTGCTACCCACAGCAAATGCTGCAAAGTATAGCGTCTTCGGCATCCTCCGGCCACCAGATAGTCATTAGGGCCCCCAATTCCCAGAAGAAACTAGGGAGGCCCCCCCCCCCCGAGACTGTGTGGCGTGCCCAAGCTTTCACAATTAGGCGGTGGCGCAGAGAGCTGGAGTTTCCTGACACTGCTGATCGTGCCGCAGACTAATTCCCAGCGGGCTTGTCCCGGCCTGGCTTGGGCCTGCGCCGTCGCCCCTCTGCGCCTTGTGGGGTGTGCGTGCAGAGAATGCAGAAGTCACTGGACCCCAGGCGGGACAAATGAGCATTGTAAGCGGCCAAGTGACCAGAGCCAAGTGGACGCCATCCTGGGCTGGCCGGGCCCCCACCTCCAGCCTGACCCCAAAATCCAGGGCTCTCTGGGAAGCTGAGCAGCACCCGGCCGAGAACACTGCAGCCAAGACAGCAGCACTGGGAATGCCACACACAGGGGCCGAGAGCTGAGCCGCAGAGTAACTCCCAAGACGACGTCAGCTCCCCCCTCGTGCAAGGGCAGGACAGCGGAGAGGTGAGAACCGGGGAGCTGGAGCCAGGCTGCCTGGGTTCCATCCCCCCGCTCAGCTACTTCCTGGTCATGACCTTGACCCAGGCTTCGCATCCAGGCCTCAGTTTCCCCCTCGCTACCGTGAGGATGACACAGGCCTCTACAGACAGCTTGTCAGGTGGATAGATGACACAAGTGCCAGGACACACAAAGCACTTAGAGCAACACACAGCACGCAACAAGCGCCGTGTGTCTACATGTATGAAGTCCAAGGACTTGGTGACCCACCTTCTGTCACCCTAACGGGGAGGCAGAGGTCTTCACCTGGTGCAAGGACTCAGGCCCTCAAGCTCCTTGGTGGATGTTTAGATGGAGGGACAAGGACATTTCAGCCTGAGAAAACTGCATTTGATCAGAGATGGGAGTGGGTGGAGGCTCCTGAACCGGATCTTTATGAGCTGAGCAAGTAAGAGGGTTGAGTGAGTCACCTCAGACAGAGGGCCCAGCCGCAGCAAGGGGAGACCTCACAAATGGCACGGAGGTCCTCAGGGAAGTGCTGAGATCTGCATGTCTCAGGCGAGGCAGGTGGGACTGCAGAGGTGGCTCAAGGTCAGCGTGGGGAGGCGTCCGCGTTGGTCACAAAGCCCAGAAACAGAAAATCCGATTTCAAGAGGCTTAGATGGACATTGATAACTTAAGAAACTGAAAATTTCAACATAATTGCTTCAAGTACAGCTGGATGGAGGGATGAAATTAATGCCACCAGGACTTGGTCCTTGCCAGTGTGGTGGTGCATGGCATGGCCTAGAATCCCAGCACACAGGGAGGCTGAGGCAAGAGGATCACAGTTTGAGCCTAGCCTAAGCAACTTAGTGACTTAGTAAGACTCTGTCAAAATCAAAATTAAAAAAAGGGCCGGTTTTGCAGTTCGGTGTGAAGGCCCTGGGTTCAGTCCCCAATACTGCAAAACAACAAGGAACACT
Source organism: Ctenodactylus gundi (assembly GCA_004027205.1). Taxonomy (NCBI): domain Eukaryota; kingdom Metazoa; phylum Chordata; class Mammalia; order Rodentia; family Ctenodactylidae; genus Ctenodactylus; species Ctenodactylus gundi. Next base: position 100,058 of record PVKB01002684.1, on the reverse strand, counting down.
TGGTCTTGCCCTGCCCGTGTCCCTTTCCATATGGATTCATGCTCCAGGCTGATGTATTCCCAGATCGAACCTCAGTGAAAGGAAAGATTGTTTCTCCAAAGTTCTATACAGTCTCTGAAATTCCACCTCACTGGCCTAGGTTAGGTCATGTGACTTATCTGAACCAATCACTGCCTGGAGGGAATGGAAGGGGCCACTTTGATCGGCCAAGTTATTATCACATGACTATCTTTATGCTTGAGCCCCACCCAACCTACAGAGCCAGAGGGAGTGGATTCTCAGGAATGAAGACATCTGGAACTTAGATGGGAAAGGACTAGGTGCTGGGTGGGCAAACTAATTGTCTGGGCCCTGAGATCCTGACCCTGCACGAGGGCTTCTGTGTGGGGACTGGGCAGCTTGTGTTGCGTTTGGGCTTTGGGGGCCTGTGAGAGGATGGGTATAGTTCCTTATAGGAAGATGCGAGCCTCTTTGAGGGAACCTGGAGGCTTGAGGCAGGAGGCATGGGGAAGCCGGGCCCCATGGTGCAAGCCTGCAGTCCCAGAATTCTGGGAGGCTGAGACAGGAGTATCACAAGTTTGATCCCAGTCTGGGCAACTCAGGGACTTAGCAAGAGCCTGTCCCAAAATCAAAAATATAGGGCCTGGGGCTGAAGGAACAGCATAGCGGTTAGCAAGCGCTTACCTAGCAAGCGCAAGGTTCTGAATTCGATTCCCTAGCACCACATAGGCCAGGAGTGGTGGTATACATCTGTAAGCCCAGCATACTGGAAGCTGAGGCAGGAGGGTTGCTGTGTGTTCAAGGCCAGCCTGGTCTACATAGTGAGCTCAGGACCAGCCTGGACTACAGAGGGAGACCCTGACTCAAATAAATAATAAATGTAAAAATAAAAGTAAAAACAAGCTAGGGATATAGCTCTGAGTGAACGGCCTGGGCCCAATCATACCAAAAAAGAAAGAAAAAAAGAAAGGAAGAAAAGAAAAAGAATGCACAGAAAGGAGATGCAGAGGTAGTCTGGCTGGCGTGCCCAGTTGTTACTGGAAGGGTTGCTTCCAGGCCCCAGGACCACGTCACACCCATGCTATGGCCTGGAGATGCCAGGAAGAGTGTGGGCACAGCGCCCGCCCCCCTCTCCCCAGAGCCCATGACCAAATCTAACTCTACCCTCTGTCAGCTCCCACATGTCCTCTGCAGCCCTTTGGAGTAAGGTCCCAGGGCCCAGGCATGGGCAGTTACTCTGATGAACATCAGGTGGTGGTAGTGGAGAGGGTGACACCTTCACCTCTCCCAGCTCAGCAGCCCCTTCCTCTGTTTCTACCCTCCCATCCCACCCCCACCCCCGGGGCCTGGCACATCACCCCACGGGCCCTGGGAAGGCCAGCTCCTCCCCTTGGTGAATGGAGCCATTGTAAGACCAGCCTGAGAGCTGGCAGCGCTGGGCCAGCACACGTGGCTCCCCCAGAGGCCCGAGGGCAGCCACTCCTGGCTCTGACTGCTGAGCCCACGCTGGGAGGAAGGGAGGAGGCCGAAGAGCCCTAGTGGAAGGCTTCCCGAATCAGGGAGGCCGGGTTCCTGGACACCTGTACCGGATTGCCACCTGCGCAAGGATGAAGAGAGGAGGAGAGGCTGGGTCTGACCTGTGTGACCTCCAGAAATTTACACCCACAGGACTACTGACTAGGCCCTGGCTTATCTGGGGCTTTCACCAATCTATAGAACCAAATGGGTGTGATAGTGGGAGCTAGGAGAGAAGGGGAGGATGTGGAGAGCCAAAAATGGGAAAGGGTTGTAAAGATGTGATACGTATGTGCACAGAATACTCAAGTTCATCATAAACACTGTATCTGGCATGTATGTATTAACAAAGAGAAAGAAAAGAAAACAAAAAAGCTATGGGGTGTAGAAGAGGCCAGAACCCCGTTCCTGGGGTGCAGCCACCTCTGCAGACTTCCAGGAGAGGAGACAAGCCACTGGGGTCCCAGGAAAGGTTACTTGGTATGGACGTGGTGGTGAGAAAGGGAGGTGCTTGGCTGTTGCTGCATCACCGGGAATGCCAGAGCCTTCTAGACTGAGCCCATGGTGATGGTGTCACAACAGATGCTATTTATTGAAGAGTTATTAAGTGTTTGGGCAGAGGGCCAAGAAGTTTATACACTTTATCTCATTTAGTCATTGTAACTTTTTTTTTTTTTTGAGACAGGGTCTCGCTCTGTAGTCCAGGATAGTCCTGAACTCACTACGGAGCCCCGGCTGGCCTTGAACCCATGGCAATCTTCCTGCCTCGGTCTCCTAAATTCCAGGATTACAGGATGCGCCACCATACACTGTTTATATGGTGCTGGAGAATCAAACCCAGGGCCTTGCGCTCGCTAGGAGAGCACTTCACTGGCTGAGCTACTCCCCGAGCCCGAACCTTAGTAACTTCCATGGGTGGTAAGCCCTGTCACCATCCCTGGGCTGTCACATCCAGCTGCCTGAGTTGTTCTCAGCACAAAAGGACTCCAAAAGGGTAGGGTCTGTGAAGGCTAAAAACCCACCCGGTGTTCTGCTCACCGACAGTGTTCCTATAGGTTTATGTCTACACAAAAAATGTATTTTTGAGGCATAGCTCAGGAGTTAAAGCACTTGCCTAGCAAGTACAAAGCCCTGGATTCAATTCCTCAGCACCACAAAAAACCGAGTGTGATGGCACACACCTGTAATTTTGGCAGCCGGGAGGCTGAGGCAGGATGACTGCTCTGAGTTTGAGAGCAGCCTGGGCTACGTAGTGAGTTAAAGAGTTCAAGACCAGCCTGGATGATAGAGAGCCTGTCTTAAAACACACACACACACACACACACACACACACACACACACACACACACACACACACACGTTCTTATGTTACAGTTTAAAGGAGGAGGAGTTAGGCTCTGAGAAGATGAAATCACTGGTCCAAGTTTCCACAAGTCATGTGTGACAGACCTGGGGTTTAAACTAAGATCTGCTGAACCTCTCAATTACCACCATGTTCTCTATGCCCAGTGTGTCCCTTCATGCCCCCCCCCTTTTTTTTTTAAAAAGACAGGGTCTCCCTCTGTAGCCCAGGCTGATCCTGAACTCACTGTGTAGCCCAGGCTGGCCTTGGACTCATGGCAATCCTCCTGCCTCAGCCTCCCGAGTGCTGGGATTACAGGTGTGCACCACCATGCTTGGCTCATGTGGTGCTGGGGAATTGAACCCACGGCCTCATACTTGCAAGGCAAGTGCTTAAATCTGTGCCATTCCTCCAGCCTCTTTATTTTTTTCCTGAGACAAGGTCTTGCTAAACCAACCAAGCTGGTTTGTGACCTTCTTGTCTCACCCTGCCCAGAGTGCTGGGCTTACAGGCTTGTGCCAATTTATTGCTAACCAGAGTTCTTTAAAACAAGCAGGAGAGAGTTAGGGGAATAGACCAGAGGTCAAAGTGCTTGCTTAGCAAGTCCAAGGCCCTGAGTTCAATTCCTCAAAAACACATAAGCCGGACATGGTGGCATTATGTCTATAATCTCAGCACTCAAGAGGCTGAAGCAGGAGGATTGCCATGAGTTCCAGGCCAGTCAGAACTACAGAGGGAGTTAGTGAGTTCAGAACCAGCCTGAACTACAAAGTGAGACCCTGTCTAAAAAAAAAAAAAAAAAAGCAAAGCGGAAAAATCTGCTTGGGCCTTCTTATCTACAATAGGAATGTACTGGAAGAATCTGGAAACACACCCTAGAGTGAATGGCGGAGACACACCAACTCCTGGGAAGGCAAGAACCCTTTTCCAGGGACGAAGCAGCAAGACCAGGAGTGTTTTAAGAAATAAAGCAAGTCCTGTCACTGGAGAAAGAGCAAGAGGCAACATTGCCCGGCCAGCCCACGTCTGTGGCTGAGGGGACCTGCCCAGGCTCAGGGCTGGCCTATATCAAGAAATCTCCAAGAGGGACGGCTCTGCACCCTGTGCACAACACTAGGGACAAGGTGTGCTGCTCTGTCCTCTGTCGAAAGGGAGCACTGTGAGCTGTGCCAGCTCCCGGTGCTACCTTTGCCGCTGAAAGGCTGTGTGTCCTTGGGAAAGTTACCTTTCCTTCTGGAACAGAGATCCTTTAAGTATCAAAGGACTTGGTATAGTCCTGTCATCCTAGCACTCTGGGTGGCTGAGGCCAGAGGACCTCAAGTTCAAGTTCAGCCTGGGCAACTTAGAGACTCAGTGAGACCTTGTCTCAAGATCAAACCTAAAAAGTAGGCTGGGGAGGTAGTTCAGGATGAACGCCCTGGGTTGGATTCTCAACACCACAAGACAAAACACAACTCACAAAATGCCCAAAGGACAGCCATCTTTAAGGCCCATTCTCAGTCCATGAAGGACTGAGACCCATCCCAGGACACCCTCAAGGACATTCCCCGCAGCAGTTGCTCCACTGGAGAGAATGAGTCCCCAGCAGTGGAATCTCAGGCATCTGCGAGGCGAGGATGATGCTGGGTGGGGTGGGGTGGGGTCACAAGGAGAAAAATAGCTCCTTCTTCCGGAAGGTAGATCTGCGAAGGGGACACCGGGGCCGAGCAGCCAGTCAAACTCCCACTTCCAGATCTCCTGCCATGCCCGTGCCAGGGCTCTCAGGAGCCCACTCAAGAGCACTGAGCTGGTTTGCTGCAGAGCTGGTTTTCTAGAGGGGCTCCAGAAAGCGGCATCTCAGCTGGCCCACAGCACACCCCGACGAGGCTCTGGACAGCTCACATCATGTCCCAGTGCCTTTGTTAAAGGACACACCGATTTGTGACAGTCACTGAGGAACTGTTAGGACGTCAGTTCTTCCCTGTTTCTACCTCTGCCAAACGGGGTGAAGGTCACAATGGTGCCAACCTCATAGAATCTTTTTGAGAATCAAGTGAGATAAGATGTAGCAAGCCCAGGGACACCGATCGCTGAGGGGCTACATGAGGCCCAGCCGGATGGGGCAGGGCCTGCGCCTGTCCTTTCCACGGCTCTGGCCTCAGGGTGGCGTGGAGTCCAGTGCATAATAGGTATGTAACAATTGTTTGCTGACTACTAATAGTAGCATGTAAGAAGGCTTAGGTTCCAGTCACTTTTGCAAGAGTTTATGTATACTTTTAGTTTTTATCTGTTTTTGTGAGATAGGGTCTTGCTCCAGGCTGGTCCTGAACTCACTATGGAGCCCAGGCTGGCCTTGGACTCACAGCAATCCTCCTGCCTCAGGCTTCCAAGTGCTGGGATTACAGGCGTGCACCACCACATCTGGCTTATGTGGTGCTGGAGAATCGAACTCAGGACCCTGTGCTTGCTAGGCAAGTGCTTTGACTGCTGAGCTTTGTCACCAGCCCAACTAGGAATTTCTTATTTATTTATTTATTTATTTTTATGCTAGGGATCAAGTCCAGGGCCCTTACACTGAGTTACATTCCTAACCCCCAACCCCTTTTATTTTTCCGGTAGTGGGGACTGAACCCAGGGCCTTTGCACTAAGCTATAATCCCTAACATATTTTAAAGTTTTTATTTATTTTTTCATTTAATTTTTCTTTATCTAAGTTGCTGAGTTGCCCAGCTGGGCTTGACCTTCCCATCCTCCTGCCTCAACCTCCCAGAGTACCGAGATGACAGGCCCATGCCACTGGCCTGGGCTAGGCTAGGAATTTTTAAATCCTCTTTGACACCTTTCTGTCTTTGACCTGGACAACCTCTGAGCCAACTCCGCAGGGTCACAGCACCAAGGTCATCCATCTATTGGCCTCACCTGTCTTGGTGTTGTGCCAGCCTTGAACTTTGACATTCTGTGAACCACAGTGGCTCTCCAGTCCCATCTCACAGGGATGGGCTTCATTTTGTTTTATCCAGTTCCCGTTTAACTATTGCTGTAAAATCGATCAGCCAAATCATAGAATGGCAGCTGGATTCCAAGAACAAGTGTCAAAAGAAAGAGAAAGTGGGATCCACCATTTTCAAATTTCATTAGCCTAGAAGTCATGGAGCCCAAACTCAGGGAGACAGCAGACAAGGGCACATATCCCCACGGGGGGAGCATGGGTGGGGCATGTTTTGAGACTTCCACATCTCCCGATCTGTCTGGGCACTTGGGGGGAGAGAGCCCATTCCTCCTAGCCAACACCTACCTCTCGTCCTTCCACATAACCCGCTTGGGCTGAATTCTTGTTATGTCAGCTCTCAACAACCTCACCCACCTCCATCCCAGCAGCCCAGAGTTCTTTTAAAAACTCTCCATGTTTCCAAAGTTCACAGCAAGCATGACAGACACAAGCCGATGTGTGGGAATAGAGGAAGTCCGTGCTCTATGGTACAGCCACACATGGATGGCCTAAAACTGGACATCGGGGCTGGAGGAATGGTACAGAGGTTAAGCACTTACCTTGCAAGCAAAAGCCCCTGAGTTCGATTCCCCAGCACCACATAAGCCGGGCATGGTGGCGCACACCTGTAATTCTGGCTCTCAGGAGGCTGAGGCAGGAGGATTGCCATGGGTCCATGGCCAGCCTGGGCTATGGTGTGAGACCTTGTGCTCAAAGAGAGAGAGAGAGAAGAATTATGTCTTAGTAAACAATAAACAAAGAATTGAGGTAGTGGCAGGTGCAGGGCCAGAGAAGAAATCAGTAAACACTGAAAATAGCTGGAACACCAATCCAAAAATGGCCCAACCGCAGCTACCCAGGGACGGGCCACGTCTGGGCCTCCTCGTTGCCTGTCAACCAATGAGGAGTTTGGTGTGAATACTCTGACCAACAAGAGCAGTCCTAACAAGTCTCTGAGTGGGAGAACCAATCAAGTATTCCCTTTTATGGGGCTTGGATTTTTTGGGTGTGTAAACACTATTGCTGGTAACCGCGGCAACAAGCTGAAAGTGTGGATGAGCTTGAGCTGCCTTGCGTGGAACTTGGGGCCCTGCTGCGGCCACACACATGAGCGAATGAGCCAGTCGCGAAGGGAAGAGGGTGACTTCAGAGCCCTCGGACAACAATGAGTGCTGGGGGACAATGGGACAATGTTAAGTGTTGTGCCCGGGTGGGCGGGAGGCCCGGGAGGGGTTGGGGAGCCGGTGTGGGAACTGGGGTTCTTCCCGCCCTCCAGTGTTGGGAGTACAGAACTGGGCTGGACAGTATTTATTATTATTATTATTATTATTATTATTATTATTATTTTGAGAACAGGGTTCCCAGACTGGTCCTGGGTTCACTGTGTATCCCCCAGGTTGGTCTCAAACACACACAATCCTCCTGCCTCAGCCTCCTGAGTGCTGGGATTACAGGCATGCATCACCACATCCGGTTTATGTGGTGCTGGGGAATTGAACTCAGGGCCTTGGGCTTACTAGGCAAGCAGTCTCCCTGCTGTGATATTCTCCAGCCCCACAGTATCATTTTTTATTTTCTGTGTTTCTGCTTTACTTTTCCTTGACTTGCACAGTGATCCTATTAGTAACCCCTCTCCCCAAATTACACCTGTGCTGATCTTTGTCACTAGGGTGAGACGTGTGTGCGTGTGTTTTCCTTGGGAGGGGCTGCCTTGACTGTGGACAAGGTGCTTTTCTCTGACAGCCAGTCTTCTCGTGTGCCATGAGGCGTTGGAAAACAGGCTCTGTTCTAACAGTCCCTTTCTGTCACCACCTCTGCTAGCCGTCCAATGCTAAAAACCCTACTCTGGAATGAGTCAGCCATTCATTCCCCAAATGTTTGTTGAGTACCTACTATGTGCCAAGCACTGTTTCAGCCAGTGGGATGAGGCCGTGAGTAACAGAGAACCAAACACACAAAATCCTTTCTGCAAACTGGCCTTGGTTTCCCTGTCTGGAAAGTGGATGTAGGGCCAAAAGTTCCTCCAGGTGGCTCTAGCCTTGGAAGCACCGGTGGATCGTGGAGCTGTTCTGTGGGCGCTCCTTGCGCAGCAAGCCTGGATCTGAACCTGGGGCTCCTGTAGGGGGTTGAGGCAGGAGACCTGGAATCCGAGAGGCGGGATGGGTGGAGGGTGATGGCTCCTGGGCTCAGGTTGCAGGCCTGGCTGAGCCTGCCAGCTGGCCTGGCCCGAGACCCAGGGCCACCTGGCCTCCCAAACAGCCGGCCTCCACCTGTTAATGCTCTCTCATCCCACTAGGCCTGGGAGATGTTGCCTGAAACAGTGGCCCGGACCTCCCGCTTGACCTCCAGGTGAGACAGAATCCTGGAATACCAAGTAAGGTGCAAATACCGCACCACTTAGACTGCCCAACCTCAGGCAGCCTGCTTATTCTCTTGGTGCCTCCATTTCTCCCTCTATATAATAGGAACACCAGAAGCCCCTCCCCTCAGAGGGCTGCTGTAGGCGATCAACCTAGAATGACCAGGGTAGGCTCTGCTGGGCGGGAAGACTGGCTAACGAGGCACTTGGGGTTATGGTAGGAGCTTCAGCTTTCCTGCCATTAGAAACAGGATAACAGGCCAACGGCTCTGCTGGCCAGATGGCTCAGCTCCATCTTGGACCAGCTGCAGGACTGTGAGTCTCTTCCTCTTTGAAGCTGGCCCCTTCTTCCATAGGAGCAAAACCTAGGGCTGGAGGAATGGCACAGTGGTTAGAGCACTTGCCTTGCAAGCACAAAGCCCTGGGTTCAATTCCTTAGCACCACCTAAGCTGGGCTTGGTAGTGCATGCCTGTAAGGCAGGTGGATTGTTGTGAGTTTGAGACCAACCTGGGCTACATGGTGAATTTAGGACCAACCTGGAATAGAGAGCAAGACCCTGTCCCAAAACAAACAAACAAAAAAATTAAAGCTTGGGGCTGGAGGAATGGCTCAGCAGTTAAAGCACTTACCTAGCAAGCACTAAGTCAAGTGCTAAGTACAATTTCCCAGCACCACATAAGCCAGGTGTGGTGGCACACGCCTGTAATCCCAGCACTCCGGAGGCTGAGGCAGGAGGATTGCTGTGAGTCCAAGGCCAGCCTGGGCTCTATAGTGAGTTCAGGACCAGCCTGGGCTACAGAGTGAGACCCTGTCTCAAAAAAATAAATAAATAAATAAAACTCAAAAATGGGCTGGAGATGTAGCTCATGTGAAGACCCTCAGCTTAATCCCCAGTATCATAAATAAATAAATTTGAGACAGAGTATTACTAAATTGCATGCATCACCACACCTGACTGTGTCCCCTTAAAAAAGGTAACAATGGAGGAGAGGGCTCCCAGTTGCCTCTTGTTATTGGTCCATGGTCCCTGGAACTTATGCATATCAGTTTTTACCTCAGTAAAGCTGTGAAAACATTAACAAAATAAAAATCTTGCGTGAAATCTCAACTGTGTAAAAATTAAAACTGAAGAATGAAGCAGTGGGCTGGGGGTGTGGCTCTGTGTTTAGAGCCTTTGTTTGTGAAGCACTAGGCCCTGAGTTCGATCCTCCCCTGTGGTGGGATAAAGCCAGGGCCTTTCACACATGCTAGGCACGTTACCACTAGAGTTACCACTAAGCTACATCCCTGGCTCCCAGATGTCATTTTTTGAATGGTCTTTTGCACCTTTCTTTTACTGTAAAAATTGGTCATTTAACCATTTTTGATAAACGCTTTTTGTCACTTAAAATACTTCTGATATGTTACACATTTAAACTAGGTTGTAGGGGCTGGAGGGATGGCTTAGTGGTTAAAGCACTTGCCTAGCAAGTGCGATGTCAAGTGTTAAGTACCCGAGTTCGATTACCCCGGCACCATATAAGCTGGGCGTGGTGGCACACACCTGTAATCCCAGCATTTTGGAGGCTGAGGCAGGAGGATTGCTATGAGTCTCAGGCCAGCCTGGTTTCCATGGTGAGTTCAAGACCAGCGTGGACTACAGGGCGAGATCCTGTCCCAAGAAACAGAAAAAAGAGAGAAAAAGAACAAAGAAATGGAGCAGCTCTGGGCAGTGAGATGTGGACTTGCGCCCACCCTATCCCAGCACCAAGGAGTATTTTCAGCACCCCTGACCCCACGGACGCATTTGGAAAGGCCGCAGCTGCCTCTGAGAGCGTCTTGCCCAAAGTCGTTCAGCCCGAGAACAGCAGAAGCTGGCCTCTGGCTGTGTGGCCAGAGCTCTTTCCAACAGGCACTGGGGACAGGGTGTGTGCTTATTAGGGTCCCCAAGGGTGGCCCACAGCACAGCCCGCGACGGTCACTCTGGGCTAAGCCCTCAGCCAGGCTCAGAGCCAGGCACGAGGGTGCGCAGAACCCTGCCACTTGTCCTCAAGGAGCTGGAAATTCAGGGCAATTCAGAACCGCAAGCTCACAGAGATCCCTGGGCAGCAGCCTTGCTGACCACCTACAGGGTGGACGTGCTGGGTAAGCAGATCCCCAGCACCAGGCAGGTAACTAGCTGTGGCAACCCAGGATGCAACACCAGAACCTCATTGTGACACTCCCCTCTTTATGGAGCTGGGGTTCTATGTTCCACGGGGGACCACCAATGCTCAGATGAGCATGGGCCTCCAGACTCCAAGTACCAGTCACTCCCCAAAGGGCTTCTCGGGAGGCCAGGCCTTCTCTGCAGGAGCCTGGAAATCTTTGAACTCCTGGGCTCCAGCCCCTTGGGCCAGGCTGAAGCTGGGTTCTGGCAGTGAGGGCAGGACAGGGCCAGGACAGAGGCGAGCGGGGAGGAGCACAGCCCAAGTGTCTGGGGCCTGCCTCTGGCCGCTGCTGCAGGGGGCATGACCAACACTGCCTCCCCCAGCCTTGTGGAATGCTTGGAACTCAGTAATGACAGTCCAGAAGTTTCTATTTCCCCAGAAGGCTCTGGCACCGAGGGGAAGTTCTAGATAAGGATCCAGAGCTTTGTCTTTACCCCCGGGCTGCCTCTCCTTTCCGGAATTGGTTAAGCCCAGGGCGGAACAATCACTCCGGGACACTTGGCCGCCTTGGTGAGCGGCCGCTTCCTGTCCCTGCTGTTTCTCCAGGACTGAGAAAAACAACCACTTTTCGCATTGCGAGAGCTCTGTGCAGTAGACAAGGGACATTCAGGTACATGCCCTTGCTAGAGACAGCTCTCCCCGCACCTCACAACTCGCTGGGAACCATGGAAACTGAGGCTCAGGGAGAGGAGTGATTCTCCTGCTCACAGACCCAGCACGGGCTAAGAGTTGATTCATGACGTTGAGTCTTTGGACTCCCAGATCTCTCCCGAACCTTGAACTCGTGCCAAGAGGGAGGTGTCCTGTGACAGGACACACAGCAGGGCTTGCAGAGGATGAGGGGAAACAGAGTCCTGCTTGCAGATGATCCCGGCCCCATCTCAGCGGCCCTGCTCGCCTCTGTGGACTCTCCCTTGGGGCTTCACACTCCTTATCTGCAGTCAGCACGTCAGCACTAGTGACCAGAAAACAGTAAACAACCGTGGCTTAGTCATAGGTGCTGCTGGCAAGGCCACGTCTGTCCTGCAGCTCTCTGCACATACCAGGCTCTGCTACTCAGCCTCTGTCCCCTCAGTGAGTGGCCCGGTGTCCTCTCCGGCCAGTGGGAGGATCAAAGGACAAGGGAATGCTACAGGCATGAACATGTGAGATTATCTCTGTGAAGATCGGAATGACCACTCGACACCCAGTTTGTTCAAAGTGTGGCTTCTCCTAGAAGTTTGTTTCCTCTAGAAAAAAAAAAAAATGAACAAAGTAAATCCTGAAGTGTACCCAGGCGTGCCAATACAACAACCTTTTACCGCAGGGAGGACATCCAGGCCCAAAGAGGAGCAGGAACCTGTTCAAGGTCACACAGCAGGGGAGCATGGGCACCAACCCAGGGCTCTTGGCACTTGGACAAATAATTTCTCATTCTAAAAAGAGGCAGGAGGATTGCCACAAGCTTGAGGCCAGCCTGGGCCACGTAGTGAGTCGAGAACCAACTTGGACAGCAGAGTGAGACCCTGTCTCTAAAAACAAAACAAAAGCAAAGCAATGCAGTGACTTGGCAAGATCCTGTCTCAAAAAGAAGGGACATAGCTCAGTAGCTCAGTGCAAAGGCCCTGGGTTCAATCTCTAATACTATGATAAAAACAACAACAAATAAAAGGCCTGCCATGGTGGGAAAGCCTTATCTTATTTACCTTAGAAGCAATGAGTAGAAGGTGAATTTGCTGGGCCCTGGGTCAGCTGGGCAGTGTGCATTTTCCATGTTTAGTTTTCCAGTGGCAACGGAGAATGGCATGTCCCTTGTTGTAGGAGAAAGGACCAAAGGCTGAGAAAGACCCGTCCTTCCTCTCCTGGAGCCTGGGCGCCTCTCTCACCCACTCCCTTAAGAGGAGCAAAGTAAGACTGCAGGTGTAGGGGGTGAGATAAAAATCAGAGCTCTTCCCATGAGGCATCAGGGTATTAGCCAGAGCTCTGTGAAGGGCAAGAATCAGACCCCACCACCACCACGAGAAGCCCCAGTCCAAACTGGATTAAACAAGACAGGGAATTCCTAGTTCATGCGCCCAGAAGCTCGGAGGTGGGTCCCCATGCGAGAGCTTGATCCAGCAGCTCAAGCGATGGCCCCGCACTGGAAGCTCCAAACAGGCCCCCGGGTTCTTAGACACTGTCCTCAGCAACAAGACTGCTGTCCTGCTCCTTGGTCTGGGCTGGACTCAGTGAGTTCTTCTCACGAGTAGAAAAACATGATGCCAGGGCCAGCGCCGAAGGCCTATAATCCCAGCCTTCTGGGAGGCCGAGACAGGAAGATTGCAAGTTTGAGCCCAGACTGGGCAACGTAGTGACTTAGTGAGACCCCGTCTCAAAAAAAAGGCTGGGTTGGTTACTCAGTGTGAAGGCCCTGGGCTCAATCCCCAGTACCACAGCAGTATGCGGCTCCAGGAACTCGGTCATCAAAGACTCCTCTGAGGCATCCTCCATCACCCTTGTCTCTTAAGGGAAGCCACCTGCTCCGAACATCCCACTAGGAACCAAGGCTGTTGCCGGCTGCCACAGGAGTGCGCCATCTTGGGAGTGGGTCCTCAGTGCAGCCTTTACGTGCCTGTACAGACCCATACATAGCCAGAGCACAAGGCCTCTCCCTGTCCCTAACACAGAGCTGTGTCATTTGAATCTGCCCACTTGGGGTAACTAGTAGGTAACTCATAACAGCACCCCAGACTGGGCTGTTTCTGAGCGAAGACAGCAGCCTCTGCCTTCCTCGGGTCTTCTTTTTTTTTCTCTTTTGGTTTTGATTTCAAGACAGGGTCTTGCCAAGTTTTGCCCAGACTGGGCTTGAACTTGTGATCTTCCTGCCCAGCTCCCAAGAGTGCTGGGATGATGACAGGCCTGTGTGTTCACTTCATCCTCTAGAGAGATTGATTTCTTTTTGGCTTACGTGCCCTAGACATGCTTCACAGAAAAAGAGGAAACCCCTTCCAACACTCTAGGACAGGGGAGAAGCGAATTCTGTCCCCCGAAAGCCCCGCTGACTTCTCTTGGCAAATCACAAGCTCTGACTCAGCTACTGTCCATGTCTGTGCCTCGAGAGAGAAAACGTGTTGCTTGACCTACACCACCAGCGGCCACTCTGGACCCCGGGTGCAGTCAGTTTCATCCAGTTGCACCCTGTTCTGTTTCTTTGCTTGCTTGTTTTGAGACAGGGTCTCACTATGTAGCTCAGACTGTCCTTGAACTCGTAGCAGTCCTCCTGCCTCAGCCTCCTGAGTGCTGGGATGACAGGCATGCACCACCACGTCTAGTCCTGTGTGAAATTTTAACAGTTAAACACGGCTCATTCTAAACAGGAGTTGAATAGGGACCAGCTGCTAGGAGGGCACCTGGTAGCCACAGGGTCACGGTGGCAGCAGGGGACCGTGGTGTGCAGGGGCAGGACGTTTTCCACAGGCCCGGTGGTCTCCAGCCTTTCTGACACCAGGGACTGGTTTAGGAGTGAGGAGGAGGGGGACGCAATGACGGGACTCTGCCTTCTGTCAGATGGCCAGCTGGGGACTTAGAACAGGACAGCCGCTGGCAGGGGGCGGGGGCTTCGCTCCCTGCCCACCACCCGCCTCAGAGGCCTGTCCCTCCAAGGCCATAGAGGCGTCCGTCCACGGCCTGGGGCTTGGGGACCCCTAGCTTAGAAGTTAAGGTGTGGGCTCCGGAGTCATGCAAACAAGACCCACATGTGGACTCCTCCCGCAACCAAATCCTCAGGGAGCAGAGAGGCGACTGCCCCCGAGGTGTGCGCGTGGGAACTGGGCAGAAAAGCTGGGCTGGGAAGAACAAGCGAAAGGAAGAAAGGGAAAGGAGGGGCCGGAGGGGAAGATGGGCCGGGCTGCCAGCTCCAGCCGCTCTTGCCTGCGGCCACCAAGGAGAGGGCGCCACCTGGTGGAGGGATTTGAGAAAACGGTACAAATAGTTCAGCGGTTAAAGACTTACCGAGCAAGCACGAGGTTCAATTCCCCAGCACCGCATAAATCCGGAGTGGTGGCGCACGCCTGTCATCCCAGCACTTGGGAGCGGAGGCAGGAGGGAATCCATGAGTTTGAGGCCAGCCTGGGCTTCACAGTGGGTTTGGGACCAGCCTAAAATGAAGAGTGAGGCCCTGTCTCAAAAAAAAAAAAAAAAAAAAAAAAAAAAAAAAAAAAAAAAAAAAAAAAAAAAAAAAAAAAAAAAAAAAAAAAGACATACATAAAAATAAATGCTGCGATGTAGAGGAGGCTCAGACACATCCCAAGTGAAACCAGCAGACGCACGAGGCCACATACTTTACGATTCCAGTGAAATGTCTGAAATGAGGAGATCCGCAGAGCAGGGGCCGGCGCTCTGGCTGAGGGGTTATTCCAGGATGTGGAAGTGACGGCGGGTGGGCACGCCGGTTCCTTGGGGTGACGAAAATGCCCCAGGATGGTAGCTGAAGAAGTCTAAATACCACTCAATCGTATGTTTTACTTTATCGTGGTACCAGGGATTGAGCTCAGGGCTCTCACACAGAAGTTACACCCCCAGGCCAGCTTTTTCCCTCTATTGAAACAGGGTCTCACTAAGTTGTCCACACTGGGCTCCAACTTGTGATCCTCTTGCCTTAACCTCCCAGAATGGTGGGATTACAGCCTGTACCGCGAGCCACAGCTGAACTGCATATTTTAAAATGGTGAATTTTAGGGCATCTTAAAAAAAGGAGAAAAACAGGCATGGAATACAGCTATGACTTAGTATCTTTTTTAATCAACTTAGCTGAAATTTGCTAGAATAGACGCCTCTCATGTTAATACACGAACTTCACTTTGTGTTATCGATTGTGTGCATTAACCAACACACATAAATCCTCAAAAACACAACTGAGGCAGTCTCCAATATCATCTCCATTGTATAGAGGAAGAAACATCAGCACTTCAACGTGGGGGTTCCACTGCCACACAAGGGCCAGGGAGGGGAGAGGAAAGGTGAGCGCAGGGCTGGGTCCCCTCGTCCCATGAATTCCAGACCCAGCTGGCAGTCTGTTGAAGCAGGAACTCACTTTATTTGGGAAGCATAGCTTATATAGGGTAGAGGGAGAACATGGCGAGGGGAGAGCAGACAATCTGATGCGGTGTTGGTGTAAGTGGGTGTTAAGCCAATCAGCGAGATGGCCCTGCTGGCAGGCACCAGTCACTGGCAGCAATGGTACTGGGATCACGTGCGGTCCACGAGGGCAGGAACAGCTTGGCCCAATCATCTTCCTTGGTAAACAACCGAGGTGGCCGCCCCTGAACTTCCAGCAGGTGCCATCTTAGATACCACCCCACACTTCAAGGTCACATAAGGCACCCAGGCCAGTAGACAGACATGGTGGAAATCCTGTCCTACCCGACTCTCATCTCTATATATTCTGTCCACTTTACAGTCTGCCTGCCTCTGACCCCAAGAGACACGTGCTCCTTATCATGTCTTTTCCCTGGCTGTACCTCACGCACTAGCAGTATCTGCCAAGCTCAAGGGCAATGATATGCACTAAATGTCCTTATTCACGACACATCACTACACAGCGCTGGGGGACACAAGCCACGAAGAAGACCAAGTTCCTGTGACCTACAGTGAAATTTCAGGTAGTAATAATTGCCAAACATGAGAGCAAAGGGAGGGAACTCGAGACGTGTCAGGAAAGCCTTTCGGTTGGGTGTGAGTTGAGAGGGCAGAGTGGAGATGAACGCGCCAAAGCAGACTCAGCTCAACCCTATTGGGTAGTTTTGTTTTTGAGATGACGGCTGATCTGGAATTCCTGAGCTCAAGCAGTAAACCACTTCAGTCTTCCAAGTAGCTGAGATGGTAAGATAACAGGTGTGTGCCACAGGGCCTAGCTGCTGAAGGGTTTTGAGCAGATTTACAATCTGACATGAGCTTCTGGGGATGGAATGGCACACATGTAGATGAGTACTGAGGGATGGGCAGTACTGACACATTACCAACAGTACTGACCGAGGCTGGAGGAACGGCTCAGCAGTTAAGAGTGCACACTTTCCTAGCAAGTGCTAAAAACCCTACGATTTCCCAGCACCACGTAAGCCAGGTGTGGTGGCACATGCCTGTAATCCCGGCACTCTGGAAGACTGATGTGAGTCCAAGGCCAGCGAGTTTAGGACCAGCCTGGGCTATAGAGCGAGACCCTGTCTCAAGAAAAAAAAAAAAAAAAAGCAAGGAAGGACTCACAAAAAGGGACTTGCTCTGCAATCTAGGCTGGCCCTGAGCTCACTACACAGCCTAAGCTGGGCTTGAATTGCCAGCTTTCCTCAATTTTAAATAAATGGTGGGCTGAGGGTATAGCTCAGCAGTTCCAGCACTACCAAGTGCAAGGCCCTGGGTTCATTCCCCAGCACATATATAAACTGGGCATGGTAAAACACACCTATAATCCCAGAATTTGGGAGGCTGAAAAAGGAACGCTGCGAGCTTGAGGCCAAGCCTGGGCTACAGAGCGAGACACTGCCTCAAACAAAAATAATCAGTGGTGATGGGACCTGAAACAGAGATGAGGAGAGCAGAGAATAGGCAAATATAGGGGTCCCCACCCCTCAAGTGAAGAAGATGGCAGGAAAGGACCAGCAGAGAAGTGTGCCAAGTCTCCTCTCTGGTTACAGCCACCCCCAGGACAGGCATGGCCGCCTGAGCTCTACCACAGCAATTCGCGTGGGAGCACAACTCCTACTGTGAGCTGTATGCAGGAGACATCGTCGCATAGCCCATGTGAGAATCTAATGCCTGATAACTTGAGGTGAAGCTGACGGGGTGATGTCAGCCACCCCAACCCCACCGTGGGAAAATTGTCTTCACTGGAGTGAAATAGAAGTCCTTCTCTGGACACTTTTGAGATTGTACTGGTACCAGCCCTGTCCACTCAAGAGCTTCTTCCCACATAAGCCACCCTGGCAGCCACAATCAAGCCTTTGCAGTCACGCAGCCTGGCTCTCCCCTCTTCTGAGGTTGGCTCGAACATCAGCAGCCTCTAGCTGGTAGTCCCCTGGCATTAAAGGTCCAGGCTATGACTGAGGGGCACTTCACACAGACCCACCTCTACTTCATTTATTTCCTGTGGCACTGAGGAGTAGCTCAGGGTCTTCACACTGACCTATATCCCAAGTCTATTAATTTTGATCTTGAGACAATGTCTCAATACGCTGCCCAGGCTGGGCTCAAACTTGTGATCCTCCTGCCTCAGCCTCTCAGAATACCAGGACTATAGAGATGGATCACCACACCTGGCTTATGTGGAGCTGGGGAATTGAACTCGGGGCCTTGTGCCTGCTAGGCAAGTGTTCTACCTGCTGTGATATTCCTCCAGCCCTCTAGTTTTGAGTCCGAGACTAGGTCCTGCTAAGTCACGCAGCCTGGGCTCAAATTTTGAGATCCTCTTGCCTGCGTTACAGGCCTGAACCACCAGGCTAAGTAACAAGTCATTTTTTGTATTTAGGATTAAGCAGAGGAGGTCAGGCCTGTAATTCAAAATCAAAATAAAAAATGGGCTGGGGATGGATACAGCTCTGTGTGAAAGCTGTGGGCTCCTTAAGTACTTAGGCACTTTAACTGCTAAACCATTTATTTAGCACCACCCATACATTGTATTTTATATCCCAATTGCATCCTTCAGTTTATCTTTAAAACACTCAACAAAGTAATTAGCAAAATAAAGATGGTAAAATCTTCATCACTTTCCTGCCCTACTCCTATCTGACCAAAGGGTGAAAGTGCTCAAAAATGTAAGTGTTCCTGTAGTACCGACACACTGAAGTAAAAGTAAGCAGCGAATATTTTTAAATTTAGAAATTTATTCTGTTTAATCCACAAGCTTTATATAGCTTTAGTTTAAAAAACGAAAACAAAACAAAACGAAACAAACAAACAAACAAACAAAAAAAAAAAACCAGTGAAACCAAGACACTATTTCAAAGTCCAGGCCCTTCCGCATACAAGAGCTCTGAGGGTTGTGTATCCCAATTGGAAGAATGAGATAAAATATGGAATCAAGACAGTTCCCATAAAACAAAGTTTTATGTAACTGAAGGATCCTTTCTGGGACCAGTTAATTGCCTTTACAAGAAAGGAGAGACAGAGAAAGAAAGGGAGAGGAAAAAATGAACCCAGAAGAAGAGAACAGAATGAAATTCCAGTGTTCCAAATCAACTTGTCACACATCCGTGAGAACCTCGTGTCCTGGCAAACAACACATGCTTTCGTTTCTCAGCCTCAGAGTAGAGCGCGAATCCTGATTCACTTCAGCAGAGACTCCACAGGCAATAGGAAAGACTGTGGCATCAAAAGAGTTATTCAAACTTTTGTGATGACCCGAAAGTGGTGTCATCTGCAGGCAACCTTGCAGACCATACATAGCTGGAAGTGTAACATAAGTGGGTGTTTAAGACTCGAATGAGAAAATAAAGAAGGAAAAACAGGGGACTGAAAAAAGCCCCTCTGGTATGAGCAAGGGCATTTAAAGAACCCAGAAGAATGCCAACTGAACTTAAGCCCTCTCCCCTTTTTTTTCTTAAAAAAAAGTGTGTGTGTGTGTGTGTGTGTGTGTGTGTGTGTGGTGGGGGGACTTTTTGGCTTAAAATATTTCACTCTAAATGAATTTAGGTCAGCTGTCAATGAAAAAATGTCACTAGTATACCGTGGCCAACTTGGCAGTGCCAACCCATGCCCCTTTTTTTACATGGTGAACTTCAACCTAGCAATTATTACAACAAATGTTATAGTCTAAAGCTCAAACACATTTTAGCAATTTTGAAATTGAATTGAGTACAAACCAAATAAAATTTACATCATAACAAACATCTCCACCTAAGACTGTGGGGACACTTGAGCCTTCCGCATGGATCTCAGGGCCTTTTCCCGCAGGTGCTTTTCTAAGTCATCCAGGTTGTCTTCGACTTCACTTTCGGTCTCCTGAAAAACCCAGAACAGCCATTACTTTAAGACCTAAGACACTAGTGGGCAATGCTGAGTAAAGAACGGAGCCGAAATGTGGCAACAGGCACACCAGTCTGAATATACTAAAAACCACTGATCTGTGCGCTGTTTCTTTTGAGGCAGGGTTCTCGCTCTGCAGTTCCGTCTGGTCCTGAACTCAGGCAGTCCTGTCTCAGTCTCCTGAGTGCTGGGATTGCAGGCGTGCATCACCACACCCGACTAAGTGGCACTAGGGAATGGAATCAAGGGCTCTGAGCTTGCTAGGCAAGTGCTTTAACCACTGAGCTATGCCTCCCACCCCTCACCTGCAAGCTTTAAATTGTTAAGCTGTAGAGTATGTAAATTTTATCTTAAAAATAGGGCTGGGGGATAGCTCCATGATAGAGTATGTGCTTAGTATGCACTAGGCCATGGGTTTGATTCCCAACACCAAAATATATGTATTCTAAAACGGCTATTAGGCAACAACAACAAAAGTAAGGCAAGCGTTCTGGTAGTCATGTATTTTCATCCTCGGTCCCAGCAAATTCTTGCCCTTGGCAAATCACCAAGAAACCCACCAATCTCGCCACCTGCACACTGCAGATACCTTCTTGGGTTCGGGGGCCACCTCGGGCTCATCCTGTGCTGCACTGGTGGCTGCAGGAGTGGCTGCAGGCATCACAGGAGCGGCAGCTGCTGCCGCCACAGCCTTTTCTTTCTTGTGTTTTTTGTGCTTCTTGTGTTTTTTATCCTTTTTGTGTTTCTTGTCCTTCTTTTTCTTCTTTTTCTTTCCACCTCCTTCTTGATCAGAATTCTAGAAATCCAGAATAACAGCACAAAAAATCAATCTGGTAAAAATTTTGTCCAACAGAACATTTTATTTCCTCAAGGGGACTAAGGGATAAATCTCAGTATTCCACAAGTTTCCGGGTAGAAAAAAGACACAAGACCAACTGCCACCAGGAAAACTATTCCTGGAGATAAGAAACACACCAAGGGTAACAGCTGGCTACACTGTCCCCAGCCACGTTTACAGAAGCAGGTTCCACAACCCCAGGATGCATCAGCCTCACCGCCAGTGCCAGATGAGGTGGGGCTTGTTCTAGACAGGCTGACCCCCAGCTTCTGAGCAGCAGGATTAAAATTCACTCACAACACTGGCCTAACATGGAGAAGGCTCCTTCTTAGTAAGTGGCACCAACTATTAGTCTAGACACACGCTTGCTGCAGTGATGCCTCTTGCCACGACCCAGCCTGTCTATAGCTGGGCAGTCTGCTTCCCTTCACTGCACACAGATGCTCCTCAAAGGCTAATGGGCTATGGCATAAGAAACCTGCAATTTCACTGAGCTGAAAATGCATTTAACTTGGGACATTTTAAACTTACCCTACTGGACATCTTGGCTTAACCTAGCCTACATTAAAGATACTCAGAGCACTTATAATGACCTGCAATTGGACAAAATCATCTAACAGAAAAAGCCTGTTTTACAAAAGTGTTGAATATCTTATGTAACCTGTTGAACACAGTACTCAATAATGAAAAACCCATCAACTGTTCTGATCACTAACTCAGAAATCTTAAAATTCAGTAATTTCTGTTGAATGCACGACTTTCACATAACAAACTCAAAATCTTAAGCTGAACCACCATAAACCAGAACTATACAAGTTTATGTAAGACATTCTCTCCTGTAATTCAATCTAATTTTAATGTCTATAGTAGGAAATAAACCCTAAAATTTAGGACACTGAGTTTCACTTCCAGTCCCTGTAACTCTTAAGATTTCACATTTCTAAGCCAAATACTCTGAAATACTTCACAATCCATTCCCGTTATCCTGCATAATTCCACCATCCCTCTTTAGCCACTGATCCACGCGAGAAGAGATGTAGCAGTCATGCAGGTAATTTAAATCCACACTATTTTAATACCCCTAATGATATTTTCTTCAATACAAAATGACCTCATACAAATAAATTTATAAAGGGAATCCCAAAAAGGGCATATACATACCCTGGCTGGCGATGGGCTTGGTGTTGGGCTTTTTGTCTTTTTGACTGGCACCACTGGTGACCAGTTCGTAGAGGGTGACTGAGACTGGACAGGGGATGGAGGTGCTGGGGGCTTTTTAGCTGCTGGCTCAGGAGATCTGGACACAGATCGGGAAGATGAGACCCTCCTTACAGACTGCGGGCTAGGGGAGGCCGCCCTATATGTAGAGGAAAAAAAAAAAAAAAACAGTACCAGTACTAAGAAGCAACATCTATCTGTTAAGAAAATAAGCAGCTATGACATACAATCACACTGGCAACTCTGAACATTTTATAGTGCTTAGTTTGTTTTTTGCGTTTAATAGTTATCACCTGCACCCGAAGCCCGACAATCCTCTCTCCACTCAGTTTATGCTTCCTTAATGAGATAAGCAGTTCCCTGCAGTTTACTTAGGGCTGCCTTTGTCAGTACCACACACGTGTAAGAAGCAAGCATACCATTTCCAAGTTTAGCTCTGGAAGCGTACTTTTCCCACAGCACCTCCTACACGCCACAAGGAGCTACCCCTAAGGACAAAGGCGTCTGTGAATAGGACCTAACATTTGCCTAGTAGTTGGGATTCATAGCTTATTTCCGTAATTTCTCATTAGCAACCATGCAAGTACATATTCCTAACCAAAAAGGATAAAATATTTTTACTTTTTTGTCTTTTTAGGTTCCGGAGTTCTGGAGACTCTCCTAATGGGCCTGGTACTTGGAGAAGGGGACTGCCGTCTTTGAGGCGATGCAGATGCACCTCTTCGAGCAGGAGGAGGGCTTGAGGTCTGAGGAGCTCGAGGCCGTGGAGAGGGAGAATGGCGTTTGTTTGGTTGTGGTGACCGGGCTTCCCGGGTGGAGCGGCCTGGGGAAGGCCCTTTCCTATGCTTGGAGGATACGGAAGGAGAACGTCTCTTGGTGACTGGGGAGCTTCTTTGTTTGGGAGGTGGAGAGTGGGAGACCCGGCGCTTTGGTGGTGGAGATGGAGATGCCCTTCGCTTAGGAGGGGGCAGGGGAGAGGCTGTTCTTCTCTTTGGAGGTGGAGAAGGAGAGTATCTCCTCTGTATCGGAGGAGAGTATCTTCTCGGGGAAGGTGAACGCCGACGAGGAGGAGGCGAGGGAGTCCTAGGAGTAACACACATCATCACTAAGCTGAACAGCCCAACAGTAGCAGGGTATCAAATGCAAGAAGAAAAAAAAGGGGCGCGGGGGGGAGGTGACAGGGAAACAACAAACAATAGCCACGGCTATGTCCCTATGTAACAGAAGCGAAGGGACTATGCTCCTAGGTGGGCATGTCATATCTTTATTTTCATTTACAGTTCAAAATAAAACCACCCCCAAAAACTGCTAGGTACAGTCACACAGTCCTATAATCCCAGCACTCTTATTAGAGGCTGAGGCAGGAGAGTTACAAGTTCAAGCCCAGCATGGGCAATTTACTGAGTCAGTGAGACTGTCTCAAAAATCAAAAACAAAAGGGATGGAGATACACCTAGTGCCAAGTCCCTGAATTCAATCTCCAGCATCACCAAAAACCGTACCAGCCTGAATCAACCAACCAAAGAAACAAAAAACACATATTGAAAAAACAAAGACAATTTTAAAAAAATTTCAGATGATGTCTGCTTATTTTTGCAACAGGGTCTCATTTTACAGTTGAGGCTGGCTTGGAACTCACAATAATCATCCTGCCTCAGCCTCCCAAGTACAGGGGTTACAGGTGATCACAGGCATCTGCCACCACACCCAAGTTATGTGATACTGGGGAACTGAACCCAGGACCTTTAGGCAAGTGCTTTCACTGCTGAGCTATGATCTCAGCCCCAAGATTCCAGATGTTTATAAGAAAATTTTTCTCTGCTAAATAGAAGAACTCACATTTTCACAAAGAGATCTGTGGAATCACTTAACACTACCCACATGGATTCAATTCAATGTTTCCTTAAGAGAACCTGGCTTTCTTTGAGGTAACTGTATCAGGTGCCACTGTAAATATTGATAACTGAGTTAGAATTCTGACAATGGCCAACTTACTTGGTAAGTCCTTGCTTCAATATGATGTCCTCTCTTAGCTGATAGCTACATTCGGTATTAACCCTCAGAGTTCTATGCATAAGCTTTACAGATGCTTCTACCACTCTTTAAAGATAAATGTCCTATTTCCTGCCTAAGACCACTCTTCCATGAAGGCCTAGTAGCAGCAGAATGCATCTCTGTGAAAGCCCAACCTAGCCACCTTAGTGTATTTTCTACACAACCCTGGCATCCTCCCCAGGAATCAGACTTGAAAACAACATTAAGGCTCAACTGCCTAGTTGACTCTTGGATCCTTCAAACTTTTAGTTCAAACCTGAGGCCTTGTGCCTCCTAGGAAAGTGCTCTTAACTACTGAGCAATGCTGCCAGCCTCATCTGTGATTACTTTAAAGAGGTGCCTTCCAGGACTCTGTTGTAAAGTTAATACTGTCTACAGTCACTAGTTATTCTGTCATTCAACACCTTTACCTACGTGTTATCACTCTTAACTTTTACCCATTTAAACAGAGTAATTCAGTGGTTTCAAGCTATTTCTACAGTTGTGCAACCACCACTGTCCCATTCCCACTCTAACCTCTGCATCACACACAATCTCCTTTCTATCTTTGTAGATTCCTATGTTCTAGGCTTTTCACATAATAGAATCATGAAGCATATGGTCCTTTCATGACTGGATGAGCAATGCACCTCTAATAAGACATTTCCATCAGAAAGATTCAGAGCTGCTGCTCCCTTAGCACAGACAAGTACCTTCGTCGTGGTGGCGGAGTAGGAGATCTACGCCGGCGAGGAGGAGCAGCAGGAGAAGGAGAGCGTCGCCTCCTGGTGGGTGGGGGGGAGGGGGTTCTCCTCCGTCTACCACTAAACCAAAGAAGAATTGTTAGAAAGAGTCGGAACCGTTGACAGTAATAACCAAGTGCCCAAAAGATACATTTTTAATCATTAATTCAAGGAGCAGTAATGGTCCTAATATATGTTTAAAATTAGTATTTTTTAAACTATAGGTCAAGACACTAGGTGGCCAGCTATCAAAAAATTAAAATTGGTGTTTTATAGGCAACCCCTCATAGAATTTGCTTTAGGCATATCAAGAACTTAAAATGTTATTTACTCACAAGTAAAAAACGGCACAAATTTGGGCAGGTCACTGCTATAAATTAGTGGTTTTTTTGGTTTTGTTTTTGTTGGTCCTAGAGAGTTCAGGGCCTTCATAGTGAATTCCATCTCTAAACTACTTTTTTTTTAAATTCTGATTTTGAGACAGGGCCTTCCTATGTCACTAAATTTATTGCCCAGCCTGGCCTTGAATTTATGATCCTCTTGCCTCAGTCTCTAAGAGTGCAGAGAATGCAAATGTGCACTACAAGCCTGGCTTACAAATTCCTTTCATTTTTTCGAGACAGGGTCTCACTCTGCAGCGCAGGCTGGTCCTGAACTCCCTACGTAGCTCAAGCTAGCCTTGAACACTTGGCAATCCTCCTGCCTCAGCCTCCCAAGTGTCGGGATTACAGACATGTACCACCACACCTGGCTTCTGTCATGCTGGGGAGTCAAACCCAGGGCCTTGTGCTTGCTAGGTAAGCACTCTAACCACTATGCTATTATCTACCCAACACATTCTTAATATTTAAAAACACACCATTACTATTCAACAATTGTACACTATTAAAAACATCATCCAAAGACATTATAATGTTATGGAGTACTAAAGCTATCCTGGGGGATAAAATATAGAGAAACCAGGGTGGTGGTGCACACCTACAATCTCTGTACTCAGGGAGGTAGAGGAAGGGTTCCAAGTTTGAGCCTCTTCTGGGCAAGTTAGCAAAATCCTGATTCTAAAACAAAACAAAAACAAAAACAAAAATTGGCAGGGTGGAGAAAGGTGAAGATTTATTTCAGTGTAAAGACTCTTGGTTCAGTACCCAGCACCACCAAAAAGGAAGAAATTGAGAATAACATTTAATTCAAACCTGTGCTATTTTTCTTTTTTCTGAGACAGGGAATCACTGTGTAGTCCAGGCTAGTCCTACACTATAACCCAGGCTGGCTTTGGATTCAAGGTTATCCTCCTGTCTGTCTCCCAAATCCTGGGATTACAGACATGTGCAACCATGGCCAGCTTATGTGGTGCCTGGGAACTGAACCCAGGGCCCTGAGCTTGAGAGGCAAGAGCTTTACCACTGAGCTATGCCTCTAGTCCCCACCCTATACAATTACTCATTTCACTAAGGTAAATGGCGCACCTGAGACATAAAAGGCACCAACTAACAGAAACTTTACTACAGACTCACTAAAATACATACCAAACCAACCTGTCATCCTTTAGATGAATTTACACTTAGTTTTTTTTCTTTTTCTTTTTTTTTGGTACAGGACAAGATTTATGGTGTGACTATAGAATTAGTTTCTGAAATTTACTAGGTCCTGTTTCCCCTCTGAAACTGAGGAAAATAAAATCACTCACTATGGAGGCCAGGCTGGCCTTGGAGTTGGCAACCCTCCTGTCTCAGCCTCCCAAGTGTGCATTACTACATCCAGCTTTATATGGTGTTGGGTAATCTAACTTAGGCAGCAAGGGCTTTAACCAGTGTGCCATTCCTCCAGCTCCTGCACTTCATTTCTAAATCCAATTTGCAATTTAAATGTGTTCATAGTTTGCTGGGAGTAACACATCATTCTGAACATTTTACGTGTAAGCTACCTTAAACTAAGCTATTATTTCCTCTCCTAAAACATGACACTGAAGCACAGCCCAGATTATACTATTTAAATCCTAGGCATCTGGCATAAATTTTAGTAGCACCAAACCTGAAACTACAACTTAAAACTGTGATTCAGTGAAAACAAAAACACACTGAAGCTGGGAAATTAAGACAGTGTTGATTTCACTGTTATGAGGAATCTTGTTCCAGAATAAAGAAGTTCCTTAGCTAATACAAACAAGCTGGGGCTGGAGGAATTAAACCCAAAGGTCCTGAGTTCAATTTCCCAGCACCACATAAAGCCAGGCATGGTAGCACATGCCGGTAATCCCATCATTGAGGAGGCTGAGGCAGGAGGATTGCCAAGAGTCCAAAGCTAGCCTGGGCTCCACAGTGAGTTCAGGACCAGCCTGGGCTACATAACAAAACCCTGTCAAAAAAAAAAAAAAAAAAAAAAAAAAAAAAAAAAAAAAAAAAAAAAAAAAAAAAAAAAAAAAAAAAAAAAAAAAAAAAAAAAAAGAGCAATAGCAATTTCAAAAACCAGATTACTGTAGCTGGGATAAAAAATACTATAGTATCCAATTTCCATTTTAAAGTCTTATTTTATTATCAAGAAGCAGCTTTTTCTCTACATTGTAGTATCCTGCTCTGCTCTATCACAGAACTGTTGAGTAGCCCTTTGGAGACTTTGCCTTCCCCAAATTCTCCAAAATCCAAATTTTTTGAATGCCTCATTATATTCAAAAGTTTTAGATTCCTCATTTTTATACTCTATGAAAATACCCTGAAATCTTAAAATTCGCAAAATATGAAGCCCTCTGCTCCCAGGCATTCTGGGTAAAGGATACTCAGCCCATGCTTAGAAATCTGTGGCAACTAAGGCCCCCCACAAAGCAAAAAAGTGATTCTAACAGATTATTGTAATGTCAATAATACACATCTGAGACATTACTTGTCACTTTGTGACCCTCAGGCAATCCCAACATTCAGGCTTCTCCATACAGTATGGCTCTAAAATGTTACATATGGTCATAACAGACAATGATGACCAAAAAGTTTCAATAGAGACATGCAACCCAGAGATGAGAGCACAGCTCAGTGGTCATCACTTGCTTAACATGTACAGAGCCTTGGGGCTCAATCTCTAGAACTATTAAAAAAAAAAAAAAGAGGAAGAGAGAAAGGGAAAGAGAAAGGGAGGTAGGGAGAGATGCATCTTACCCTTACTATTACTGGGAAGAATGAACTGGCTGAAGTTCTACCTTTACTTAACACACACAAAATCCCTCCCCACTGAATATAAGGGGTGAGTATTATTTCTTGGATTACATCGTACACTGTTAAAACAAGAGTGGTAAACAGATAATCAAAATGTAAGCTCAAATGATCATCGTGAACAACTCACATACAATCAATCCTATCATTTATCATCCTCATTTAAAAAGAAAAACCAAACCAAAACAACTCAGGAACTTCTCCACTAGCACAGTCACATCTCTAGGAAGGAACAGAAACGAAGTCACTAACTCTTTGGTATACAACCCTAGTTGACAAAGTAGTATCTAACCAACCTTTTGGTCACTGGCGATTGCCATCGTTTTCCCATCTGCATCCTGAGAGCAGTGGAGAAAAACAAATGTCAAGAATCCATTCACTAAATTAGTTACTTCATCGGAGTTAAATCTCACTGACTTGAGTTATTTTTAAAAGTTTTTAAAGATGCTCAGGAGTTACTGCCATTATTTAAGTGGTTTATTCTCCTAACATACATATACACATGACAAACTGGGTCAAAATTTACCCAGCTCTCATTTAGCATTAGTAATTACTGACAAAGAAAAAAAAAAACAACCTGACCACCTTCTCACACTCTTTTCAATCAATCCCAAAATAATCCTATAGCCCGCCCTTTAAGTTTATCAACTTCCATCATAAGGACACAATACTGAAAACCATTAAAAGAAAAGTCATTACCGCGGCGAGGTCTCCTTCTGACGCTTCCGCGGGGAGGGAGAGGCGCTTCGGGAAGGGGAGTGTCTCCGTCGCCTTCCTACCTCGCCATTTTTCACATGGGATCTCTTAGGTCGCTCATCTTCTGAGGAGGAGGAGGAGCCAGAGTCTATAATTATGTAGCAAAGAAAAAATTACACTATGTCTATGCTTAAAAGTTCCTGTCCAATTTTTCTGAACTAGTGCACATGAGCATGCTTCTATAAGCATCATCTTTGTATGAGGCAGTTAGTGATATCTGCTTAATAACTTCAAAGCCAAACTTACTCACACTCAGCATGGTAGGAAGAAGATAAACTGTGCCTACAGGACAATCCAATCAAGATGATAAATGGCTGATACCATGGGATGGTTTGGTTTCCATTCTATACATGAAAAGCAAAACTAATGCCTAGAATGTCACAAATACCAAATAAGCTAACAGAACATGAATAAGAAGGGCTAAGTCACTGTGCAATTCTCTAAACAAGGTCTCACTCTATAGTCAGGCTGGTTCTGAGATCACGATAACACCTGGGCTGGCCTTGAACTCACGACAATCCACCTACCTCAGCCTCCTAAGAGATGGCATTACAGGTATGTGCCACCATACTTGCTTATGTGGTGCTGGAGAATGGAACTCTGGCCAGGGCCTTAAGAATGCCAGGCAAGCCATCTAACTGCTGAATTATGCCTCTGGCCCTGTGCAATACTCTTTAACCTACCAATTCTACTTTTTTTTTTCTTTTTGGGGTGGTGGCAGAAGGGAACTGAACTCAGGGTCTGCACTGAGCTTCATCAGACCCATTTTCAATTCTTCCAGAGTTGCTGAGATTCTAGACCTGTACCACCAGGCCTGTCCCAATTCAAATTATTTCACAGATTATTACATACAAGCACACATAGTCATAAAATCCCCTAGAAACAACCTTAAGGTCTACCAAGTAGGCAAATAGCTCAATAAATTAGGGTATATTCTTATGAAATCTACTGTAGCTAGCAAAACAATGAGGTAGATTCATATGTATAGGGATTTTCCTCTCCCCTCCCTCTTTTTATACTACATATACCTACACAGTTACAAAAAAAATCTGAATAAAAACAGTGGACAGCAGATTGAAAAATTACAAGAATTAACCTTCCAATTTTGTTTTCTATTTTACTATTCTTTATCTAAGAACTAATTACTTACTTCTTTTTTTCTTGGCACTGGGGACTGACCCCGGGGCCTTGCACATGTTTATCACTACGTGCTCTACCACTGAGCTATACATTTATTTCCAGCCAGATCTATTCTTTTCCTAATAGTCTGAAAGATAAAATTTTAAGAACCTAAAACACAAAAAGAAACAAATATTTTTGCCCCCTTCTCCAAGAATTTCCTGAAGGTATAAATATTTCTCAAGTATAATCACTACATTATAGTTATCACTTTAGCACTTTTATGTAGAAACACAAGCCCCAAACCCTTAATCCGCGGCCATACCAGATGAGGACTGCTGGTTCTGCCGTCGGTACTGGCGTCGCTGCTGAACAGAATCTGCTGCAGCCATTTTGCCACCTTTATCTTCTTCTGAGAGACGGATGCATTTAGAAAGTGTTTCTTTAGTTATGTGTACAAATAATTTCACTTATTTGAATAGGAAAGGACTCTCAAAACTTTATCTGAGTCAAACAATACAACGACTATACGCAATCAAAATAAACTTACTAGGAGTTAAAGGTCAGGCTGAATGGCAAGCATTTTATAAATATTATTTCAGTTAACTGTCAATAACCTGTAACGTTCCCACTTCAGAGATGAAAAGAAAAAAAAAAAAACGGGGCTAGGATGAATTAATTAAAACGAAACAAAAATAAAACAGTGAAGTGTCTGAGACGAAGAGTCCAACCTGGTCTGTCTGGTTCCAGCTTTCTTAGCTCTTCTTAGCAATCACATCCTAATTAAGCTGCAACCAGGAGGAGATGACCAGAAGGCAAAAAGACAAAATCAGCTTTTAAAAGAAACAGTAACAAAACTTACCCGATTCAGATAACTCGACTTTTCTAGGCTTTGGTGCTGGTGAAGGTGACTCTCTTTTCTCAGTACCTTTGTGTTTCGTCACTAAAAGAAAAAAAAAAAGTGGAAAAAAACCACATATACCATAAAAAGGATTATCAGAAAGAATTTACTAAGAATTGTAATATTCTATAAAACTTTGTTTTCTCCAGCAATATATCTTCTAGGAAGCTTTCCAAAACAGTTAAAAAGCATCGTAAGAGATATATATGCATATCTATATTCCCAGTAGCACAACAATAGCTAAAATGTGGAAGACATGCAAACACCCACCAAGAGAGCAATGGATACAAAAATTGTGGTGTATGTACACGATGGACTCCTACATGTCTACAAAGACAGAGTTTTGAGGCTTTTGTGTAGGTGAATGGGGGCAACTTGAGACCATCATGCTCAGTGCAGTGCAGTGAGTCAGATGCAGGTTAGTATCAAACAGCTTCTCTAACCAGAGAAACCCAGATCACAGTCATTTCACAGAACTAAATGGACAGACAGTGGGAGTTGGGGGAAGGCCGAGGGTGTGTAAGTCTGATGTAACATATATGTGCATGAAATACTCTAGTTCTATGTAAACATATATCGCATATATACATATTAATAAAACAGGGGAAAAGACCTTGTTATCATTATCTGAAGAATTTTTTAATGTTTGGTAAAATACCTCAAAAATGTCTACAGTGATTTCAAAATCTTGAGTCTCTCAAAAGAACTAAAAGATTACAAGATACTGGGAACTAGAACAAACTGTAGGTTGTATGTAACACCCAGCTCAGGAAGGTAAACTGGAGTATTACCTGAGCTCTACAGCCTATATCAAACACTCAAATTCCAGGAACCTCATCTATACAGACGCTTTCAACAAAACACTATTGCTGGGCCCAGAATATGGAAGACAAAGGCAGGAGGATCATAAGTTTGAGCCTTGTTTGGGCAACTTTAAAAAAAAATTTTTCTTTTTGGACAGAGTCTCATTTTGTAGCCCAGGCTAGCCTCAAACTCACAGCAATCCTCCTGCACCAGCCCCGAGTGCTGGAACCATAGGCATATGCCAACATAACCAGTTTATTTAGTGTAAGGAATAGAACCCAGGGCCTTTACTGAGCTATGGCCCTAGATTTCACCTGCCCAACTTGGCAAGATCCTGTATCAAAACAAAACTAAGCTGGGCATGGTGGCACATGCCTGTAATACCACCACTTGGGAGGTGAGGCCAGAGGATTACTGTGAGTTCAAAGCCAGCTAGGAATAAGTGTTGAAGACACCCTGTCTCAAACATATATAAAAATAAACTTTTAAAAAACAGTAACATTACCAGTCACAGGGACATCAAAGGGCAGTGTCTTTGATTTCCAACAACTACTACCCCTGTTTATAACATCCTTTTACTATAATCAGAACCATGAATTTAGAGATATAACTAACTTTACCATAAATTAACTCAAGAAGCCATTTAAGAAGATTTCTCTAAAAATTAAACCTATAGACAAATCTTAGAATTTGTGTGATTAACACAAGCCCATGAGATGTTTCATTCAGAATGCAACTGTACTATACAGGCTAACGACATGACACAGTCTAACTGGTCAAGCCGGAAATTACTTTTTCAATTGTCAAATCTCTCACTCTCTCTCTCTCTTTTGAGACAGTCTTGCTCTGTAGCCCGGACTGGACCTGAACTCACTAATGTGAACTTGGGGCCTTGTGCTTGCTAGGCAAGTGCTTTAACTGCTGTGCCACTCCTCCAGCCCCCAATTACTGGGATTTTAAGCAGTAATTCTGCTTAATCTTGTTCTAAGAAAAAACAGACAAAATCCTTAAAGATATAGGCACAGATAAGCAAAGACTTAATAACACACATGAAGTGAACACAAAGAACTACCAAATGGGATAATGACAAAACTCTAATGCACAGCAAAGGAAACAGGAAGAGAATCAACAAGATGAAAAAAAAATTTTGCTGCCTACTCCTTAGAGGACCATTGTCTAGAATATACAAAGAACTGGAAAAAACTAGAGCCCCTCAAGTAAAAGACCTAATTTAAAAAAAAAATGAGCAATGAGCAACTGGGCTGGAGGAATGGCTCAGTGGTTAAAGCACTTGCCTAGCAAGTGCTAAATCAAGCGCTATGCAAGCCCTAAGTACCAGAGTTCGATTCCCCAGCACCATATAAACCGGGCGTGGTGGCACATCCCTATAATACCAGCACTTGGGAGGCCAAGGCAGGCAGATTGTCCCGAGTCCAAGGCCAGTATGGGCTACATAGTGAGTTCAGGACCAGCCTGGACTACACAGCAAGACCCTGTCTCAAAAAAAAAAAAAAAAAAAAAAAAAAAAAAAAAAAAAAAAAAAAAAAAAAAAAAAAAAAAAAAAAAAAAAAAAAAAAAAAAAAAAAAAAAACAAAAAAAAAAAAAAAAAAAAAAAAAAAAAAAAAAAAGACAATTAAAAGAAACAAAAAAAAGAGCAACTGAAATGAATAGACCAGCTAGAAATTCAACAATGAGGATTCATCTAATTCCAGTAAGAACGGCTGGTAACAAGAATTCAAGAAACAGGGCTGGAGGAATGGCCCAGTGGTTAAAGTGCAGGCAAGTGCTAAGCATTAAGTTTGCCTCCCCAGCACCACATAAGCCGGGCGTGGTGGCTCATGCCTGTAATCCCAGCACTGGGGAGGCTGAGGCAGGAGAATTGCTGTGAGTCCAAGGGCAGCCTGGGCTCCATAATGAATTCAGTCAGAAACAGCCTAAACTACAGAGCAAGACCCTATCTAAAAAAACAAACAAAAAAACCCTTAAAAACCAATATATGCTGGTGAGGTTGCAGGGAAAATGAAACCCTCCTACACTGTTGCTGCGACTGTAAACAGGTACTACCATTGGAAAGCATGGAAATCCCTCAAGAAAAAAACAAATCTAAATAAAATCCCAATGCTTATGTGGCAGCACAACATATAATACCTAAAGAGTGGAAGGAGCCGACATATCTATCCAACAGATGAGGGGATAAAGATGTGGCTTATTTATAAAATGGAGAACAACTCGGTCATAAAGAAAGACAAATTCCAGCCGAAAACAGATGTACCTTGAGACCATTATGCTTAGTGAAATGAATTAGACACAGGTTAGATATCCTATGGTTTCTCTCATACGAAAAAAACAAACCACAAAAAATTAGGAGGAGATGGAAGAATGTGAGAAGACAGACTTTGTGGAGAGGAAAAGGGGATCTGGGGGAGGGAGTGATGGAGTGGGAAGGAGGAAGGGAAGCAAAAATGTTCAAGATGTGGTATGTAAATAAAAAATAAAGTAATGCTTTTCTACCAAATGATAATTATATAAACTTTGGTTTAATATGATTGAATCACAGCATTACTACCATAATGTCTGAGGCGTCTTTCTCTAGACAAAATTGTATACTTCTGGGTTAGGAGCACAACTCAGTGACTAGAGCACTTGCCCAGGAAGCTTGAAGTCCCTCAGATTAGCTGGGCAGGGTAGTGTATGCCTGTAATCCCAGCACTTGGGGGAGGCTGAGGCAGGAGGATTGCTATGCAGCCTGAGCTATATAGCAAGTTCAGAACCAGCCTGGACAACACAGCAAGGCCTTGTCTCAAAAAAGTTAAAGGTGTTCAGGGCAACTCTAAGACCAGATATTTTTAAGTTTACTATGACCCTCCATTATTGACCTCTCACACCAATCTAGTTCACTTGTAAAGTCGCTCTTGGCCTAGAAATAGAGACTACTGTACTCTAAATAGTTTACTTTTAAGTTCCGTCAAACTTTCCTGTCCCCTCTTCTTTCCCAGCCCGCAGTAAAACTCTAGAACACTTTTTATTGGCTGCTACATGAAATACTAATATGAAATCTATTGCATTTCAATGGTCTCACTGTTCTCATCATTCAGAGACCACAATAACAGAATTTTTCTCTTTCTTTTTTTCCCCCTGAGACAAGTTCTCACTCTGTAGTCTAGGCTGGTACTAAAATCATTATGTATTATCAGGCTGGCCTGAAACTCATGACAATCCTCCTGAGTGCTGGGATTACAGGTGTATGTCACACCCTGTTTATGTGGTGCCAGGAAAGCGAACTCAGGGCCTTGAGCTTGCTAGGGAAGTACTCTGCTATGCTATTCCTCCCGACCCAAGAATTTCTAATCTTCTAGTTTCTTTGAGCAGCCACAGAGGCATTCTGGGGTAGAAAAGCTGGGCAAAGTACACATTAACTGGGAATAAGAGTTCTCAAATCCTTTTTAATACAAGGGTTGTTTCCATAACTCAAACTAATATTCAATTTCAGTGGACAGAAGGCAGCCTCTGTCTACACTGCAGTGTACCCGTTTGGAAACAGAAGTTTTATTCTAGAACCCATAGAAATACAATTAGTCCCTGTCCTCTAAAATTACTTTTCTCTTATGTACATATCCACTGTGTCTTTGCTAAAAGCATAAGCGAAAACATAAGAGATTGTACCCGTGCAACCTCTTTTAATAACTAATAATTCTTCATAATCTTCCTCTTTTAATAAGAATGTAGTCCTATTTAGTAGTTAAGTAACTTTGTGCCTATAAGATGGAAACAAAAAAAACTGTAACATCGTGTGTTCCTGCAAAGCTACAACAATGGGAACACACACAAACATCCCCAATTCTGAATGAAAATATGCATGAAGCTATAGAAAGAGTGATTCTGGAGCTACCTCTCATACTTAAATGACCGCATCTCACCAAATGAAACTGATGACAAAAAAGTTTAAAAACCTAAACATTTTTACAGACTGTCATTATTATTATTTTTTGAGACAGGGTCTCGCTCTGTAGTCCAGGCTGGTCCTAAACTCACTATGGAACCCAGGCTGGCCTAGGATTCAGGGCAATCCTCCTGTCTCAACCTCCCGAGTGCTGGGATTACAATCGTGTGCCATCACGCCCAGCTTATGTGGTGCTGGGGACTCGAACTCGGGTACTTAGCACTTTAACT
Organism: Ctenodactylus gundi; assembly: GCA_004027205.1. Taxonomy (NCBI): domain Eukaryota; kingdom Metazoa; phylum Chordata; class Mammalia; order Rodentia; family Ctenodactylidae; genus Ctenodactylus; species Ctenodactylus gundi. Next base: position 64,928 of record PVKB01002684.1, on the reverse strand, counting down.
GCTGAGCCGTTCCTCCAGCCCATAGACTGCCATTATTAGCCAGTCCCCTTTGCACGCCCCCAGCTTATCTGTCTTCAATGAATCTTAGGTTAAAAAAAGTGTTTACCTTTCTAAACACTACACTGCAGAGCCGATAGGAGAGGGGAACAGTGTCGATATTTAACAGTGACACAGGCCTGTAATTCCAGCACTCTAGGAGTGCTGAGGCAGGAGGATCACAAATTTGAGCACAGCCTGGTAACTTGGTGACACAGCCCATCTCAAAATAAAAAAACCCAAGAGATGCTAACTGAGGACCACGCACCACCCCAAGCTACAGAGCAAGACCCTGTGCCCAAAAAAATAATTTAAAAAAGGCAAACAAACTGCCCCCCCCGCAAGGCTAAGTGTAAGTATGAAGGCCATGTGCTCAATTCCTAGTATCACAAACCAATCCAACTGCTATGATAGCTTCTATACCTGTCCCTACCCTCCTAATTCCCTTTAAAACTGTAGCATCCAGGCCTCATCTATTCCCATTTCAAATACAGTTAAATCTCGCCTAGATGTGGTGGGGCATGCCTGTAATCCCAGAACTCAGGAGGCTGAGGCAGGAGAACTGTCCTAAGTTCTGAGGTCAGCCTGGGCTCCATAGTGAGACCAGCCTGGACTAGAGAGTGAAACCCTGTCTCAAAAATAAACAAATAATAAAAATAAATAAATAAAAATTCAACAAACCACCCCAACTAAAACAGAAAATTGTTCAAGGTGTATTTTTTCACCAGGTCAACAATAGAGAGCATAGCTAAAAACAAATAGCCTCTCCACATAAACTCTATTTTACCAAAGTATGAGAATTTAAAGCACAAATTAAAAGGCAAACCGAAGAATATCTCATATAAATTTCTATCCAGCCATTTCATAATTGGGGGGCTGAAAGGAGAAGCAACAATTATGTTTTGTTTATAGCTGAAGAGAGAACAACATGTTTTTAAATGTATTTGATTTTTTTTTACCTTTACCTGAAGTTCTCCCTGGAGATAGAGAAACGCGACTTTTTCTTGTACGATTTGACTGCTGGGGTGTTGGGGAATGACGAGTTTTCGGTGGCGGAGTTGCCGGAGGTGACGGCCTATGCCTTCGCCTGGGAGGGCTTGCTGAAGGAGACAGCCTACGAGTCTTTCGAGGGGGGCTGGATGTCCTCTTGGGAGGTTTCTTTGGTGGCGACCGGGAACGGGATGAAGATGATGAGGAGCTACTCCCAGACAAGGATGCTGACGAACGCCTTCTTCTGTGGAATGAAGTGTTCACACTCATTAACCCCGTACTTAGAAAGAGTGACCTCACAGTTATGGAAAGGTTACACAAAAATACAGCTACTTTATCCAACTTTTGAGTTTATGTAGCTAAGAACATAAATGAGTCCAAAAAAGGGGAAACAAAACCATAACCTAGGACAGAAAACAGCTATTCTAAGACTGCACATACATAACTTATTCTGATAAATGTTTCTATTTGAGTTGTCTCTCCAGTTACAAAACTTATCAAGCTGAACGCGGTAACACGTTAACTAGCCAGCCTTTCTCTTCCTTAGGAATGATATTGGTGTTAATGGAGTTTGCATACAAAACTTGGTTGGCAAAGTATTTTCCATTTAATAACATCAAGCAACTTTTAAGTTGCATCTTTTATAAAAGGTGCAAGACTAGGAATTCATTTAGCTACATAAACTTAGAAGCAGGGCCTCTCGAATTCTGCGGCAAAATTTGTGGTAAGTTCTGTTGCAATTATGTGTACCTGCAGAATTCACCTTTGGCGGAAGAATTCCTGAGAACCTGAAAAAAAGAAACCCTACCTTAAGTGTGAGATAAAAAACTGGCTGAAAGGGAATCTTACACAATCTCTAAAATACTTTGATTGCTAAATGGCTTAGTTAAGCACAACGAAAACATGCTGTTTGCAAAACTCCAATACAAGAAGTAGCTGTTTCCACTAATTTCATACTACAAATCAACAGTAATAATTTCTCCTAAGGAGATATGATTTTAGAGATGTGTGGTGCCTGAAATGGCTAACCATTTACATCCTCAGTCTCATCTATACGTAGTTAACAAGCTTGTAATTTTTAAAGGTCAAAAATACTATGACTTGATAATCTTCCCTGAAGTAAAAATGTAATTTCTTTTAAAGTTTGGGACTCCCGAAAAAACCTGACTGCAGAAATAAATGCTACAGAGGTTACTTGATGTTTCCTACCTTTATTTCCAAGCTAATTTGGTTCTTTTTTTTAAAAAAAAATTAGGCTTTAAAAGTTTTTGCACAGTATAACCTGATCTCTAACTATCATAGTTCCCTTCCAAGACAGGCGATATGTGCTATAAGGAAGTCAAAAAAACTTGCTACCACTGCACTAATAAAACCTCACTTTAGGAAGACTTAGTCATAATCTTTTTGCAATGTTTTGCAAAACACTGAACCTTACGCTCATTTTAGAATGATTTAGGGGGAAAAAAAACTTGTAGTGGCAGGGATACATTTAAGCCCAATCTCTTATAATAACCACACAGCAAACTATTAATAATGGTCTTACCTACAAAATGGGATTGTAAGAAATGTCCACTTTGTGTTTTTTTTCTGTTTGAACTACTTTTAATGACCTCATTACTTATATAATGAGAAAAGATACATTAAAAATTACAGCATGATAGCAACAGACTATTTGGAAACAGGTAAAGGATAACCGGCCCTGTAACCAACCAGCACCTTTTCAGAAGTAGTGGAAAGTTAAGTCAAATGGAAGGTGGCCAATTATCTTTCTTGGTGGAATTTCTTAGTGAAGTCCTAAAGGGTAAAAGTTAACATGGAGTAGCTATACAATAATAAACTTTTTACTTTTCACAACTCAAACAGCATTACAATTGTAACAGGTTTTTTTAGGAGACATTAAGTAATAGTTGCTATGAGATCTTTCTTCCAACAAGACACTAAAAGTGATCTTGAGATTATCCCAAAAACAAAGATTATCCTAAAGTATCCAAGTACTTGACACTTTCAAATTAAACCCCTCACCGTCTCACTGGGGACCGGCTCCGCCTGTGCCTCGGCGGAGGAGGCATCCGTCTTGGTGGAGTTCTTCTTCGAGGAGATGGTCGCCTTCTTGGGCTCGGCCGCCTTCTAGGAGAGTATGATCTGCCATAGCAAACAGAATCAGTGCCTCAATAAATATGTGACAAAAAATTTCTTGACGGATTTCTTTCCAATGGGTGTACCTCCAGCACTCAACGGCCAAATTTTAAAGATAAAATTTTTGTTTTTTGACTTGAGGCATGACCCTGCTATGTAGTCTAGAAAGGCCTCAAACTCACTATCCCGAATGCTGAGATTACAGGTGTGTGCCTCCATACTAAGCACGCTTGCATGCCCGCATTTATTTATGGAGATACATGGGATTGAGCCCAGAGCGCTCATACTAAACTCTATCCTCAGACCATTTTTTATCTTCGACTTTGAGACAGAGTCCACCAAGTTACCCTGGCTGGACTTAAGCTTGTGGTCTTCTTGTCACAGCCTTCTACAGGGCCAGGATTATACACTGGCACCAGTGGGCACAGTTCTGGCTTTACAATGAATTTTATGTGTCACAATTTTCAATTCATAGAGATTTTTATGGTATATAGAAAGAAAATGTAAAAATCTATGTAGATCCAAGAGTAACATTTCTATTAAACATTTCCTACTACTCTGAAATTAGGAAGACAGCACATTCCAACCTGAGATCTAGGTTGATCAGAGGACACACAACTTACCTTGACCGGGACCTATGGCGCCGTCTCGGTCGAGTATGAGAAGGAGAACGAGAACGGGTCCGTGACCTTGATTTGGATCGTGACCGAGATCTTGGTCTAGTCTTTTCCTTTTCCTTTTCTTTTTTGGAATTTTTGTCTGGAGAAGGGTCTTTAGGCTCTGGTGCAGGTTCAGGCTTGGGAACTTTCAGGATGTCACTATGGAAATAAAAGCTTATTTTTTCCCTTTTCTAAGTCATTACAGTGATAAAACAGTTTTGTTTGTTTTTGAGACAGGGTCTCCTCTGTAGCCCAAGCTAGTCCTAAATTCACTATGGAGTCCAGGCTGGCCTTGGACTCCCAGCAATCCTCCTGTCTCAGCCCTGAGTGCTGGGATTCCAGGTTATCTGTCATCATGGCCAGTTTACCCAGTGCTGGGGAATCAAACTGAGGGCAAACCTCTGAGCCATTCCTCCAGCCCCCAAACAGCTTTTTTAAAGAAAAATTTCAAAATGGAGAATCTGGCTCCAAAAGATGGCAATTTTATTATTCAAAAAATAGAGTTCACTAGTATCTTGGTACTTGTTAACTGATCCAGGAGGTGACAAGTACCAAACAATTTTGGCTGGAAAGGGGAGCACATCACCGAGGCAACAAACACTGACAAATTCCAGCTTGCACAGTGAATAACAAAAGAAGAGTACAAAATTTTCACATCAAAATGTACCCAATACCAAATCTTACTGAACAGAGTGTAAAGGCAGCTGGGTACCATGGTCTGACTATAACATGTTCTAAATTCAAGGAATCATTGTATTTACAGGCACTATCAATAGTCTAAAACTGTGTTATTTCATGAAGTTTAGGAACTTGCCTAGTAGATGTGGCCTCTTGTACGGAAGGCTCTTTAGCTTTCACTGATGGTTCGGGGAGCTCAGGAGTTCTCTCCTTCTTTTCTGGGGTAGGGGAAGGACTCCGGCTCTTGGTTCTGTGACGGGGAGATCGAGAATGACTGCGCTTTCTCTCTCTCCTCACAGGGGAAGATCGTCTTCTGGGGGAAGGAGATCTGGATTTGCGTCTAGGATGAAAGCAAATTTTTTCAGGTTTTTGATCAAGGTGGAGCAGAGTCAAAGGGAGAAGGGAGAATTTATCACTTCAAGTTATACCACTGCTGTTTGAGAAGTCCCATATGAAGTAAGATGTCCCATCTTATCTACTTCACAGGAAAAGGGCCCAAAGGAAACCAGAGGGCAAGCTAACAAACACACCACTCTCAAGGGATCCATTATCAGGGAAAGGACAACTCTGAGCCAATACTCTGGACTGAAGATTCCTAATTATCCCCAATACCACTTAAAAACCAACTCCTCAGAGGAAAAGACAATTCTTACAAGTGAACAGTGACAATCCCTAATAATAAATCAATCCTAACAAAATACAGTGTTTAGATGTAGGACAGGTTACTCTAGAGTTAGTCAGGCAAAGGTCCAGAACGCCAAAATCAAAAAAGGTATAGCTAAAGCAGTATGTTCTTCAGGAGAGAAGAGAAATGCCAAACTTTCACAAGGAGACAGTGTCCAGGAGGAGCCCCTCTTTCTCTTCAATAGCAGTTTGCCTAACCTGAAGGTGGTGTTTTCTTATTCACAGTGAAAAGACTATCAATAATCACGTTGTCACTACTATGACTGGTGCATAACTAGTAGTACAGCTCCCCTAAGTAGGATTTAGTATCAAATACACATGAAAAGGATATGAAATTACCTCCTCCCTTTATTTACTAATTCTAGCGGAGATTTTACGAAAGAAATAAGAAAAATCCTAAAAATGAAAAGCCTAATGGAATTCTCACCTTTCACCACAAATATAGTAGAAGCTGAGCCGTGGATTTAAAAATGTGAACCTAACAATAGCCTCATTGGAAGGAAGAAGAAAACAAATAAATGATCTGAAGTTTGGGTTCAGTACAATCATCTAAGGAAAGCAGAACAGGGAATTAGGTTAAGTATTAAATGAATGGCTGAGTACAGATTTCTAAGAAAAAGGAAATGGAAAGAAAAAATGAGCAGAGTACAATAAAATATTCATTAAATACGCTATATTTCAACAAAAACAATACAGAAGAAGTCTAGATCTTTATTTAGGAATTAAGAGCTACGTTAACTCACCAGGATTTTAGATGGGATCATTTTAGTCAAATGATCTGTCTCAAACAAAATGTGTAAGATTTCTTCAATCTAGGTGCAACCACAGCTCAAATGTGAAAACTGCATGATGGAAGAAATCTCCTGAATAACACTGCTAAAATCCTCCAATGGGAGGCTTCTACCACAATTTCCCTCCAGTCCTGAAGTACCTACAAAACACTAGCCACGCATTCATCGTGTAATACCTTCTTGGGCTTCGCGACCGCTCCCTTTTTTCTCTGCTGCTTTCTTTTTCTTCCTTATCCCTTTTATCTTTATCTTCATCTTGCTTTTTCAAAGATGCCAATTTTTCTTGTTCAATCTACAAGGTCAGGGGTTCAAAGTGCACATTATTAAATGTTTGAAAATACCATGCTGACCTAAGACTATGCAGCTAATAAACATAAATGCTGTAACTGTTACTTCGCTGGCTTTGGCTTCTGAACAGAACTGCTTTCCCTATAGCCACATGGCAGACACACAGTGAAACTGGTATTACAGCCTCTCACTTACAAATGAACACTTGTGCGACTGGGAGGGCAGAGCTCAGCTGTTTGAGTACTTGTCTAAAAAGCACAAGGCCCTAGGTTCAATTCTCTAGTACCACACAGACCAGGCATGGTGGCACACACTTACAATCCCAGCACTGGAAGTTGACAGGATGATTGTCCCAAACAGGCCCAGGCTACATAGTGAGTTCAAGACCAGCCTGGACTACAGAGAGACTCCGTCTCTAAGCAAAGAAACACTTGCTTACTAATTGCTGAACTAAAGATACAGGTGCTATTTTCAACTTACTTAAAAAGCAAAAAATATTATCTTGTTCTGTGATTTTATATGCTTTATAAAGGACCCTGTGCATTTTCTTTATGGGGAGGGAATGAATGGCAGCACTGGGGAATGAACCCAGGGAAGGCGAAGGCACATCCCTAGCCCCTTTCTATTTTTGAGAGAGGATCTCACTAAATCACCTAGACTAGTTTTGAACTCAGGATCCTTCTGACTCAAGTCTCAAAACTATCCAGGACTATCGGGCGTGTGTCCACAGCACTCAGCTGCTTGTACACTTTTTACTTTCTAACTTAAGTTGTGTTTCTTCAAACTAGAAATACTTGCCCAAAGTGTCCTAAAAGTCTGTTAATTCTTCCTCTGTATGACAACTTTTATGTACATTGACTTGAAAACTAATCTTCAGCAAACAAATTTTTTGTATTTTATGTTTAGTATCTTTTATAAGTAGTGACCTTTAGGATACTGGATTAAAAACTATAAAACAATCTAACAAACTACTGAATTCTGGGAAAATGACATCCTAAATTTAAGATCTGATTTGGGAGAAGTAATAACCACAACTGAGTGTTCAGACACATCTAACTAAAGCAAAACAGTAAAAAGATCCTAGCTGGTGGTGTGTAGGCCTATAAGCCTATAATTTCAGAACTTGGGAGGCTAAGGCAGGAGGATTACCAAGAATTCAAGGCCAGTCTAGTCTACAAACTTCAGTCAGTTCAAGACCAGCCTGCACTAGAGTGAGACCATGTGTCACAAAAACAAAAACAAAGCAAACAAATAAACTTGAGTTGTCCTAATAGTACAAATGCCATTCACTCAAATCAACATTACAAAGAAAGGGAAAGCGCTATTACCTGTCTCTGTTTTATTTCTTCTTTCTTAAGTTCTAGGAAAGCAGAAGGGATTCCAGCGATGTTTTCTTGTGCACTTAACAACAGCGGCCACAGCTCTCCCATAAATTCTCTAGCATTTTTCCCATTCAAAAACCCAGTCAAGTTGATTTGCATCATTTTAGAGTCTGGATTCTGCAAAAAGACATGACAGGAAGAAAAACAGGTTACTTTGAAACCAAACAAACAAGGCTCAACTTAAAACTCATTTAAATTAGTACTTTTAAAGTCTGCTAAAGGGGCTTAGGTACATATATATATATATGTATATATTCTTTACTATTTGAAAAAGTTTTTTCCTAGTGGCTTCTCAGCAATATAATCACTAGCAGATTACCAAATTCTCTCTCACTCTACTAAAAGCATCAGAGCAGCCTGTTAATCCTTTGTGGATTTCATAAGTATTTTTAGATTGTGTGGCTGTTAGTGGGCCTTACATTTGCCAACGTTAAAAACCACCATGGAACACCCACAAACTCTCGTATTTACTAAGAAGGAAATGTTTGCTTGGCTGGAAATTGTCCCCCAAGGAGAAATGGAATAAATACACAAACTGTTCATTTCCCTAACACTGTAGGTAACTTTCTATAAAACATCTGCCATTCAGTTATAAAAACTAACAACATATGATGCATGCACTCTGTGACTTTTGGAGACTAAGATGAAAGCCTGACTGCTACATAAGGAAACTCTATTACGACAATGCTTCAAACTCTCAACTGTCCACAAAGGGCTAAGAGGTCAAGATTTCTCAGAACTAATTGGGATTTTTAACACTAAATCTGTTGGTCAAGCAACAAGGTCCGTATAACAAGCACAGCTCAAGAGCACAAAGCAAGTACAGATTCCAGGTGTCTTCAGTTTCTTCTTGGAACCTTGGGGGTTTGGAATCGCCAAGTCCCCTGTAGAGAAAGATGGTCCCTTGGCTTGCTTCCGACTCCCTACTGCAACTCAACCACCTTGAGTTTAATGTTATATCATTTATCTAAATTGCAAAAGACGAACAAGCAATAATGAGTACACAACCACAAAAAAGAAAAGATTGTTTTAAAAAGTTCTAAACTTTAATCTCATGCTCACTACAAGGGGAATACTACCAGATACTTAGGCTTTAAAAATGCATTAAAACATATTATCAGTAAAGCATTTTTCTAATAAAATCTATCTTCAATCATCATTTATAAAAACATCCTCCCATGTTTCTGGTTTTCTAAATAAATTGAACATACTTCTAAGAAAGCTTTTTTAGTCTAAAAACATACAAAACAAAATATAATTAAAAGATTGTATTTTAAAATTGCAATACCTCATCAGTTAAAATGCCAACTGTTCTGTCAAAACACAAGGGTGAACTCTTTGGAAAAAAGATTAACATAACAGTAAATTCACATTGGTATATTTGCCAAAAAGGTCATATGGCACACCTTAGTTGTCCTCTGAATTGCAAGCTATCTAATAATACAAAACGTTTTAAAACATAAGTTTTATCATCATCTCACATCTCATGTATGAAGGAACATGTATATTAACTGGTTTTAACAGTACTGCCATTTGTCTGAAGTTTAACTATAATGTAACAAAAATCCTACACCTAAAGGTAACTCATCACTAGCTGACATGCAGCTACACTAAAGACTTTGTTCCTTTAAAAACAATAACCAATCAAATCAGAATTGCCCCTCATGCTTCACATAAACGTCCATCTCATAATGCTATTGTAAAGAGCACTGTACAGTTTTACCAATTGCTCTTTCCTGTTTGTGTTTTTTGTTGTTGTTGATGTTTGGCCACTTTACACAACTCACCTCCAAACACACACTGCATCATCAAGGGAGTTGGGTCAGAGCGACATTGGGACACTCACTCTGCTGTGACCTAATAAGGTGATGGTGCTATACTTCAGACGCAAGGAATAACTTCCATTTTGGTTCAGGCCTTTTAAATCATAAATCACATTATCATTAGAAAATTGCTGTCAAAGTAACTTAACATGTAACAGCAAAATTACAAACAATAAGTTTGATTTTTCACCTGTGTAGCTTTCAAAACTATGCACCTTCACTAAACTTCCAGCCTTAACAGTTGTTTACACAGTGATTTCTTTTCACAACAAACATTGTTAAATAACCCTCCTATATTTGTACTCCATAGAAAAAAAATTCAGTTTCCATAGTTCATACATTATGTCACATATTCAGAAATAAGAGCCATTTGTATACTAGTACCTTCACTTCCAGCTGGTTGAAAATAAACTCAATCACAACATCATCTTCAAATCCAAGGATTTCTGTTACTCGTTTTGTTATCCAAGGCTTTATAACCTCCAAATTTACTTTGCTCATGTCCACCTAACAAAATACGCAAACAATCATCAAGTACAACTCCACAATCCTAAAAGAAAGCTAAAAGAGGTTTTATCTAGTAAAGATTCTTTATCGTTTCTTTAGTTTATGACACCCCAAAAATATTTTCCCCCAGTACCGGGGATAAATCCAGGCTTACTGCCCCTCCCTCTCTTAAAACTCATTTTGAAACAAGGTCTCAAGCTGCTCAACTACAGAAGCGGTGCTTCAGCCTCCCAGGGCCAGGATCACGGGCATGCACCACCACACTCAGTATAGCTCATGAGCTCCTTTTGTTTGATGAGGTATAATTCTGTTCCCTCTTATTGGGATGTGCTATGTGTCATAGCTACAAAGTGGCAAACGTTCCACTATCAGCGCTCTTCTTAGCACTCAGATTACAGTGTACACCAAAATCCCAAAATGTGTGAATCAAATGTGCTATAAAAATACAAAAGCATCTCATCCACAAGAATACCTTTTTTTCTAGGCATTCTGCAAATTTCAGCTGCTTCAGTAGTTTCTTCTGTTTGTTGCTGAACCGATTATCCTGTTCCGCACTTGTTCCCTAAAGAAAAAGAAACACAACACTTAAGTTAAATTCTTTCTTACCTTTTATCAGCTGGTATAATTATAATCAACTTTATAGTGAAAATAGATCATATTTTTAACAGAAGCATAACATCGGCTGGAGGAATGGCTCACTGGTTAAAGCGCTTGCCTAGCAAGTGCTAAGTAAAGCTCTAAGTACCCAAGTTTGACTCCTCAGCACCACATAAGCCAGGCAAGGTGGTGCACACCTATAATCACACAGCACACTTGGGAAGCTGAGACAGGAGTGACATGAGACCAAGGACAGCCTGGGCTACACAGTGAGTTCAGGACAAGCCTGGGCCGCAGTGAGACCCCGTCTCAAAAAAATATATTTAAACAAAAAATGTATACCTTTTCCCCAATACAATGACATCTAAAAACTTGACTATGAATCGCAATATAGCAATATGAAGTGGAAAGCTAGCATCTTCACTAGAACCAACATCAAGGTGGAAGATGCGTAGCCTTTCACATCTTTTTTCTTTTTTAAAAGACAGGGTCTCACTCTGTAGCCCAGGCTGGCCCTGGACTCGGGACAATCCAAGTGCCGGATCATAGGCATGTGCGACCACTCCCAGCTTTATGTGGTGTTGGGAAATTGAACTCAGCGCCTTGCACTTGCAAGGCTAAGTAATTTAACCACTATGCCATTCCTCCAGACCCCACATCTTTCTTATGTTAACAGAAATGTAAGATTTTTCAGTTTGAGAACACACTAGAATACATAAAGCTTCATTCTCTTCCGAAAGGCAGTAGCAAGCTTACAAATTTATTGTGACAACATATTCAATCAAAAGGGGGGGAATAAAGCAAAATTTAAGAACACCCTGGGACCATGCTGTGTTAGTTTTCAAAACTTTTAAGAATTTGGAAGCTGAGCCAGGCCTGGCTGGTATAAGCCTGTAATCCTAACAATCTCTGGGAGGCTAAGAATTGCAATTTCGAGCCCAGTCTGGGTAACTCAGGGAGACCACCCTAAAATTAAAACTTAAAAAGGCTCCTGCCCTGGGTTGGATTCCCAGTTCTAAAACAAACAAACAAACAAACAAACAAGAGAGAATTGTGAAGCTGGGCCCGGTAGCATACATAGTCTTATAATCCTAGCACCCTGCGAGTCAGAGGCAAGAGTCCACCCTTGGCAAGCAACTTGGCAACTTGCAGAGCCTCTTCTCAAAATAAATAAAAAATGGGCTGGGATGTTGCTCAATGTGAAGGCCCCAGGCTCCATCTCCAGTATACCCCCCCCCCAAAAAAAAAAAGGAATATGTGAAAAACTCAGGTTTGCCTTAAACGCTCAGTTCAGCAAAGGTCTTAGAAAAATGGGAGTTCACAAAATTCTATCAGATCCATAAGTGATCACTAATCTTTTTTATCATTCTCTGGGCCAATTAAACATGAAAGTAACTGGCTGTATGATCTGAAATCTACTGATCTGTTCAAGGAGTTGGCTGTAGTCCCTTGGAAAGTGGTCAAAAAATCTTTGCTCTGGAAGGTAAAGAACCCGAAGTCTCAACTCTGCCACGACTTGGTCTTAATGCTCTCAGAGCAGAGCTGCCTAACCGAAGGGCATTTCCTCACTGGCTGAGGGGTCATGCACAAAAATGACGAATGTCGAAGCAACAGATGTGTCAACTACATCGATCTGATTTATACATTATATTCACGTGTTGAAATGTAACTACACTCCATAAAAAAGTACGATGATGATGTGTCAGCCAAAAGATGGGATACTTACATACACTTTGCAGGGTTCTGTCTAACAGAAGTGCATCACATACCTCAAATGTGGCAGTTTTTCAGTAAATGGAAGATAATTATTTCCATGTTAAATGAAGCACTCCTTTTATAATCTGGTTGGCAGTGTACTAAGGCCTCAAAATCTTTTAACTCAGAGCTTAAGTCCATCTTAAATAAGAACTGTAGCCGGGTGCAGTGGCATGCCTGTATGCCAGGTCTCCAGAAGGCAGACGTAGGAGGACCATCAAGTTGAAGCCTAGCCTGCCTGGGTAATTTAGCGAAACTGCGTCTCAAAGTAAAAAGTAAAAAAGAGCTAGGGATGCAGCTTAGCATGAAAGCCCAGGGTTTCATTTCCAGTACCGCAAAACAAAGCTGTAGGCCGCATATAAAAAAAAATTGCACCTTTTCCCAATATCAAAACAAACATCTTGCAGTGTCAGCCACCTCTTCTTTTTGAGATAGGGTCTCACTCTGTAGCCCAGGCTGGTCCTGAACACACTATGGAGCCCAGGCTGGCCTTGAACTCATGGTAATCCTTCTGCCTCTGCCTCCCAAGTGCTGGGATTACAGGCGTGTACCACCACGCCTGGCTTTATGTGGATCACCTGAGGGCCCACTGTGTCATTCCTCCAGCCCCTCAACCACACTTTTAATTGGTATATTTTTCCATTAGAAACAGCTAATAAAAGTTAAAATTTTTACTTGTCTCAAAACACTACTTTTTGCACCACAGGAAATGAGTACTCACTGCAATTCTTTAACAGAAATTAAAGGACAGCCCTTTAGCAGCGTGAAAATGCAACGCTTACTTCAAACTATCACTCTATAAATATCTTGTTTGCATAACAAATGCCATAGGTTAAATGCTTGTAAAATATTGCAACTACTGTGAGAAACTATTTAAAATTTTTAAAACTTCTTTAAAGCCAAGTAAAAAATTCCAAAGCCTGCACCAGAGTGTCAAGCTATCACTTACTAAAGCCCTGAATGCCCTTTCATTTTTTTCCTTTAAGAGCACAAAACACAAATGACACGCTCCAGGAAGTGCAAAAAGTCAACCTGTACCGCTTAAATCTAATGGTTTATGTTCTATTCTGCATTAAAAGGATTTGCAAATTCTGAAGGGATCATTATAGTACCTAACATCAAGGCTGGAAGTGCCCCTTCCCACTCAACGTCATCTCAACCTGAAACTAATTTCCTACAGGACTAGGATACAGGGCTCCAGCGCCAATGGTAAGGGACGAAGTTTAGGTCAGGAGGCCCAGCTCCAAGACACTTTCTTCATCTGTAGAGCCCATGTTAGCAGTGACCTTTTTTTGCCAGGAGACTACGGTGTAAAACAAACCGAGATGGGGGTGGGGTGGTAGAGAAGGGCGGGAAAGAGTTCAGGATCGAGCTCGCAACCTACCTCTAAACACGCGCACACTGCCCGTGGCACCCTGGGCCGCCCATTCAAACGTTCCAACTACGAATTATCAGAGTTCCCTCCCCGAAGGGGTATCAAACCGGGCGTGAGCGCTGGCGAACTCTGACCTAGCGCCTCCTCCAGGGCTCAGACACAGGAGAGCGCACGTAGGTGGCACGGGAGGGGGTGTCCGCTTTCTGTACAGAGCCGCTAAACGGTCCTCGGGAACAACTCTCCCCCAGACGCTCCCTGGTGCGCGCAGCTCCAAACTGGACTCCCCGCGCCCGCCCCCCACCAGCCACCTCGGGCTTCCCCCCGGCCTCCCCCGAGGGACTTCTTCCTGCGGGGTCCGCTAGGCCGCAGCACCGGGCGACCACCTCGGCGCTCGCCCCGCAGGCCCCGCCAAGCGGGCAGCGAGGTTCCGCTCCGGCCCATTCCCGCCGCCATTTTCCGGCCACCGCCGCCGCGTAGGGGGGACGATCCCGGAGGAGGAGACTGCGCAGGAGCGCACCGGTCTCCTCCACAGCGCAGGGGGAAGCGTCTGCGGGCCCCGGGGGTCCTTGGGACCTCCGAGGCGTCCCTTCACGGGCCACCCTGCCCGACTCGAGGCCTCCTCCTCGGCCTTGCCGAGAAGCCCTCCACCTTAGCTCAGATCTACTTACGCGGAAGAATCCCGCGTCCATCTTGCTGCCTCGCTCCGAGAACGCTCCCTATCCCAGGGTGCACCGCGCTGCCGCGACGGAGGGCGGGACCGGCGGAGGGAAGCTGAGCGCCCGGACGCTGCGCACGCCGCTGCGCCCACCTCTTGCGGTCGCCCCCCCCAGGCCGCGCCTGCTCATTGAAGTGAGGGCTCGCCGCGCATGCGCACGCAAGCCAAGGGCGGGCTTTTGCCAGCGCCCTGCGAATCCTTTTGTGGCGCGTGACCGTCCTTGTTCGCGCGACGTTATTTGGCCCCTCCTTGCACCCGTAGTCGGGGAGGCCTCCAGCCCTCAGGGTTCCGTCGAGCCTTTGAAAGTCTGTTACCTCAGAGTGACGTTGTTGAGGCGGCCTTGTGCGGTAGCGGGGAGATTGTGGCTTCCCCTGTCATTGTAAAAATCGTGATGATAATTTACGGCTTTCCCTGGGGTTGCGATTGGCTCTGAAGCAATCGAGGGATATAGTGTGAATGCGATTTGCATGTGGCCCCTTCGCCCGGCTCTTGGGAGAAGCTGCATTGTTAGATGAGTTTCGGGTTTTGCTACCCGATGGCCGCGTAAGGCCCGGAAGTCGATGAGAGCTGAGTCAGCCGGCCGCTTCGTAGTCTTTCCTGAACTTCAGACTTAACAGGCGTGTGTCGGGTTGACATTTCCTCTTGCATGGCCGAAAGACGTCACGTGACCAGACTCAACTCCCGAATCGTCGCCTTCACTCCATCAAAGCCGAGCAAAGCCCAGGAAGCCGAAGGCCAGCTCCTCCCGAGTCGCGCTGTCCACCTGTCCCCGTCGCTGGCCGTGTCTTTCCTGGGCGTCATTCCGGAGCTCTACGTCTCACTTCCACTCCATCGAGAACTCCTTTGTGCTATAATGGCAGGAGCCACCGTCCTTTTTTGCCTGAACACTGCACCGATCTGCTAACTGCGCCTCCTGTTCTCTCAGCATCTATTCTAAACGTCGACTCAGAGTGATTCTGTAACAAACCGTAAACATTCTTCTGCTGAAAATGTTACAGAGCGCTTGCATAGCAAGCGCAAAGCCCCTGGGTTCGATTGACTCCCCAGCACCACGTACGCTGGGCGCGGTACTCAGGTGACTGAGGCAGGAAGATGGTTGAGTTAGAGGCCAGCCTGCTACATAGTGAGTTCATGGGTCAGTCTGGTGAGGCTGTGTCTCAAAATAACAAATGAACAAACAGTGAAGACCTTGGACAGTTACCCTTTATTTTTCTCAGAGCAAATTCAAAGAAAGCGGGACAGGAGGAATGGCTTAGTGGTTAAAGAACTTGACTAGCAAGCGCAAATCCCCGAGTTCAATTCTCCAGCTGGGCGTAGTGGACCACGCCTATAATCCTAGCACTATGGAGGCGGAGACAAGGGGGATTGCAGTGAATCCATCCTGGGCTCCATAGTGAGTTCAGGACCAGGCTGGGCTGCAGGGCGAGACCCTGTCTCAAAAAAACAAACAAGCTGAAGAAATAGCTCAGTGGTTAAAAGCCCTTGCCTACCTGGCATCTCAAGACCCTGAGTTCAATTCTGAGTTCAATTCCCCAGCAACACATAATAAGCTGGGCATGGTGATGCTCACCTGGTAACCCCAGCACTCTGGAATCTGACGTAGGAAGATTGCCATGAGTTCAAGGCCAGGTAGGCTCCACAGTGAGTTCAGGACCAGCCTAGACTGCAGAGCAAGACTCACTCTCAAACAAAAAATCAGAAGACAGCCCCATATTCATTTACGTCATCTTGTACCTTAAGCCTGATCTCTGGTTGAGTTTCCTATGCTTGCTTCCGCTTCAAGCCCTTTGCTGTGATTGCAACTTCTACCTAGAATGCTCTGCTCCCAAGTATCTTGGAAAATGTCAAGTGTTAAACTCTTTGAGGAGAAACCTCACTGCCTCATTGAAAATTACCAACACGGGTTCTGGGATTATCCCAGTGGTTCAGAGTGCTGGCCTAGCATGCACAAGGCCCTGGATTTGTTCTGTGGTACCACATAAAATTAGTTGGGGGAAGGGCTGGAGGAAGGGCTCGCCTAGCGAGGCCCTGATGAGTTTGATTCCTCAGCACTAAATAAACTGGGCGTGGTGCTATACGCCTGTAATCCTGGCACTTGGGAGGCTGAGGCAGAAGAAACGTGGTGAATTCAAGGCTAGCCTTGGTTACCTAGTGAGTTCAGAACCAGCCTGGGCTAAAGAGCAAGGCCCTGTCTCAAAAAAATATGTCTATTAGCCAGGTGGCTGGGTGTGGTGGCACATACACCTGAAATCCCAGTACTTGGGAGGCAGAAATGGGTTCCCTAGTGAGTTCAGGACCAGCCTGGACTACAGAGAGATCCTGTCTCAAAAGTAAATATCTAAAGGAAATTGCCACACATCCTGATGTCTGTATCTCTATTTTCCAGAATTGCACTTATCTTCTGATACTTGTTTAATCTATTCTTTTTTATTTTTTGAGACAGGGAATCGCTCTGTAGCTCAGACTGGTCCTGAACTCACTATGGAGCCCAGGCTGGCCTTGGACTCACAGCAGTCCTCCTGCCTCAGCCTCCCCACTACTGGGATTACAGGCGTGCACCACCATACTCAGCTTTATGTGGTGCTGGGGAATTGAACTTGGGTACTTAGTGCTTGACATAGTGTTTGCTAGGCAAATGCTTTAACTGCTAAGCCAGCCCCAACCTCCTACCCAGCCCTTTTTATTTTTTATTTTGAGATAGGATCTTCCTAAATTGCTCAGTCGCCTGGACTGAGGTAGACTACAGGTGTGTGCTACTTGCTCAGCTCCAAAACACTTTGTAATTGTTTCTCCATTCTGTAAGTGATTAAATGCACTGAGGTTAATTACATTAATCATAAAAAGGCTGCAGATTTCTTGGAGATAGGAAAAATAAAAACTCAGTTAGATTTATTATTATATACTTTGTGTGTGTGTGTGTATGTGTGTATTTTTTTTTTGAGAGACAGAGTCTCGTTCTGTAGCCCAGACTGGTCCTGACCTCACTATGTAGCCCAGGCTAGCCTTGAACGTGGCAATCTTGCTTCAGCCTCTCCAGTGCTGGGATTACAGGTGTGAGCCTCCACGTCCAGCTTTATGTGGTCCTGGGGAATCAAACCCACAGTCTTATACTTGCCAGGCAAGCGCTTTTAGCTGTGCCATTTCTCCAGCCCCTATACTTTGTACATTTAAAGCTGCTGTGCTGGCTTCTCTAATGCAAGAAACCCAGAATGGAATAATTTCACAGAACCAAGTAGGGTGGTAGTGGGTGTAAGGGGTTGGAGAGGGTGCAAGAGGGCCAAAAAGGAAGGGAAGGATTTACGATTTCAACACTATATATATATATATGCACAAAATACTTAAAGTTCAATGTAAACATTGTATATCAAGCTGCTATGCTATAAGAATATTTCTAGTGGGTTTTGCATGTGTATTTATTGTCTCAGTTACTTTTTTGTTGCTGTGACTCAATACCCAACATCCACAAATTTAGGGGAGGAAAGGTTTATTTTAGCTCACAGTTTCAGAAGGTCACAGTCTACTCAGGAGTGGCCAGCAACAGTGGAAGTACATGGCAGAGACAGAGGTGGAAACATCACACACAGGAAGCCGAGTCAAGGCAAGCTGAGACTCGTCCTCCAAAGAAGGCAGGAAGCAGCTTAGATAACCTTCCAGGTTTCATCCCAGTGTTCAACCCCCCTGGATCCAGGTGTGGAAGGTGTGGTAAATCCCCACTACACTCCTATAATCCAACTTACATGCCTGAAATCCAATTTACATGCCTGTAATCCACCCCTCCATAGTAGGCCCCAATCTCCCGACAGCACATGATTCTATATACAATCTATAACATTCAAATACATGAGACTTTGGGGGATATTCCAGATCCAAACCACAATAAATATCAAATAAGACATGGAAGTAGTATAGAATTTATCTTTTTTGAAACAAGGTCTCACTCTGTAGCCCAGGCTGGCCACAAACTCACAGCAATCCTGCCTCGGCTGCTGCAGTGCTGGGCTTATCTATGTGTGCACCACTATGCCCATATTATATATTGGTGGAGAATTGAACCCCGGGGTTCACGCTTGCTATGCAAGCCCCTTTAACTGCTGAGCTACACCCTCAGCTCCAATAGTAGGGCATATTTTGAATCTCATACTCTTCCTGGTGAAGGAAATACCTAGTCCTTGTCTTTTCTGTCAAACGGAACCAAAATGCTTCCATCTTGACCTCAGCCTAAACCCACGTGACCAATCCTACAGGACACATGGACAGTTCAACAAGAAGTCAGGACTTCCTGCTCCAGGGTAACGACTCCTTAGCTACAAGGAAACATGTCCTGCAAAGCCAGGGACTTTCTTCCCTAGCACAAGGCCTCTTTTACCCAAGGTAGCTGACCAGGAAGAGATTGTGTGCCTGCAATCGGTGGCCCCTCACATTAGGAGAGGGAACCTGGGCCCCTTGTTCCAGGGTGCTGTCGTGCTGCTCCTTCTTGGGGAGCGCAGAAGGCCTCTTGTGCTGCCCAAGTCAACCGCCTGGTCTGGTGGAGCTCTTCCGTTGCCTAACTGCTTCTTTTTGGCACAGACAGATCGCGTTTAGGACTATTTCCAACACTAGTGTGATCACAAGGGTCGCTAGATGGCGTCCTGCCCTGTCAGGATAATGTGCCTCCCATGGGGCAGGACTTTTTGCTCAAGTAACTGAAGTGCTCCCATGGTGTCCTCAGGTAGTCAAAAACACAAAGTCTAACAGCCCTCAGAGAGCTTACAAAATGCCCAGGAGGGTGAAAGCCATGGGCAGGAAAGAAAATTCCAACATGATCTTTTTTGCTTTGTAGGCCATTGAAAGACCTCCACAGATGTTACATCCAGACGTTGAGTTGGCATATTTTTATTTAACTTTTTTTTTTTGGTAAATACATGAATTCCAAATTCTGTAATGCATTAGAACCATGGGGTCTGGGGAATCAGTGAGCGTCTACATCCAGCCCTTTTTCAGAGGTTCCCCCCTTTCCTGTCTGGCCATTGCCTTTCTACCCTGTCATTCATGTTGGGGCCTTTTTATGTTTTTTTTTTTTTTGATGCATTTCATAAGAGGGATGCCTATCTATAGTCGGTCTTTTGTGCTTGGTTCATCTCACTCAGCATTATTGACTCTAGGTGGCCCCAGCATTCAGGAGGCTGAGGCAGGCAGTTGGCGAGTTTCTAGGCCAGTGTCTGGGCTACATCATGTGCTTGAGTCCAATCTGAGCTACATTAAATATAACCATGTATTAAAAAAAGAGGTAAAGATATTTTTGATATGTTAAACAGATTTGTCATTAGTATACAGTCACCACAATAAGTAATGAAGTTCTTTCCTTTTTTCAAAGTTCTTTTTTTTTCTGTTTGTTTGTTTGTTTGAAATAGGGTCTTGCTCTGTGGTCCAGGCTGGTCCTGAACTCACTATGGGGTCCAGGTTGGCCTTGAACTCATTACAATCCTCCCGTCTCAGCCTCCCAAGTGCTGGGATTACAGGTGTGCACCATCATGCCTGGCTTACGTGGTGCTGGGGAATCGAACTCGGGTACTTAGCACTGGACATAGCAGTTGCTACACAACCGCTGAACCATTTCTCCAGCCCCAGAGCCATTTTTAAAATATTACAATTACTCTTTGGTCCTTTATAAAGCCAACATCTTAGAGGGGAGCCAACAGGACTCCCAAGAGATAAAGCAGATCATGGGCAAAAAGCTGCTTCCCAGCTGGAGCGCAGCGGGGACAGACAGCCACATTTTCAAAATGCTGAGAGAAGAGAACTTTGAAACCAGAAGTTTTACCTCTAGCTGTCCTGTGGCATAAGCACTAGGCTAAAATAAATATTTATTCAAGCTTGCACAGTAGTGTTGCCACATAAAGACCTTTGAGGCCTCTTCGAAAGTAGAACACAGAGCAGGAAACCCGTGAATCCAGGAGACAGCAACGAGGTGGGGCAGTGGAGGTGAGTACGTGCCTCGGGTGAACCTCTGTTAATGTCTTGGCAGATGGGGACCTGTCCCTGCTGCAGACATGGCTGACTGGAGACGTAGAGTCAGGCGGGCTCTGACTTGGTAATCACAGACATCTACGATAATGTCACAAAGGTAAAACTTAATGTCCCTCACACGCTCCCCCCATTAGGAATTCAAGCTAATTCAAAGGGCTCATGGGAAAAACAAGTTCAACAAATTGTTAATGCAGGGATAAATTCTGTGTGCTTTCCCCCAGCAGGTCTTTGGCTGTTGTTTAGTCAATTAAGTGTATATTTGACTTATGCCCCAGCAGTTCTACTCCAAAGTCTATAAACTCAGGCATGCCAGCACTCTGGGAGGCTGAGGCAGGAGGATCTGCAAGTTTGAGCCCAGCCTGGGCACCTTAGTGACTTCATGAGGGCCTGTCTCAAAATCAAAAGTGAAAAATGAGTTAAGGATGTAGCTCAGCGTGAAGGCCCTGGGCTCAAGCCCTAGGACCATGCACACACACAAACACACACATCGTCATTAAGGAGATGGGTAAGACAACTATAGTATTTAGTGGAATGCTATGCAGTGGTCAGAAATAATAATACTGGGCTTCTCTCTAGCAATGCTTGTGTATGTTCCGTGAGAAAAGTAAAGAGCCACTGGTGTTATACTGCGTAAAATGCATGGCAAGCTCTCTCTGATAAGGTGACCTTGGGGCTGAGGCTTGCTTTAACAGGAGGAGCAAAACTATGGCTCTGCAGTGAGAATTCCAGGTAAGAATCATATGTGTAAAGGTCCTGGGGTGAGTGTATGGTTGGCATGCTGAGGAACATGGAAAAACGCCAGGATGGGGGTGGCAATGGAGTGACAGAGGGCTCATACAGGTGAGAGAGCACGGTGGCTGAGGTCACACAGATCATCGGCCGCCACAGCCTGTTCACCTCTTGGAAATGCTGAGGAGTTTGCTTGGAATGAAACGAGATTTCAGTAGAGGCTTTTTAGTAGAAACAATGGGTTTTTCTTCTTAGAGGATCAGCGCGGTATTGTGCAGAGGCAAGGCTAGACACTGGGAGAGTTGTTCAGAGGCTGTGGCAGTGGTACAGCCGGTGACAATGACTTGGAATAAGGTGGCAGAAGTGACTGGAAAAGGAAAATGAAAAGGCTCAAGAGGAGATCTTCCAGGCCTGCAGGGTCGAGACCCCGTTAGACACTGCATTGTCAGAGGTGCTAACTATTATGCCCAGATTGCACAATTCCCAAAGACCTCCAGGAGACTGAGCATGCATGCAAAAGCAAAGAGCCTTTATTCGAGCTTAAGCTCAGGCTCTCAGACGTCACCAACACAGTGGATCCGTGCAGAGGGCCTCCAGGCGTTGTGAAGCAGGGTTGCTATGGGGTAGGGGAAGGGCTGGTGACAGTGAGCACGATGCAGGTGTAGCGTGTGATCCCAGGTAAGAATTACAATCACAAAGCACTCACGATAACAAAACTGGCCATTCGGAATCTGTGGGGTATTTGCTACATCTGGAGGGAACCAATCATGCTTTTTGAGAATCAGGTGAGTTTACAAGGCCATGTGGGGTATAAACTGAAACTCAGACCTATTAACTTTTCTAAGGGCCTGCAGCCTGTACTTTGTTTAGCCTGGGTCTTTCACTAACCATACGTGACTACATTAAGATAACAATATTTGTTCTTCAGAAGAGTTAAAGGGGGGGGTGCAAGTTATTTTTTTGAGACAGCATCCCACTAAGTTGTTAAAGTGCCCAGACTGGGCTTGAATTTATAGTTCTCCTGCCTCAGCCTCTCCAAGTGCTGGGATTACAGGCCTGAACCTCCAGGCCCAGAGAATGATTCAGGTTTAAAATACAGCACACAGGGCATAGCACAGTGGTTAGAGCATTTGCCCAGCAGGTGCAAGGCCTTGAGTTTGATTCCCCAGAACCACATAAATTGGATGTGGTGGCCTATGCCTGCAACCCAACCATTTGAGAGACCAAGGAAGGAGGACTGCTTGAGTCCAAGGCCAGCCTGGGCTGCATAGTGAATTTAGGACCTGCCTGGACTACAGAACAAGACCCTGTCTCAAATAGATAGGTAGATAGATAGATAGATAGATAGATAGATAGATAGATAGATAGATAGATAGATAGATAGATTAGCAGACAATATACTCATGGGGAGTGTGAGGGAACCAGAAAATCAAAGCGGTCCCTGGGGGTGTGGCCTTTCCAACTGAGAGGATGGGGTGGCTTCCACTGAGTGGAAAAGCCTGAGGGAGGAGGGGCTCAGGTGGGAAAAATATGTGGTTGGCTTCGGCTATTCTGAGATTCCAAGTCATCTGTCAGCCATCTTTGGCTAAATTTATTCTCTTTCCCTCTCTCTCGCTATTTTCTCTCCCTCTCTCTCTCTCATCCAGCTCAGGACCTATGTACCAAGTTAGGTCTCTAGGACACTTTTCAGTTTTGATTTTTGAGATGGGGAATCTCACTAAGTTGCCCAAGCTGGGCTTGAACTTGTGATCCTCCTGCCTCAGGCTCTCAGAACAGATTATAGAACCACCAGACCACCACGGCCCAGGCTGGCCTTGAACTCAGAACAATCCTTCTGCCTCAGCCTCCTGAGTGCTGAGATTATGATTATAGGTGTGTGCCACCATGCCCAGCAAGTATGTGGTGCTAGGGGATTCAAACCCGCGGCCTCACGCTTCCTAAGCAAAGGGCTGTAATCACTTGAGCTACACCCCAGCACCTTTCCTTCCTTCCTTCCTCTCTCCCTCCCTCCGTCCTGGCGCTGGGCATAGAGCCTGAGGTGTCACACGCACCAGGCATGTGCTCTGCTATTGCACTATTACCTCCAGCCCGTGCGCAATTTTTTTTTTTTCAAAGAATGAAACCGCACACGGAGGCAAGGTGTAGAAAGGGCCCGTGTTTAGACACCAAGGACAAAGGGGTAAACCCGAAGGAGGGCCCAAATGGAGTCGCCCGGCATACAGGTCTGGTGAGGCCGCCTGGAGCTTTAGCGTATGGACCATACCTACACCCAGGGGCAGATGAGTTACCAAGGCGCTGGTGTAGATGGCAGGGAAGTCTGAGACCAAACCCTTAGCTAGAGGTCGGGATGACGGTGAAGGGACAAGGAGAGAAACTAGAAAGGACCAGCGGTGAGGTCGGAGGAGGCCCGAGAGGCCAGGCTGGAGAGGAGGGCGGGAGGCGGTGCCAGGTCCGCCGAGCAGGTGAGTGGGAGATGGCGGGGGAGACGGATCCGGCCGGGGCACCTGGAAGCCCGCGGGGTGAGAGCCTGCCGGGAGAGGGCGCCAGAGAGTCAGAAAGAATTGGCTGTAGCCGCAGACAGCGCTGTTCAGAAAAGCAGAGGTGGGCAGGCCTGCAAAGGACCTCGTGGTCCACAGGGGTTTGGCTTGCGTGCTTTTATTTATTTATTTATTTACTTACTTACTTATTTTCCTTTTATTTTATTTTTGAGACAGAATCTCACTCTGTAGCCCAGGCTGGTCCTGAACTCACTATGGAGCCCAGGCTGGCCTTGGACTCAGGGCAATCCTCCTGTCTCAGCCTCCCGAGTGCTGGGATTATAGGCGTGCGCCACCATACTCAGTCTATGTGGTGCTGGGGACTCGAACTCGGGTACTTAGTGCTTGCTAGGCAAGCGCTTTAACTGCTGAGCCATTCCTCCAGCCCTTGCATGCTTTTATTATTTATTTATTTTTTATTTTGAGACAGGATCTTGCTCTGTAGCCCAGGCTGGTCCTGAACTAACTGTGTAGCCCAGGATGGCCTTGGGCTTGGGACAGTCCTTCTGCCTCAGATTCCCAAGTGCTGGGATTACAGGCGTGCGCTGCCAGGACCAGCTTTATGAGGTGCTAGGGAATCAAACTCAGGGCCTTGCGCGTGCAAGGCCAGCGCTTTAACCACACTGTCATTCTTCCTGGAAGATTTTATATTTTTCTGAGTTAAGGCACATTAGCATCCTGTAAGAGCATGGCGGGGAGCGGGAGGGGGGGGGTGCGGAGAAAGTCATTCCAGAGATTGAATTGAATCCAGCAGAAACCCTCCAGATAATACCTGAGTTGCATTCAGATGGACAAAGAGGGCTTGGTCACTCCGGAGCCCCAAAGGTCAGCCTTGTTTCTACCTGCTTCTCACACAGCCAGACAGACTGCCAGAGCCGGGGACAGCAGATCTGCTGAACCCCAGCAGTCTGCATCCTTGCCAGGACATTCTCAGCGAAGGGGCTGGTGTCTCTGCACAAAGAGCTCCAGAGTTGAGACAATGGCCCTGCTGTGCTCTCCCATCCAGTGGGCCTGAGACGATTCCTGGAGACATTTTTGTTAGGTTACTATACACCCACAAATAGCTACTTAGAGAAGGGAAAAGAACAGAGCTTGACAATTAGGGGACCATTTAGGACAGGCATTTAAAAACTAACAGATGCGCAGACTCGCCTGCTACTCCTGGCAATAGACCCTAAATTGTTCTCTCAGCCTCCACTGTCTCCCACTCAATCCACTCTGCACAGTGAGGGGGATTAATTTCCTTTAAGTGCATATCTAGTGGTGTCACCGCCCTACTCAAGGACTCCCGATGGCTCCTCATCGCCTTGGAAGTGGCTAAGCTTGCTAGGAGGAGACTCTTTTCTCTCTCTGGCCGCCCGCTATGCTGTCCTTGGGGCCTGGCTGACGCTCTTCCTTCTGCAGAGAGCTTTTCTTTATCTCCCCAACCCCAGTCCCCCCTCACTCACTCCTATTCAGTCTTTCACTCTTAGTTTAGACATTTCTTCTGCAGAGCCATTGGTGATATCCCTTTCGTACCCATGAGCCTCCAGGCTGAAATTATTAATAGATGCCTCAGCAAGAAATGTATTTACCAAGCACCTTGAACTTCTTCCTATAACAAACCCACAGGCAATCTCCTGCCTCAGCTTCCCAAGTGCTGGGATTACAGATGTGCACCACCATGCCTAGTTTAAGTGGTGCTCGGAAATCAAACCCAGAGCCTTGTGCTTGCTAGGTGAGCACTTTAACAGCTCAGCTATGCCTCAAGCTCACAGGTAAGAAATTCTGATAGGTCAGAGAACACGTCTATCTGTTTTTAGCCCCAATGCCTGGTGTGTATTTGTGAAAGTGAGCAAGAAAGTTTCCGTGAACTAAGTGTTCTTTTGATCCTGGGGTCTCTGCTGTAATTCTGATCAGTGACATTCCTTTCCAAAGTACACATATGTAGTCAGTGTAGGACAGGTACCCAACAAGCGGGGCTGGGTCAACTGGACATTTATATGGAAAAAAGGGATCTTGGACTCTACCTCACATTACACGCTTCCCCAAATCAATTTCATGTGGATAGTTTATCCAAATGAAAAAAAGAAGTGAAAGAATATGACCTTTGGGAGAGAACATACACTAATGACAAAAGAAAACACTGCTTCAAATGTCATCTTTTATGAAATTACTCCTCAGAGTCTTTCAGTTGTCCGGGCTGACCTTGAACTCACAGGCTCCTGAGTAGCTGAGAACAGAGGTGTGTACCACCACATCCAGCCTTTACACCAAACCATGCCCCCAGCATCACCCTCTACCCCAACCCACATTTCCTTTTTCTTTTCTGAGACAGGTCTCACCAAATTGCTAAATTCTAGGCTTGACTTGAACTTGTGATTCTGCTGTCTCAGCTACCTAGAATGCTGGGAACTCAGGCCTGGCTTCTTGCCGCTTCCTGAATCAGTGGGGAAGTCCTCTTTTGATCTTTACACGGTGTGATTTAAAAAGAAAACAGTGAATGCCGTGGCAGAGTGCCATCCCAGGGAAATGTAGGCTGGTAGAATCATTATGGAGTGTCCTCATCCAAGTTTCTCCACTAGGATCTGGAACCAGGAGACTTCCAGCTCTTTCCCAAAGTCAAAATGCCCTTGAAAGGTAAACATTTTGAACCAACTCAGAATACTGAGGCAGCCTCCAAGGTGCAGCTAAATTCCTCCCGGCTCACCAGAATGTTCACAGTAGCCGTACCTGTTGCAGATCCAAACTGGAAACAGATGCACAGACGTTCCACAGTAGCGTGGATCACAGCAGTAGTAGGAAGGGAGATTCTACCACACCGGAAGGAGCGCTTTCCAGCTACACGCGGCTGTAGATACGAACACCACAAACGCAATGTTGTGAGAAAGGATCCAGAAGCTGAGGAGTTGGCACCGGATTATTCAATTAAGGACGCGTTTGTTCGATGATGGTGGAAGTCAGGGGAGTGGGTACCCTCGGTGGGAGAACAGGGCAGAGGAGTAAGAGGGAGGCCTCAGGGTGCGTGAGGTTTCATTTCTTTGTGTTAGTTATATAGATGTGGTCAGTTTGTCAAAAATTTTAAAGCTAGGCTGGTTTATGTGGTGCTGGAGAAATGAACGCAGGGCCTTTGCACTTGCTAGGCAAGTTCTATAACAGCTGTGCTGTTCCCCTGGGTTTTGGTTTGAGACAGGGTCTTGTTCCATAGCCCAGGCTGGTCCTGAATTCACTATGAAGTCCAGGCTGGCCTTGAATTTACAGTAATTCTCCTGCCTCACCCTCCCATTTGCTGCGATTACAGGCATGTGCCACCACACACCCAGTTTATGTGGTGCTGGGGAATTGAACTCAGGGCCTTGTGCTTGCTAGGAAGCGTTTTAACCACTGTGCCATTCCTCCAGCCCCTTATGTTGTACTTTATTGGACAAAAATTTTACTTAGAAAACTTCTGCCTATTCTCCCAGATTCTTTTAAATGCTCCTTCATTAACATTTACAGAGTCAAGCTGGGCATGGTGGTACGTCAGTAGTCCCAGCACTCGGGAGGCTGAGGCAGGACGATTGTCATGGGCTACATAGTGAGTTCAGGGCCAGCCTGAATTAAAGAGCAAGATTCTGTCTCAAACAATCAAACAATTCAGAGTCACAAAGCGGCCTCTGTCATCAAAGGCAATTCTGTTTCCTCCATGATTCTGCAGCACTTTGCGGAGTCCTGATGACTTGGCTTCGTCGTACAGCATCTGCGTGGGAGGAGCAGGAGCTTCGGAGCCCTGGGTTCCAGTCCCACTGCTTCCCCAAGGTGACCCTGACTCGTCTCCCACACCGTGTGGCTCATAGCTCTATGCAGCAGGAAGGGGTTTGGCTGATCTGAACTCACTGTGGAGCCCAGATTAGCCTTGGGCTTGTGATAATCTTCCTGCCTCAGCCTCCCGAGTGCTGGGATTACAGCAGCGCCACCACGCACCACCATGGTGCTAGGGAATTGAACCCCGGGCCTTGCACTCGCTGGGGAAGTACTTAACTGCTGTGCAATTCCTTTATCCCCCTTCTTGAGAATATGAATCCTGCTGGCATGCGCAGGAATGTGTCTGCCCCTAAGAACCCTCCCCATATGCATATGCATAAGCCTCTCAGATAAAGTCTCACCCCCTTTATATGTTCAAACAAGGTGCCATCTTGGAAGACGACCTCCTACTGCAGGTACTACATTTTCCTGCTGCACTCTTGGGGTACCACTTGTGTTCTTGGGGTTCACTCACTAGGGACTGAGCCCACTGCATTCAGATATTCTCTGGGGTGTAAAAGGCCTACCATATGCCCGGTAGAATAGAAACCTGTAGTTTATAACAAATATCATTTTTGGTGATTTGGGGTTCTGATGTCTTATAGGATCCCAGAGAGTCCCAAATCCTGGTGTCTGTGTCTCATGTTTAACAGTAGACTGAAATATAATCTTGTCATATTTGAGCAGTTAAGTCTGTCTCATAGGAAGGTTAGCCACACCCCTCCATGGCCCTCAGCCCTCAGGAGTGATAACGAGGCCAGGGAAGGCGCGGGGGCTCCCACAGGACCCTGCTTATCTCACTGGGGAAAGAACACTTAGAAAAGGTGCATGTTAGCTCTACACTCCACCGAAGTCAACTCCACACACATTTGGTTTAAACCTCTTTTATTTTTCAACATTTTTCTTGAAGCATTTAATATATTTTACTGATACAGTGGCCCAGGGAGGGTGCATCTGTTTAGAAAGGCACCTGGTGAGAGAGGAAATCACAATGACTGTGCTGTACAGCCCCTGCCACGGAGGCGGGCGGCCGAGCCCTGAAGCACAGGACCCTAGCTGCACGCATCCAGCGGCCACCCAGGAGCCCTTCCGGGGTGTTCATCATGTTACCTTCATTAGTAGAAAATGAGACGTGAACATCCTTCCATTTGCCTCGCCCTCCATGCCCCACTTCCCCCATCTAGAACATACACTGGAGAAGACCCCTCAGGGATCTTACTGCGGGCAGGAGTCAAGTTTCAGGACTGGAACATTTCAAACAATTTTAGAAAAATGTGCAAAGTCAGAAAACGTTCAGGAGGGCAGTGACATGGCTTTGCCCTGGTCCCCACCACCCGCCCCCCCCTCCCCCCCATGCTCCGTGAGCCTGAGCACTAGGGAAATCCATGAGCAGGAATTCCCAGAGCTTGGATGGACGGAGACACGGCTCCTGGGCTGTGATCACGGAAGCCCAGGGGATGTCACCCAAGTGGCCTTGTCACCTCTTTCAGCCTGGATGCCAGATCTCTGAGCTCCACACTAGCACATGGACAGGCCTGTTCCTGAGTTCACGAATCTGCACTTTATTGGCCTGGGACAGCAGAGTAGCACAGCCCAAAGGTGGACCAGAGCCACCTGCTTTTGTGTCTTGTCTTTGCAACTTATCAACTGTGCGACTGGGCAAGTACCGACTCTCCTTGAGTCAGAAATTCTCGTCTGTGAGTGGAAAAAAAAAATACCTCCAGGGTTATGTGGAAAATTAAATTCTACAAAATAATTCATGTGAATGCCCTTCCAGAGCTCCCAGGTGGGCATTTAAACACTGAAGGGAGGAATGATGGTGGAGGAGGAAAAATTTGCCAATATGTTTTCAAAGTTAGTTATTACAAGGGAGTTTGTTTTTGCCTTTACTCTGAGCTACAGCCGAAAAGCTTTTTAAAAAGATTTTTTGTTCCTCTGGAGACAGAGTCTAAGGTGTTAAGTTGCCCAGGCTGGGCATGAACTCTTGATTCTCCTGCCTCAGCCTCCTAGAGTGGTTAGAGGTTTGCTCTACCACACCCAGCTGGAAGTATCCTTCAGTGGGATGAGCGAGCTGTGGGACCTGGATCAGGCCCCTTATCTCCCTCAGTTGCCCCTCAAAACAGATTTCTGAACTCAAGGGGACTCTAGAATGGGAGCTTACATGCCAGTGTGTCACCTTCTATGATAGGATAAAGATGGACTAGTTGTGTAACAGATGCTATCTATTGTAAGATGTAGGATGCCATCAAACCAAAACAGGTTTGTGAGACAGAATTAAAAAAAAAAGAAATACAACTATATTAACAGACCCATCAACTGTAAAACATGTTCTGACCACAGAATCACTAGAATGTAATCAAGCATGTATCTAGCAATTAAAGAAATGTCACCATTAATAATAACCATGCTGGTTCCCGTTTCCTGAGCACCTCTGGGTACTGGGCACCATACTCAAGCTGCTTCATGAAGGCCTTGACTCGTAGAATGACCCCCCCCCCCCCCCCGAGGCATGTCTTGCCATTGCCACTCCATGGCTAGGAAACCAGAAGTGGAAAGGTTGAGTCACTTCACCAAGGCCACACCAGAAAACAGGGCTTAGGAGGCAAGTCTTAATTTCAAACTATTTCCTTTAGCAGTGGGTCAACCTCCAGCCTAAGGGTCAGAGAGCAGCTCTGCACAGAGAACTCATCTGTGACCACATCTAGAGTTTTGGTGAAGTGGCCAGGAACGACAGTTGCAACGCCATCAATCTCCAAATACTGGTCTCGGGAGGTAAACATTTAAGAGGACAGTCAGGGCTGCTTAGAATTCAAATAAAGCAGAGCCAAGGAATAAGACTGCCCACCCAGAGGGGCAGGAGGAGCCGTGACCTGGCACCAGGATAGAATCGCTTCAGGCTCGGGGGGAATGCAGCAAGTTCCTGTTCCTCAAGGTCACCTTGTACCTTCTAACAATGTTTTACTAGGAAGAAGAAATCTTTTTTAAAAATCATTTTTCTTGTAATCTTTCTTAAAGGGGGAAGGGGGCATGTTGACCAATCAGTGTGAGCTAGCTAGCAGGCGAGTAGTACTAGAACAGGTTATCAATTAACAAGGTGGGATTTTGGTTAGTCCAAGTGAGTTCCCCTGATTACGGGACTGAGTATTTGCTGGGGATGTGGCACTTAATCTGAGAGGATTCCAGCGGCAGGCCTTGTGTGGCACTCTCGGGAGCTTTCCCTGACCCCCAGCTCCTGAGCACAAGAGTCAGGGCTACGTGCCTGCTGCCTGCCGGCTTCTCTTTCTAGCTAAGGTCTTTCTGGGGAGACGGCCAAACCCAAGGCAGCAGATTCTCACCATAGCTTTGCCTCATCCGGTGACCATAGATGTCCCACAGCTCTATGACAGGCGGCAGCAGGGACACGGAGGTTAAGGATTGCCTGAAGCTGCAGGGAGCCGGCCTGAGCAGATGGGACTCAGAGGGCAGCTGCCACAGAGGTGTGCTTCCGGTCGTGCCTCTGGAGAAAGCTCTTTGGACAGAGGCGAAGACGGCACCAGGGCAGGGGTCACCGCGACTCCGTGTGGACATCCACGGGGCTGAAGGTCACCGCTGCGGGCTGTTGGCTGCTGCTGCTGTGTGGGTCCGTGGCAGAAGGAGCAGCTGGCTTGGGATTCTTGGGCTCCAGCTCCCGCCTCATCCTCATCTTCCTGCAATGAGAGACACACAGGGTTGAGGCTTCTCACAAAGAGGCCACCACGCGCTCACATTGCTTGATCGTCAGCCACAGGATTTTACAACTGGAAGAAATTCAGACATCAGCTAGTTTGACCCTGCAATCTTTTGTTGAACTTAGATTAGATATTTAATTTTTTCTGAGACAGTCTTGCTCTGTAGTTGATGCTGGTCCTGAACTCATTATAGAGCCCAGACAGGCTTCAGACTCACGGCAATCCTTCTGCCTCATCCTCCCGAGTGCTAGGATTACAAGTGTACAACATCACTCTCACCTAATGCAGTGCTGGGAAATCAAACTCAGGGCCTTGCGCTTGCTAGGCAAGCGCTCTAACTGCCGTTATAGCTGTGGTGTTCTTCTGTCTCGTATGCATAGTTTCCTATTTGCGTGGTTGTTTTGGGGACGGAACCCATCCCATCCCCAGCCCTTTTGAGAGAGAGAGAGTGTGCGTGCGTGCGTGCGTGCGTGCGTGCGTGCGTGTGTGTGTGTGTGTGTGTGACTGAGGATGGAATCCAGGGCCGGCTGAGCTACACTGAGCTGCATTTCCAGCCTCCCTCCTCCCATTTAAAAGAATTGTTTTGAGATGGAGTCTCAAAATTGATTAAATTTTCTAGTCTGAGCTCAAAATTGCTATCCTCCTCCTCAGCCTAATCTCAGAGTACTGAGATTACAGGGCCATACCACCAGATCTATAATGAAAAAATCAATCTGGTATGGGCCTATAATCTCAGTATGAAGGGCTAGGGCAGATTTCAGTGGTTAACAGTGCTTCACTAGCTGGGGTTTGATACCCCAGCACCACATAAGCCAGCAGTGGTGATACACACCTGTCATCCCAGCACGTGGGAGGCTGAGGCAGGAAGCCTGCTATGAGCTTAAGGCCAGCTGGGCTACATAGTGAGTTCAGGACCAGCTTGTACTACAGAGCAAGAACCTGTCTCAAAAATAAACCAACAAAAAACCTTTTGAGACAAGGTCTTGCTAGGCTTCCTAGGCTGGCCTTGAACTTCCGATCCTCCTGTCTCAGCTTCCCAAGTAGCTGAGATCACAGACACAGGCCAGCATGTCCAGTACATACAGAATTTTTAAAAACTGTGAACCATTTGCAAGCTAGATGCAGACATCATGGCCTTCACCCTACATCAACTCCTGAGAGAAAGTGCATTCCCAATGCAATGATCACACTTGGAGATCTTTTTTTTTTTTTTTTTAAATAGATGACAGAATTGAAATGGAAGATAAAAAAACCTGCCAGGTTTTGACAGACCAAAGACTGAGCCCAGGCCTCAATTCCCAGCGCAGGCATCAGTGTCAGTAGCAAGCTTTCCACCCAGATTCCAGCCCACGAAAGGGCTGTGCAGGGCTCCCACAACATTGTTGAGAAACGAAGGGATAGGGTGCCACTTCCTGGTAATACCCAAATGGTGATACCCTAAGGATTTTTAAAAATACTGCTTAATGTTAGTGTTAATAATGCTATTATTACATGCAATGTGGAGAGTATCTTCCTGGAAACCAAATGGACTGGAATGCCAGCTCCGCCAGTCAGGGCTGAGCGGCCCTCTGGCATGTGGCTTACTCCTCCCGCACCTGTGTCCACACCGAGGCGACTGGGCACCCGTACCTGTTGTACATCTTCAGTAGGATCAGAACTGCAGCGAAGACGACGATGACGACGACCACAATGGCAGCAATGATGGCGCCGGAGCCTGCCGAGAAGCGGGGAGTTGCCATGGTGAGGGTCAGGCTGCCATGCGGCGGGGAGGGACCCACGGGGCAGCTGACAGCCACAGGGAGTCAAGGAAAGGAGAACAGGTAGGGGTCACATCCTGGGACAATCACTGCTGATCTCAGGCCAGGATCACCCGGAACCCCAGATACCATCTAGCAAACTCTGCCCCCTTTATTTTGAGGCAGGGTCTTGCTCCAAAGTCCAAGCTGGTCCTGAACTCACTATGTAGCTCAGGCTGGCCTCAAACTCACAGCAATCCTCCTGCCTCAGCCTCCTGACTGCTGGGATTACAGATGTGCCAGCCCAGCCCAGTTTCAAACTTCTTGTGTGAAACACACAAGCAAAACACCTCCCCCTCTTTCTGATAATACAGAAGTAAAGTGTGATTGTTAAAGGTAATTTGGAAATATAAATACAACCAGGGAAAAGAAGAGAGTTCTGGTGAAGATCTCACTGCTGTAGGAATCATTTACACATTCACCAACGACTACATATGTGTATACGAAATTTCTATTAACATTAAAAAAACTTATTATATCTGAAAAAAATCCATCCTGAGAAAATATTCCTAAACATAGAAAAAAAAGCACTTGGCAAAAAATGTAAATTTGGTCTCTACACTGTTTTATAATAATCTCATAATCATTTTCCCTATAATTACATATTTTTCTTCATCTTTTTTTGTAGTGCTAAGGATTAAACCCAAGGCCTTGTGTATGCTAGGCAGGTGCTCTAGCACTAAGCTACAACCCCTCTTTGTGACTTTTATGATAGCTGCATAATATTCCATTGTTTGGGCATACCATAATCTGCTCTTCAATTCTCGATTGATAATAAGTATGTTATTTTCAATATTTTTGTTATTAATAATAAAGCTATGATAAAAGTCTTTGTAGCTCAGTGACAGTGCTTCAACCTCAGCTGGATATTCTCTGATAGGGAGCTGTGCTGTGCTGTGCACTGCACGAGTACCTGTGACCTCCACCCAGTAAATACTACCGACACCTTCCCCATCTCTCCCACTGCTTGTCCTACTACGACAACCAAAAATGTCATCAGATTGCCAAGTGACCCCCGGTGGTAGGGATGTCAAATAAACTGCAAAATACTCACTCACTTAAACTAGAATTATAGACAGACAATAAGTACATTTTTAAGTCCATCTCAAATATTGCACAATAAAGATTTATACCAAAAACTATCTGTTGTTGACCTTAAATTCCTATTTAGGTAGGTGTTTGGTATTTTAATTTGCGGACTCTGATAACCTCGCATCAGGGAACAAAGTTGTCTAGTGAAGAGCCACTGGTTTTGGTTAAGTGACCACCAAATTATCCCCATCTGGCCAACAGTCACTGTCTCCACCCTACACCTTCCCCTGGGGCTGTCTAGAGATGTACCAGGTGGCCCTCTGTCAGGCTGCCCACTCAGCAGGGAGCAGGGTGGCCAGGGGTACCTTAACCAAAAAGCTACCCTTCTGCGTCTCTGTGGGAGACAAGTCTCCTGCCATTATTCCGACTACCAGTTGGGGCCACAGCTGGAGCCATCTGTCCCTGCACATGGGGAAAACTGTTCCACGCACACAGATGTGTATGCAGGTACTGGCAGTGGTGGCAGACAGGGACCCAAATTTCCCCTTGTGCAACCTACCAGTTTCTGAATAGCTAGCTGCAAATTTTTTCACTCTGGGGACTCCGTATTCTTGGCAAATATCTCCCCAGACTAATGACTAGTATCTTCTTGCTTTACTTTTTCATAGTTGTTGTTTTGGGGATTGAATCCCCTTCACACGGAGCTACATCTCCAGCCCCTTTTTATTTTTATTTGGAGCCAGGGTCTCATGAAGTTGCTAAGCTGCCCAGGCTGGGCTCGAACTTGCAAACCTCTTGCCTCAGCCTCCCAGCGATCTGGGATTTCAGGCTTTTGCCACTGGACCATGGCTCCCCAAGACTAATTTCCAACCTCCACTCATTTACTCCTTTGACTGGCTAAAACAATAGGAAAGTAGGTACTTTTCAAGGTGACCTATTTAGAGACACCATTGTCCTCTACATCTTGTGACTGACTAATGAGAACAACAGTCAGTAGTAGCAATAACAACAAGAATGCTGCTGGGTGGGTGCGTGGGATGCACTGGCTAGTCCACACTCTTTACACGAATTATCTCTTTGGCTTTCCACAACCATTTATTGTGGCAGCTTCACCGATACCTCCATCTTATAGGCGAGAAAACTGAGGCCAGAGGAAAATAAAATCACGTGTTCAGGATCACCCAGGTAGCAACTGATAGAACCGGGACTGAGACCCAGCACTCAGTCCCTGAGCCCCAGCACTCAGTCCCTGAGCCCACGCTCTGGACCCCTGTACCATCCAGCCTCCCCCTCCTGCGGGCCACGCTGGTCTTACTCTTGTAGAGGAAGTCCTCCCCTCGCGTGGTCATGTTCAACGAGAAGAAGGTGCTGTCCCCCAGAGTGGTGGCTGTGGTCATCTCGATCCTGGGAAGAGCAAAGAAGACAGTTTGCAGTTTTCTTAAAACCAGAGTCAGCCTGTACACCCTCCACAATGTGTCTGCGGTTTTCATGTCTGGCTGACTTTGGAATATTCACACACACTTTTTTTTTTTTTTTTTGGTAACAGGTAAATATACAATGCCCTTTACTAACTACTAAAGGTATGTGGAGGGGTTAGATTTCTAAGGAACTTCTTTTTTTTACTGGCTTTTTTTTTTTTTTTTTTTTTTTTTTTTTTTTTTTTTTTTTTTTTTTTTTTTTTTTTTTTTTTTTCTGAGACAGGGTCTTACTCTGCAGCCCAGGCTGATCCTGAACTCATTATGGAGTTCAGGCTGGCCTTGAACTCAAGAAAATTCTCCTGCCTCAGCCTCTGGAGTGCTGGGATTACAGGCATGTGCCACCACGCCCCGTTTATGTGGGGCTGGGGAATTGAACTTGGGCACTCAGCGCTTGATGTAGCGCTGGCTAGGCAAGCACTTTAACCGCTGAGCCATTCCTCTAGCCCAGGAACTTCATTTTTCAAAGAAGCTTCAATTCATTCAATACTGTTCCTTTGATTTCTCCCATGTTTCATACAAAATGTCTAAATGAATGCAGAAGGGATGAGAGGTAAGCTACCACGGTTATTTTCTTTCTTCCATCCTTATCAGTGTATATACGTAATACACAATGGCTACACTGAGCTTGGGTGCTTTGGGCACATATATATCACGTCAACATTACAATCCTTCAGTGTTTCGAGGAATCTCCATTCTGCTTTCCGTAGCGCTTATACCAGTTTATAGTCCCACCAAATTGTAAAAGTTTCCTTTCCCTTGTGCCCTTAC
Source organism: Ctenodactylus gundi (assembly GCA_004027205.1). Lineage (NCBI taxonomy): Eukaryota > Metazoa > Chordata > Mammalia > Rodentia > Ctenodactylidae > Ctenodactylus > Ctenodactylus gundi. The sequence continues at coordinate 28,697 of PVKB01002684.1, read as the reverse complement.
CAGCATCTCCTGCTGTTTGAGTTCTGGATACAACCCGTTCTCCCTGGGGTAAGATGGCACCTCTATGTTGTTTTGATTTGTGTTTCTCTAATTGCTAAGGATGTTGAACATTTTTTTCATGTATTTGCTGGCCAATCATACTTCTTGACTGAGAACTATCTATTCATTCCAGTTGCCCATTTTTTATTTGGGTCTTTGATTTTACACTGTTTTAACTGATGGAACTGGAATCCCCAAAGCTACATGAAGTTTCAGATTTTCCTGACAGAATTTAACCCAGGATATCAACATTTTATTCTGAGGGGCCTTTCTTCACCCAGCAACAATGTCTCAAATGGTTTCTGCTTTCAAAAGCTTTAATATCTATCAAAGGAAGCAAAAATAAGAATGGAAGAGAAAGAAAGAGACAGAGAGAGAATGAGAGAAGTGAGCCAGAAGTGTAGCTTATCAGTTAAAGCGCTTGCCTAGCAAGCCCAAGGACCTGGGTTCCATTCCCCAGCACCACATAAACCAAGCATGATAGTGCAAGCCTGTAATCCCAGCTCTTAGGAAGCTGAGGCAGGAAGACTGCTGTGTGTTTGAGGCCAGTCTGGATTACTACAGAGTAAGATCCTGTCCAAAAAAGAAAGAAAAAAAAAAAAAGAAAGGAAGAGATGAAAAAATTAGCTATAACCACTAACCAATCAATGACACGAACCGTTGGGCAAAGAATAACTTACTAGACAAGATACATCTGAAAAAAGCCTTGAAAGATGGACCTCATTTGAAGAGGGAAGAGGACGAATGCACGCTGAGCCCCCACCATGTGCCACCTGGGAACCTCCCCCATCCCCTTACTCAACCCTCTCAAGCCTTGAAAAGTGGCAGCCATCCACATTTTGCTAGTGAGTGAGCTGATGCACAGCGGCTGGGGAACAATTTGACCCCAGTGACACGGCCAGGAAGAGAGAGACTTAGGGTCCACCACACTGAGTGTATAATGTGTCTCCTCCACCCCTCACACCACAAGGACTCAAAAGTCACAATTCTAAACTGGGCACAGTTATGTGCATCTGGGTTCCTGGCACTCAGGAGGGGGTGGTGGGAGGCCTGTCTGAGTTCAGGAGTTTGGGCAACCGTAACAAGACCCTGTCCTGCCTTCAGCCCCAGGAAAAAGTCACAACCCTACCACGACGCTGACCTGGAGGTTGTGAACCAGGAAGTGCACGGTTAATGCGGTGTCACATCAATACAGGGAAGTGCTTAGGTCCTTCACCAAGAATTGCAGTAAACACAATGACAATTGTAAATCATTGGCCTGGACTACAGGGATGAAAGGAAAAGATCTATTGATCTATTTTTGCGGTGGGGGTCTTGCTGTGTTGCCGAGGCTTCTAACTCTCAGGTTCAAATGATCCTTTTGCCTCAGCCTCCACAGTACTTGGAACTAGAGACGTGTTGTATCTCTGTGGTGTACTACACACGTGGCTAACACCCCATTAAAACACACAAGGCTAAAACCCAGTTTTGTTTCCCTGTTTCACAGAGGCTCTTTTTTACCATAAATACCCATGACTGGGAGGCTCAGGAAGAATCTGTACCAAGAGGGTTATGCCGGCCTGGCTGTACCTCTAACAGGCTGTGAAGGCTTCAGCGTGGCCGCACCATCTTCTGGAGAAGAGATATTCTATACATTTAACAAGAATGGCAGACATGTATTTTCTTTTTAAAGTAAGAATTTTTGAAAATATGAATATTAATACAACAGCCCATGTACCTACCATTTGGATTTAATATTATTTATAGATATATTTTAAGTTTTAAGCTGTTTTGGGGGGGGTCAATGGGAGGGTACCTAGGGCCTCGGCACCGAGCTACATACCCAGTCTCACCAAGTTGTCCGAGTTGGGCTCTAACTTGCAATCCTCCTGCCTCCGTCTCCCAGAGTGCTGGGATTACTGGCTCAGAAGCTTGGAATATAGTTTAATAAATTTGTTATAAGGCTTCTGTTAGTTGGTGGGCTTTTATTTCCGAAGTGCACTATTTGTGTTGGGTAAGTGTATAACAGCGTGGGGGCACTACAGGTTTGATTGAGCCACTGGGGGGGGGGTGTTTCAAGCAATAATCAAGCTCCCCACCCAAGTGTCTCTATTTGGCAGAGAAAGCCCTTCCGTGGTGTCCCGCCCTGCTTCCCTCCCGTGACTTATCGCCGCGACCTCTGCCCATCTGCCATGACAGCAGCTCACTGCGTCTTCTCCACCTTGCGTCCCAGGCTGCCTGGGCTTTGGCCCCTCATTCTCCACAGCACACGTCCAGAGCACCCCTGACCCTGGGTTCAGCCTCTCTCTCTCCTACGGAAACAGGATCCAACATCCCACCTGAAACATTTGGAGGGCTCTGGTGGCTGTGATCTGCCCCAGGGCACCCTACTGCACCCTTGCCTCTCAAAACGGCCCTTACTGTCCGCGCCCTGTTGATCCATGGGATGGGTGGTGGTACCTTCACCTTCTCTGCGTCCTCCGCAACGTTTCTCCCCAGCTCTTGTCTGTCTTTCCAAAGAGCCGATCCTCAGGCCTCCCGTGGCTCAGGGCCCAGCCGGTAGACCCACGGTTCTTCCTCACCTCTCCAAACTTGCAAACCTGTTTTCCTGCCTGGACTTCCGGCTTTTCCGCTTGGGTTTCCGGTCCTCCTGCCTCGGCTTCCGGTCTCCCCACCGCCTTCATGGGCCCGTCCGGCTGGGTTCCACGGCTCCCCACAAAATGCACACAGCGTTCAAGACTGAGCCAGTGCCTCCTCGGGAAGACTCCCCCGACGGACAGAGATAGCGATTCTGTCCTCTGCCATTCTCGGTGGCGCCCCGCAGGAATTGCCACCGTGGCGTGTTTCACAGTCACTTTGTCTTGCAGCCCACTGCCAGGTCCTGAAGGTAGAGACTGTTTCTGGTTCTCCATATCCTTCCATATCCCCCAGATAAAGTGTCTGGGTCTTCTCAGTGGACCGACCTGAGCAAGGAATTGAATTCCCTTTGCTCTGTGAAATGGGGATGGGGCTTTTTCCAAGGGAGCCGAGGGTGGCAGGCAAAGTGTGCAGTGTTCTTAGGCACTCAACAATGGCAGAGCTGGCCATTTTTCTGGGGACCGTGGAGCTCAAACAAGGAAAATCCTTTCTATAAAAATCAGTGTGGGTAAACAGGAGAATTTGGAATGGAAACCCCCCCTACTCCCCACACCCAGGAGAGACGCTGCCCTCAGATTGTCCATTCCAGCAGGCAAAGGGACTTAGGATGCATTTGCCTCCATCTCTGCCTCCATCCCCTCCAATACCAGGGTGAGAAGACTCACCAGTGATGTTTTCTTACACTTCCTTTTAAAACAGAAATGCAAGTAAGTCGCCACTAATCTAGGGTCACTTAGTGAGACAGAAAGATGCAGAATGATCTTTGGAGTACCCAAGCAGTGCCCAGGATACACCCACTGTGAAGCCCATGCATAAAAATAACAGAAGCCACCATTCAAATTAGCGCCAGTCCCTTGCACCAGATCTTTCTTATCCATGCGCTGATTTTGTAAGCAAAATGCCCACCTGAAACTTGGAGCCACAGAGCTCCCCATGCATCCCACAGGTTGCAGGCTGCTGTTCGAACCTGGGCCTTGGGAACCTGCCAAACCCCTGCATTTTTCCCACTGTACAACCCTTCCCCTGAGATGCACCTACTGTGGCCCAAGACGAGTCACAGCAAGAATCCACACACACACACACACACACACACACACACACACACACACACACACACACACACTGACCAGTAATGTAGCTTCCGAAGGTAATAGGACACGGGCTCTTCCACAGCTCTTCTGGGCTGAGTTCCAGGTACAGACTCCTTTTTTTGATGGGCCTAGTTCCTCCTCTTTTGGGAAGATCCGTGAAAGGTCCCAGGACAGGCTCTCAATTACAACTCTGTTCCTGCCACATCACAGAAGGTGGGAGGGAGGGTGGTGGAGCATGGATAGCCAAGGACGTGGGTGTGGTCATGTTTGGGTCCCTGGCATCCGCTGTTAACCAGTGAGGTCCAGCAGGGGTACTCCAGTGTTCCTATAGCCAGGGTCCAGGGCCACAGAAAACAGGGAAATCAGGTTGGCTTTTGCAGCCAGTAGTTAATATAATAATGATAACAATATTAATAATGTATCATGTGTCAGGCCTGCACTCAGGGCTTTATATGTGAGATCTTGTTTAATTCTCAGACCTGTCCAGGAAGGAGGGTGCAATCACTGTGAGCTTTCTACAGATGAGGAAACAGGCTCAGAGCAGAGGCCCACATAGATTCACAGGCTCGTACATGGAAGCCATGTTATTGTGTCTGATTTCACAGCCTCTTTCCCACAAACACTACCAGGGAATGCACCAGAGAGAGAGGGGGCCTGAGTCCACTCGAGCTTTGCTGAGAAAACCACACATACTGGAGCTCAGCAAACAGAGGCAGAGCCCTTGCCCTGGGCCCCTAACCCTGACTCCTGCCCTTGGCCACACTCTGAGCCTCTGTCTTCAGCCAAGCTTAATCCCACTTACAGAATCCACAATGGACTGTTGTTCTCTTGGGATGTTTACAAATGGCCCAGGATGGGAGGTCAGTTTGGGAAACAGGCGGTCACAATCACTTACTCACTGACTCATCCCTCTCTAGCTACCCCTTGGTCAAGGGGTAAGAGCCATAATCTGAACGACAAACACTGCCCCTCCCCCCCAATATCTCTGCTACTGTTCTGCACCCATGGGGCCTCCTTTCCCCCTTGGCTGATTTACAAGTTCCTATCTGGACAGCAACAAAGACATTCCCACTCCCAGCCAACACCTCCACAAACAACCAACTGCAACTCAGAGTCAGCCACCCATGAAAGCCCTTCACATACCAAAATATTGGACTGGTTTCTGCCAGTCACTGACAGATGGTAAATTCGGTATGACTTGATTTTCTCCATAGACAAGACCCTCACTACACCCCAAGAAGGATTTTAAATGACTGGAATGTTTTGTCAAAAAATTGCCCACCTGTTGACACCTGGCAACTTTCACCCACTGGTCCTAGCTCTCTTCTGCCATCTTGCTCTCCTTCCCGCACGCCAACTTGTCAGCTTTCCCAGCACTTTTGTGTGCGGAAGGCAAAATTCAAAGTTCCACGGTTCTGAGAGTTAAGGCAGCGGCTATCAGTACATCAGTTCTGTCTCCTACCAGCGGCAGGCGACATCAGCGGGATGTGGGGTTGGCAAAGCTCCTCTTGAACCCAACTTTCTAAGAAGCGCTTTCTGCCCTTGAACACAGCTTTTGCATGTTCCCTGACAGTTTTCTTTTCTGGGAAAAATATTCTCAGCTCCTGCAACAATGACTCCTCTGTATGACAACGTCTCCCTTAAATATGGTATACAAACGTGGACACGTGACTCTGGCGGGGGTCTGGCACATTCAGCACATTCTTCTTGCTACTTCTCAGACCTCAGCCTGAATTCTGCTACTTACTAACTGCAGGATCTTGGCCATTTTTTCCCATCTCTCAGTTTTCTGACCCGTAAAATAGGAATTATGATTGTCACAATTCTGTAGGGGTGTAAGGGAGTTAGATGATAGGAAACGCCTCAGGAGAGGGTGTTGCGCGCTGCCAAAAGCTATGGAAATGCGTGTAGGAGTGGTGAAGGTTCTGATGAGCTGCTGGCCGGCACCCAGGGTTCAACTCTGCACTTGTCCAAATGACTCTTGGAAATAAGGGCGGGATCTTGCATTGGTCCTGTGGGAGCTGACATGATTGATTTGGGTCCTCAAGCATCTTCAAGAGCCATCCCAAAGACCTTCTGAGAAATACAGCACCTCTGGGTGCCCCCGCGTGTCCCTGGAGAATGCCCAACAGTGTTGTGTGGAGCATGTTGTTGAGAGCTCAGGACCCAGAGAGGCCTTTGGGGTCTGGAACTCCTGGATTCTAATTTTGCATCATCCCTGACTGGCTCCTGCCAGCTTCTGCAGGCTGCAGTGTTTTCATCTGCAAAAAAGGGCTGATATGTGCTGCCTTGAGGGGTTGTGACAGTGAGATACCACACTTTCCCAGAAGAGCGCCCTGTGTGCAGTGGGTCACAGGTGCATGTTGGTTCCCAGCTGCTCTTCACCTCCCGTTTCCATCCCGGGTTCTCCTTGTTCTCCATCTGTTTGAGCTCATGAACAGGGAAGCCAGGAAGTTTGACTGTAACAACAGGGAGGAGGCTTGGGGCGTGTTCCCTAGGACTTCCGGAAGCTCTGATAGCAGAGACAGAAGAAACAGGGAAACCTCGCCCAGGGCGGCAGAAAATCCCGCAGGGATGGTAAGACTCAGGGATGCTGGCTGGGCAGCAAGGAACAAGCTGGAGATCAGTAACTTGGAATGAGAATCTGGGACGCTGGATCCCATTGGCCACGCACCTGCCACATGACCCTGGAAAGTCCTCTTTCCTCCTGAACCTTGAATTTCTTGGCTAAAACAACCCAGGATGGAGATACTTCAAAAGCCCTTCCAGCCTGTGGTTCTGCTGCATGGCATGGAACAGCTGCACACAGGAGCCAGTACATCCAAAAGCTCATCCTTCCTTCCACTGATGCAGGGGCTGCTGGGATAGGGAAGTAAGTGCAAGCACATTGGGCCACAGGCAGGATATAGTCAAGACTGTTATACTGCTATTAAAGTCCAGACTTTGTAGGTGTGCTTTTGGGATTCTATGGGTATACTTTTGGGACTTTATAGGGATACTTTTATAATTTTTATGGTTTCTGTAATCCCATATTAGTGTAACTTTTCTATAATATTTGGGTGATTCTATTTTATTAAGACTGTGTGATTAAGCTGTTTTCTGTTAAACTGATTGAATCGTTAATTGCCTCATTTCTGTTCCTAATTTGTAACATCTCTGCCAGAAATAATGATGTAAAGTCACTTCACCTGTGCCCCAGAAGTGCCTAGAAGAACCCTCTGTTGAGTTTGCTAGGTGCTGTTCTTTAGAGACTCGCTTGGAGTGGAGGGAAGCTCAGCCACTGGCTGCAATAATATCCTGGCCGTAATAAAGGATCCTTACTTCTTACTCTAATTGGCTTTTGATGGTGTTGATTTTGATCTGTATTAGAGACTGGAGCAATCCAAGGAGAACTCACAGAGGGCTTTAGACTTGGCAATGAAAGTGCACAGGGACCCTGAGGAGTGAATCTCTGCACACTCTGTGGGTTACTTAGTAACTCCAGCTGCCTGAACCCCACATGACCATTTCCCACATTCTACATCCCTCTGGGGTCATACCCTCACCTGTCTGTTTTGTCTGTTCAGGGCTCTGTGCCATTGCGTGTCATAACTCCCAAAGTTGGGTTCTGAGTCTGGCTTAATTCCGCTGACCTGGAAGCCATACACAATTACTCACTGAATATTTGCCACTCATGTTTGGTGCTTAGCGATCAGGAAGCACACTGTGTCCTCCATTTATCCATGTGTTCCTCAGCCCTCCCATCCATTCCTGTGCCTGCCAACCCACCCTTCCCAGGGCACACATCCACCCTGCTCATGCTCTTCTGCCTTGTCCTTCAGTTATAACTTAGACTTAAAATACCCCCCAAGGCCTCATTTTGAAAATGATTGGATCAATGAGGCTCTAATACTCCTCAGTGAATTCATCCATTGACAAGTCCAGTGGCTGAACACGCTCCTAGGAGGTGGTTAGCGGCGAGTCACCGGGTGGCGTGACCTGTAGAGGTGAACTCGTGTCCCCAGTGCCTCCCTGCTTCCTAGGAGCCGTGTCCTCTGTCGTGCCATTCCGCCATTGCCCGTTCTGCCTTGGGGCCAGTCGATCGTGCATGGACTTAAAATGTGAGCCACGGCAAACCTCTCCTCCTTTAAGCTGTGGGTGTTGGGTGCCGTGTCTCAATGATGCCAGGACTCCCTCCACACACACACACACATACCCACATACATCCACACCCACACCCACACACTCGCCTCTCCTCCCCAGCACTGAGAATAATCTAAAACTAAAGGAGGTTGAGACTGGAATTGTCTCCTTCCAGAACCTTTCCTTCAGCCAGTATTTACTGGGCACCCCCCATTCCCTACAACGCCTACCCCAAGATGTCTGCAGAGCCATCTGCTCGATAGCCCATCAATGTCCTATGGCAGAAGCAGTGGTGGCCTGGGGCCTGTGAATTGATGGGTGGGATGATCTTTGCTTCTCCAATGTTTGCAGCCCACAATGTGTGGAAAGGAGACTTAGGTGCTTTCAAACCAAGACGTGCAAACGTGACGAGCTCTGTGCACTGGTAGAGATAGAAGTCCCAGATGCAAGCAAACGAGGACATGTCAGTTTCTCATTGCTGCTGTAACATGTGACTGAAAATGAAGCGGCTTCAAACAAGGATCATTCATTTGTTCTTAGACTGTCGAGATCTGGAGTCAGCGTGCCTGAGCTAAGGTCAGTGTCTGCAGGGCTGCGCTCCCGCTGGGGCCCTGGGGGAGAACGATGTCCTGCGGCACCAGCTGCCTTTGCCCCCTGATCCGAGGCCTCCCTCCTTCATCTCCAAGCAAGCTGAGCTCTGCCTCTCCCACCCGCTATGAGGACCTTTGTGATTACTTTAATCCAGGGTCATCTTCCCATCTAGAGATGCTAAATCTAACAATAGCTGCGAAGTGTCTGTTACCATGTACGCTAGCATTGTCCTGGCACTAGGGTTGAGATGCAGACGTCTTTAGGGGACCATCATTTACCTGCTCCCTAGGATTTGAGTTCTCCTCGGACACCACGGTTTGGGTGACACAGCCACCCCTGTCTTCCTTTTACTGCCTGAGCACAGGCTGGGCACCAGGAGGACACACATGCATCTGGTATGCTCAGGGGTGCCCAGCACTGGTACCACAGCGAGGGGGAGCGCAGGAGACGCACTCTGAGGGAAGAGGCAAGGAATCCTGGGTCCCCGGGCCAGCTGGGGCAGGGGGCGAGCAGTGGGCTGGGGGTGGGGGGGGCAAGAGGGCATGGGGAGGGCAGGCAGATTCCGACCCTCCCAAGCAGGGAGATTTCCTGGACTTCACAGCTCCTGTCTCCTCCACCTGCCTTCCCATACAGCCAACATTCGCTTCCCCTGCTGTGAAGGTTAAGGGCTTCCTAACCCCAGCCAGGACTCTGTGGGACACTTCTCCCAGTTAACTTGTAACCAGTGGTGTCATTTCCTCCCCACGTTTCTTCCCTGCCATGGGTGCAGGCCTCTGGTCTCTCACATCCACACCCTGCTCAGGTCAGATTTGAAAGATGCCCATGAGCAGTCTGTCTCCATGTGCCCAATGAATCTCATCCCCGGGGGAGGAGCTAAGCTGGGCCTTTCTCCACGGACAGGCAGAGCCCCTGACTCTGGGGGCTGCCGGGACCTAGAGATTATTTCTCCAAGCTAGTGGGCATAATGAATCTGCTGCCTGCCAGAAACCCACAGATAAAAATGTTAATTTCTTATTTGCCTTATTTTGAGAGAAACAAAGTGTAGGACCCTTTTTCCTTTAAAACAAAAATGGGGGTGGGGTGGAGGAATAGTTCAGAGGTTAAAGAGCTTGCCTGGCAAGTGCAAGGTCCTGAGTTCAATTCCCCACCACCATATGAGCTGGGTATGGTGGCATACACCTATAATCCTAGTGCTTAGGAGGCTGAGGCAGGAGGATTGCTGTGTGTTTGAGGCCAGCCTGGGCTACATATTGAGTTCAGGACCAGCCTGAGCTGCAGAGCGAGACCCTGCCACAAAAATAAAGTTTTTGAAAAAAGGCAAGAAAGCCATTTGGTTAAACAAAGAAACACTGCACACATACTCACAAATCCATGTGTGAAAGCTGAAAAGCAAAAGGCTGCGCGGGACAGAGGAGCCTGGGAAGCCACCAGAAGCTGGGCGCGAAGAAGAAATCTCCCAAGACTCAGGGTAGGCGGCAACCAAATCACTCAAGGTCACGCAAGGTCAAGGTACCTCGTGGGGCTGAAAAGTGGGAGATTGAGGAAGATTACAGATCGCCTCCCCTGTCCCTGTCCTCAGCGCCATGGGCCTGCCTGCCTACCCTTCAGTCCCCTCTGAAGAGTCACAGGAGCATGCGGACCTGCACTGCTTAGAACCGCAGCCATGGGTGGCCACTAACATTTTTTTTTTTTAAATAAAGGTAAAAGCTTTGGTTTCTCTAGCCACATTTCAAGGGCTCCATGTCCTCAGTGGCAGGTGGCTCCGGGTCTGGACAGCACAGATCAGAAAGTGCTTCAGACATCCCATGCTAAACCCTGGCCATGGGTAGTGTGGCCCATGACCCAGCATCCTCAGCGGCTCTGGGGGCCTCAATAGCACCGGGGAGTCCTGGCTACCCCAGGCCTGCTGGGTAAGCACCTGCCCACAGTCCGCTAGAAGACTGTTGTCCACCTTTGTCTGAGAAGCACAGCCTTGACTTGGAGGGCCTAGAGGCGCCAAAAGCTAACTTCCGGCTGAAAATAGGGTGGACAGGAGGCCCTCCCCCTGCACTGTGGGGCTGGTCCAGCCCCTTTAAGCCCCTGTGGGGCCACACGAGCCTCTGGGAAACTGAGCAGCCCACGGGAACAGATGTACAGGTGACGGCGCAGACGTTAGCGAATCCTTCAGTGAAACGACCAGGCTCTGTCCAGTTAGTGCATGGAGAGGTGACTAGTTAACAATCCCCATGCCCGTCCCCAGGGCTTCCAATGACCGTGTTCCTGTTATCTCTCTCTCTTCCCTTGTGATACTTGGAACTGAACCCAGGGTCTTGACACTGAACTTATCTCCAGCCCTTTTTAAAATTTTTTTTAAAAAATTATGTTTTTTGAGACAAGGTCATCCTCTGCAGTTCAGGCTAATCTTGACCTCACTGTGGAGTCCAGGCTGGCTTCGAACTCATGGCAATTCTCCTGCCTCAGTCTCCCAAGTGCTGGGATTACAGTCATGTGCCACCAGGCCCAGCTTATGAGGTGCTGGGGAATCGAATTCAGGGCCTTGAGCTTGCTAGGCAAGCACTTTAACTGTTGAGCTGTTCCTCCAGACTTGATTTTTTTTTCTGAGTTGCCTAGACTGTGCTCAAACATGTGATCCTCCTGCCTCAGCTTTCTAGACTCCTGGGATTACTAGGGCTCTGTAATCTTAACATGTGTCATTCTTTCTTGGAGCCTGAAAGTCCTGGCCTATGACCCTTATCCCCTTATCTACTCATAGGGCCACCTTGGAAACCCCGATGTGGGACCAAGAGCCCTAGCCCGGAAGTGAGGGATCTTGATTTGGGTGTGAGTCTTGGCACCTACTTGCTGTGTGATCTTAAGCACGTCACTTGCTCAGCCTGGACTGTAGCTGGCGCTCTGCCAAGTGGACAGCTGCGACCCCACGGCCTCCCTCCCAGGCTCCTTTGCTGCTGTGGCTCGGAGAATCCTATTCAGGTCAGGACTCAGCTGTTCCCCAATCTCCCGCTTGTCTCCCGAGTACACCTTCTATTCCAGAGAGACACGTCTCCCGTCTTGCCCCCGCCGGGCAGGCGTGGCACTGGACGGAGCACAGGAAACAATCCAGGCCCTTCAGGCCATCGCAGGGAGAACTGGCCTATGGCCAGTCACAACAGGCCTCAAGATACAGAGGAGCGTTTGTCCAAGGGACCCACGGTGTCATGCAGACATGTGCCTCCTCCCTGGCCTGGGACCCCCAGCTTTCCCACCGTGGCAGTTTGGTCATGAGGAGGATGTGGGCGCCACAGAGAAGCAGGCCACCCTCCTGTGGGCTGCGATCCTGGACACCAGGGGCGGGAAGGAAGGCCGAGAGCCCCATGGGAGGGGGCAGCAGGCGGGGCGGTGACAGTGAGGGCAGAGACTGGAGATGGACTGGGAACAGGAAAGGCTTTGGACAGGACGAGGCGAGCACAGAAAGCTGGTCAGGGGCTGTTTCCTGGCTTTTCCTCTCTCTTCTGGCCCGATTTTCTGCACTGTGCCCGCTGCGCCACGTCTGTCCTCTGCCCCTGGCTGTAGCTAGCGCCTCCCACTCCATGACTGGTGGGTCCCACATGGGACCCCCAGCTTGACGAGTACAGGGGCTGAGCAGGGTTCTCTTCATCTCTTAACCCCTAGGCCTCAAGTGGTTTTACAGTAAGAACTCAATAGTTGCTGGCTGACCCATAGCACTGGACAGGGGTCAGGCCCAGAGCACCTGTTGGTGCTTCCCACCCATGTGGCACTAAACACAAGCCGAGCTGTGAGAGCACTGGGGCGAAGAGCAGGCTCCGGGAAGACTCTGAGTGGCACCATGGGGTCATTGTACCCGCTTCCTGCTGGGGTCACAGCAACCTGGGTCTGAATCCCAGGAATGTAAGGAGCTTGTCTTTGCCCTGACTCTAAGGGCACCCCCCCCCCCCCCCCCCCCCCCCCCCCCCCGCTGAGACCGTGCTGGTCTCCTCCACCCTCACAGCTTACATTGGAGGGAACTGAGGTTCTAGAAGGTGAAGTCCCTTACTCCAAGTCCCCGGATGAGGCAGGATAAAAACCAGGGACTCTGCTTCCCAGCCTGATCTGCATGTTGAGTTCTCTGATGGAAAGAATAAATATTTAAAGGCCTTCCCTAAAAGTCTGAAAGTTTTTTTTCATTTGTATAGTCTGTTTCTATTCGTGCAAGTCCCTAAGAAATTCTCGAGGTCGGTACCGTCATCCTGCTTTGCAGCTGAAGCACTGAAGGTTCAGAAAGGTTAAACACCTGGCTTGGGGTCCCCTGGTCAGTGAAAGTGGCAGAACTTGGTGGCACTTAGATGAAATATTCCAATGCGTGCTTGCTAGCTTTCCTTCTATGCTGAGGATTGAACCCAGGGCCTCGTGAGTAGTACACAGCCTCTCTACCACCCAGCTACCCCCCTAGCCTCTCATATTTTATTTTGAGACAAGATCTTGCCCAGACTGGCCTTAAACTTGCAGTCCTCCTGCCTCAGCTTCCTGAATACCTGGGACTGCAGACCTGTGCCACAGCATCTGGCCAGAGTTCAGGCTTTTGAGCACTCCAGCTTGATGACTGAGCCCTGTTATTATTTTACAGGGATTTTTGTGAGGTGGGGAAGGACAGTGTAATATTGTAGCTGAGAAGAAGGGCGTGAGACTGGCGTGAGGGCATGGGTGCAGGAATGGCACGGTGAGGGCCCTGTACAGTGAGGACTCGGGGAAGGCCAGAGCAGAGACAGGAGCAAGGTGCTGAGAATTAACCTTCCATCCGAAGCCAGCATATGCTCAGCTCTCTCAATAATCCCGTGTTAGAAGTTTAGCTTGGCTTACCAGGTTGGTGGCCTGGGAAGTTACCTAACCTCTCCTTGCTTCCATTTCCTTTTCTGTAAAACGGAGATAACGACCCGGGGCCTGGTGGCATAGGCTTGTAATCCCAGCATCCTGGAAGGCTGAGGCAGGAGGATCACAAATTCAAGCCCAGCCTAGTCAACTTAGCAACTTAGTGAGACCTTGTGTTAAAAATTTTTTTAAAAAAATTTTTTTAAAAGGTTGGGGATGTAGCTCAGTGTGAAAGCCTTGGTTAGAAAACTCAAAACCCAAGATCAGACGAAAATCAGTGCCTGTTTGAAGTGAGCAGAGAAGGAGAAAAATGTTCAGCCTCCAGCTTCGAGATGCATCTATGATGGTTAAAGAGAAAGAATGTATTTCCTTCCGCTTCCTGCTGTGTGGCAGTGAGGTGCCTGTGGGGGCCTCCAGGAGACAGGCTGGTGGCGACAGCCACATATAAGTATTTCTGTGCTCTCTGGTTGGGGCACCCGTGAGGGAGGCTGGGAGAAAGAGAGCGGGAGGAGGGCGCTCCGCCCTGACATCAGGAGACCCTCGTCCCAGGCCCAGCCCCGTCTCGAAGGATGGGGACTTGTCAACACCTAAGTCGTGGTGACTTTTCCTGGTGGAACCTGCGAGGAGGGACTCCAGGGTGGCTTGGGCTGGGCAACCCGTGGACAGAGCACAGGCTACTCGGTAGCGGCCACCGCCTCTCTGCTGCCTCCTCTCCAAGTCCTGGCACCTACACGCTCCCCACCTGGGCGCTGGGGACTGTTGAGGTTTCCTGTGCAGGAGCTGTCCCTGCTGCCCCAATGTGCTCCCTGCTTCCCCTCCACAACGCACAGGTAGGTGGTGAAGCAGTCTGGGGTGGCTCTGGAACTGGACCCCAGTTTGAATTCTGACTTACTTGCACCATCGGGCCTTATGACCTCCCCAGGCCTCTTCCCCTGTTGGCTGGGATTTGGGACTCCTGCCTCCTTTCTTGAGGTGACCATCAGAAGAGACAAGAGTTGTTAATTTATTATAATAAAGGCCAATTACTCAGCCCTCCTGTGCTTACCAGGCGCGTATAAGGCATCTGCAGGTATCAGGATCTGGCAATGTCCCCAAAGCCCCTGCAGCGGGCCTGAGCCATGGTCTGGGCACCCTAACATTGGCTTCTATTTCCTCTAAATTTTGCCCAGAGCTTGGCTCTGTATATAGGCCTGTCCATTGCTTACAGAGTATCTGTTTCAAAACTAGTTGATTACCTTAAATACTAACCTGTCTCCTCCCTCTTCAGGACCGACAGTGCCAAGACAAGAGCAAATAAGGTATTTTCAAGGTGAGCAGCGGCATTCGGTGGGCCACCTTGAACCATATCCTATTCCAGACCCCCTAGAGTAGCACCTGCAAGTCTCCAGTCATTGCCCCAAACCTGGAGTCACCCAGGATTCCATCAAAGATAGGAAGACCACCCCACGGTGAGATCACCTCTTGGGCCAGGGACAGTCCCTTTCTGGGAACCAGATTGCCCCAAGCAGTAGGACTTCTTACACAGGTGAACAGACATAACCAGTGTGCACCAACTACCCCGTAGAATCTGGCCCCTTCCTTGATTCCTGGGCCAGTGCCATGTCCCCTAAGCCGAAGTCCCTTCCACATTTTCTCTTCTTCCTCCAATTAAGAGCATTGCTTCTTGGCCTGGTTCTTAATTTCTCTGATTATGGGGTTACAGGGAGCCCCACATACGACATCACAGTGGCACTGTAACACAGGCAGCCAGACTCAGAGTTCGGGACCTAGGAGTGACAGGACATCAGCTTCCAGATCCTTGAACTGGAGTCCAGCCATGTGCAACTTTGAATTGGGTAGCGGGGCAGCCTAGTGATCCCCCTACCTGACTGATTAGGGGGGTCACAGAGCTCCCCAACCTGGCTGGCTTCCAGCACTCAGGGAGCCTCCAGTTTTACTGCCAATTCTAAAGAATTCAGTGTACCTAATAAAATACCATCCTTCCCAAAATGCTTAACACCATTTTTACTTTCCGCAGGCTAACTCGCACACCCGCCTTTCCACAGCTGGGCAGGAGCCCCTGGCCTTGCTGGTCCTCCCAGGAGTTCCTCCGCGTATTTCAATGTGGGTCTTTGTGTGAGCTACCTTCTGAGGCTTAATTTACCTAAGAATATTTTCATTATGACTTCATATTTAAACGACAATTTGGCTGGCTTGGAGACTCTAGGCTGAAAGAGTTCTTTTCTTTCGATTTTGAAGGACATGACTTCCTCAACTTCCTTCAGCGGTTATTGGTAGTGAGAACGTGGCAGTCTGTCTGATTCTCTCTCAGGTGTAAGTGATTTATTATTTCCTTCTACTCTTCCTTTCTTTTTTCAGTTCATATTTATATCTGTGTTTGAAATTTTCCTTCTTTTTTTTTTAAAGACAAGATCTCGCTATGTAACTCAGGTTGGCCTCAAACTCATAGTAATCCTCCTGCCTCAGCCTCCCGAGTGCTAGGATTAAAAGTGTGCATTGCCTAAACCAGTTCCTTTTTATATGTAGTGTCTCCATCTTCCCATCGCGGCCTTGGGGATAATTCCCAATTCGATCATTCTATTTGCTAGTTAATTCTTCAACAGGATCCGTCCTGATATTTATGCCAACTGATATGTCTTTTATTTTAAAAATGTGTTTCAGGGCTGGAGGGGTAACAAAGGTTAGAGTGCCTACCTGGCAAGTGCAAGGCCCTGAATCTGATTCTCCAGCACCATGCATGCTGGATGTGCTGGCACACGCCTGTGATCCCAGCACACGGGAGGCTGAGGCAGGAGGATTGTTTGAGTTTGAGGCCAGCCTGGGCTACGTAATAAGTTCAGGACCAGCCTGGATTGCACAGGGAGACCCTATCTTTTTTTCTTAAGGGGAGCTGGAGAGATGGCACAGCAGTTAAAGTGCTTGCCTAACAAGCACAAGGCCCTGAGCTTGATTCCCCAACACCATCTAAAGCCAGGCGTTGGGGCACATGCCTATTATCCCAGCATTCTGGAGGCTGAGGCAGAAGGATTGCCATGTGTACAAAGCCAGCCTGGGTTTCATAGTGAGTTCTGGACCAGCCTTGTCTATATAGCAAGATCTTGTATTTAAAAAAAAAAAAAAGCTTTAGCAGACAGTGGCTAGCCCAGGATCAAGAGCAGAGATCCAAGAAGTGGGACTTCCCTGAGGGCAGGGCAGTAGGAAGGGGTGGAGTCCAGGCCCCGGGGTTGGTCAAACATTTATTCTTTCCACACCAAAAGCTCATGCAGTGGGCCCTCCATCTACAGGTCTCAAATCAAAACTATAAAAAAAAAATTGCATCTAAGCTGGGCCTGGTGGTATAGGCCTGCCATCTTAGCACTGTGGGAGGCAGATGCAGGAGGATCCCAAGTTCAAGGCCACTTAGTGAGAGCCTGCCTTAAATAAAAATAAAAAAATAGGTTGGGGATGTGGCTCAGTGCAAAGGCCATGAGTTCAGTCCCCAGTATCATGTGCGTGCGATCGGGCACACACACACACACACACACACACACACACACTCACTCAAATTGCAACCATACAGAACATGCATGATTTTTTCCATTTTGCCCTAAGCAATATATTGTAACAAATAACACTGACACAGCCTTCAATATCATAAGCCATCTAAAGAATGCTTTAAAGTGCATGGTAGGACAAGCGCAGGTTCTGTGCAAATGCATCACCTTTCTGTAGAAGGAGCTTGGCCGCCCAAGACTGGAGCCAACTCCCTGAAGGACACCAAGGGACAACTGTGTGGCCCAAGGAACTCTGCTGGAAGACAAGAATTCCGGGGGAAATGAGCACACAGTCCTTTGCCCTCATGGAAAACAACTGCCACAAGAAACAGACTCAGATCCAAACCCTGGCACCACCACTCAGGCAGCTCAGGATTTCTACGTCTCCGTTTCTGTACCAGGGGGCGTACAGGTAAGCGCGCCTTCTACCCACAGGGGCCTGCTCTGGAGACAGAGTGCTGCTGAAGGATCCCACACACTGAAGGTTCTCAAGTGCCTGTCACGGGGGACATCCTAGTCGTTATGAGAAGCTGGAATTTGCAGATGAATGGACCCCATTTCCCCACTTGAGCAAAGCCTTAGGAGAAGGCTGGGCGGGGCATTCAGAATTTCGGCGGAAGAGGACAATGTCGGCTTGACTCCTGGAGAAGTTTCCGCGGAAGAGCCACAGGAAGGGCTGGGGGCGTGGCTCAGCGGTCCCAGGGCGCCTGCCTAGGGCCACGGCAGCTGGGCGCGGTGGGGCACGCCTGTAATCGCACGGGAGGCTGAGGCAAGACTGCTGTGTGTTGGAGGCCAGCTTGGGCTCCATAGTGAGTTCAGGACCAGCCTGGACTATAGAGTGAGAGAGACACTGTCTCAAAAATAATTAAAAAGCAACAAGGCCTGGAGGGAGAAAGAACCAGCCAGTGAAGTTCCATTTTCCAGAGCAAATTAGCAGTCCCACAGGGGGTTAAGATTTCAGGTAACAGGTCCCTTCCGCCCAGTTCTTTGCTCCTTCCTTCCTTCCTTCCTTCCTCCCTTCCTTCCTTCCTCCCTTCCTTCCCTTCAAAAAAAAATTTTTTTTTTTTGAGGCAGGGTCTGGCTTTGTAGTTCATGCTGGCCTTGAACTCATGACCTCACCGTCTCAGGCTCTGATTGCTGGGATTTACAGGCAGTCTTTCTTCCGCTTTTACTGCTAGGGCTGGCATCCCTAAGTCTTGTCTCCTGTAGGTTCCAAGACCAATGTCTCCATTAGGCCCAAGTGACAGGGTGCCCAGAGCTCACACTACTTCTAGGGGCCCACAAAAATGTTTTCATTCGTTTGGAAAGCCTAAGGAAAGGGGACTTAAAGGTTGAAGAAAGTGTTTTAACGGACTAGTGTGGGCATAAACATGGTTTTAAATATATTTTATGGGGGAAGTGGTTCAAGGCAAAAACTGCCTTGGGCAACAGAAGTCGGAATGCCCCGGCTGTGCCAACTAGTGAGCTGCTTGTCCCTCTGAAGCTCAGTAGGGAGCTGGGAACCTGCACTCCTTTCTGGGACACCGTGCCTGGCACAGCACTGAGGCATGAGGAGCACTCAGCCCTCCGTGGGCGCCGAGAAGCCCTGAACAAGCCTGTGCTAAGCATGCATTTGCCTCTGGGGGCTACAGACTAAACCCGCAGGAGCCTCCAGGAGGAATGTGGTGGGCACAGCAGCGGGCAACAAGCCACACAATGGCTTTTACTGCACAGCAGACCGAAGTGACGGGACATGGCCAGGTGGAGGAACAGATGGGAATTTCAGAGCAAGGCCCCAGGTTCTGGGGGTCTGCGAGACCTGCCACACAGGCAGCAGTCACAGTCCCCTCCTGTCCCCTCCGGACTCTCAGCACAGGCTCTGAGGAAGGGCCCCAGTGACTGATTAAATAAGAGGGATTTTAAAACCCCAAGGCCCTCTAATTGTCACAGCCGGCCCCAGACACAAAGCTCTAGTCCCAAAGGAGAGCGAAGAGCTATTTAGCGGCCATGAACGCTATTGCCTCTGGTTAAGGAATCAGTAACCTGAGGCTCAGAGAGGCGATGGGCTTGAATCAGATCCCAGCAGACTCAATGAGTCGGAGCAGAGGAGAGGGTGATGGTGACGCCTCCACAATCCCCGCCTGCCTCTGCCTCCCCTCCGGAGGCCCCGCTCCTGGTCCTGCCGGGGGCCCCACAGCCCCAGGTGCGCCCCGCCAGGCAGGAGGCCCCCAGGCGCCCGGGCTGGCTGCAGAACAGGCCTCTCTGTCTCAGACATGGGCACACCCTCTTTTCTGTCCTCGGGCCAAACAGCAGCCACCACCCCTGGGAACTTAAGCCCACATGAGAGGTTCCAGCCAGGGCTGCCCCGTTCCTTCAGCTTGGCTTCCAGTCCACCGGTCCTACCGGCAGGCTCTTGGTTTGGCGTGGTCCCCTGCCTGTCTTCCTGCCCCCTCTTGCCCAGCTAGGAGCTACACTTGGAATCAGTAATTCATTTTGAAAAAATGGCAAAGGGCTCAATCCTACCATATCTCCAAGTAAAAAAACGGGGGTGGGGCTGGAGGAATGGCGCAGTGGTTAAAGTGCTTGCATAGAAAGTGCAAGGTTCTGAGTTCAACTCCCCAGCACCACATAACTCAGGAAGCTGAGGCAGGAGGCTTGCCGTGATGAGCTGAAGGCCAGCCTGGGCTATATAGTGAGTTCAGGACCAGCCTGAGCTACAGAGTAAGACCCTGTCGCAAAAAAAAGTGCTACAAGCCTTTGAACTTGCCTCTTTGGGGTGGGGGGGGGGCCTATTATCTCCTATAGAACTTCTGTGGGTGCATTCTTCCAAGTCTTCCTCCTCTGCTTCAAATCCTTTATTTTTTATTATTTTTTTGTATTTTTATTTTTATTTTTTGAGACAGGATCTCCCTCTGTAGTCCAGGCTAGTCCTGAATTCACTATGTAGCCTAGGCTGGCCTCAAACCCTCAGCAATCTTCCTGCCTCAGCATCCTGAGTGCTGGGATGACAGATGTACACCAGCATGCCTGATTTATGTGGAGCTGAGGAATCTAACTCAGGGCCTTGTACTTGCTAGGCAAGTGTTCTAACCGCCGAGCTATTCCTCCAGTCCCCAAATCCTTTCTTGTGATCTATTTCTTCTGGTCACCCTAGAGGGGTGGAATCCCAGCGTGGCTCTACCTCAAGGACACAACTCCCTTTGGGGGCTGAGGCAGGACAGACCACCATCCAGGGGCTGATGCTGAGGGAGCCCAGCGATTGGCCAGGGAGATCTGCTGGGAGTAACGAGACCTTGAGACGCAGCCCATTTTTTAAGCCCAGCTCCCCGAGCCTGGCACACCGTCCCGGCGCTGCCAAGCTCCTGCCGCACCCACCTCCAGGGCAGCACGAGGGTGCTGGGGGTGCCAGGGGGACAAAGGCCCCAAGGCAGCAAAAAGGAAGAGCTGTGTATTAAGTTGCAGCGCCCCTTCTGCGAAGACCCCACCAGCAGCCCGTGAACCTACGCCGAGGAGCAGCAAGCCAGGCCGGCTGAGACGGCGCGAGGTTCAAGGCCAGGCCGGATCTGCGCCTGCGCACACGACTCCGCGGGGCTGCGGGCCGGCGCTGCTTCCCAGCCCCGCCCACGCCTCCCCTCGCCCACGGAGCCCTCCGGGCATCTTCCTCAGCCCCTGAGCCCTGTGTCCGTCACAGTCACTTCCTCCTCCCGGGTACCCAGGCCGGGCGTCCCCCAGATCTCCCAGGGGGCTCCGCCGGGCCGGGCCACCCAGGGGCCCATTTCACGGATGAGGCAAAACGAGTCTCCGGTGGCTCAAGGGCCTTTCCGCCCGTGGCTTTTTTTCTAGGGTCGGGGGATGGGTCTCCGGGTGGAGACTCGGGTGGGGCAGTGGGACAGGCAAGCGACCTGCCTTCAGGACGCCACTTGTCCCCACCCGTGCCCAGGGCCGACGCCCCCGGGCGCATCCCGCCGGCCGGGGCTCAGCGCCCTTCGGGCGCCCACCCGTCGTCCCCACCGCTGGGGACGGACATGGCCAGCCTCCCCACCCCGGGCCCGCGACGGCCGCCACGCCGCGGACACCGGCCTCACTCCCCCAGGGGACCCGCCGCTCCCGCCCCGCACGCCGGGCAGGTGCCAGCGCCACAGCCCGAGCCCGCGCCCCTACCTGCCCGGCGGCCCGCTCCGGCGTCCCGGCTCGGCTTCCCGCCGCTCTGCCGGCTCGGTGGCCGCGGTGTCGCCGCCCACGCCGGCCCCGCCCCGGCCCGCCCGCGCAGGTGACTCCCGCGCCGCCCGGGCCTGGCTGCCTTAGGGACCGCGGTTCCGGTAGCCCTGGGGCGCCAGCCCACCGGCCCTAATTCCGGGTCCCCAAAGACGCGGGCCTGAGCTCCGGGACTCTGCAGGCGCCTGGAACGTGCAAGACGCCGCGCCAGGGCTGGGGACAAGGTGGGCTTCGGACAGCGGCAGTTAGACCGAGCAGCAGCAGCAGCGGAGGGTTGACAGCGGCAGGTCGGGTTCTGTCTGGCCCTGGCGCCTCCCCGCGGTGCCTGGCGCACAGTAGGCCCTCACCCGTGTTTGTGGGAAGAGAGAAGGGACCGTGGGGGATTCGCAGATGCCCCTCGCCCTGTGACAGCCAGGCTGCGTGCCAGTGAGATGCCTGGGGGACCAGAGGCCGCTGTATTGTCAGGGGAAACCCCAGCCGGCGGTTTTTATCACGTACTGATTTGAGAAGCAGGGTTCTGTAGTGCTGTCTGCACCCAAGGCAAGAGACCCACTCCACCCCTGCAGCAGGCCCCAGTGGAAACTGGGAGAGGCCTGGGGTCCAGTTCCCAGGAGGAAACTCCTGTGCCATAGGACCCCGTTAGGACACTCCCAGAAATTTCCTGTCGTATTTATGTGAGGGCTCAGTGGTCTGGGAGTTTTAGATTCAAATCCTGACTCCCTAGTTTATTAATCCCAAGATGAAGACTTTTTTTTCTATTTCTTCCCCCCGCCCCCCATACCCCCCTGCAGCCCAGGCTGGTCCTGAACTCACTGGTGTAGCCCAGGTTGGCCTTGGACTCACAGCAATCCTCCTGTCTCAGCTCCCTGGTGTGCACCGCCACACCCAGCTTATGGGGTGCTGTGGAATTGAACTCAGGGCTTTGAGCTTGCTAGGCAAGCGCTTGAACTGCTTTGCCATTCCTCCAGTCCCTGTAAAACTCTTGTGATGGGCTTCGGAAGGCGCCACTGTTGACCATTGTGAGTGGGGACCGGGCACCTTTAGGAAGAAAGGGAAGGGGAACATCATGGGCAAGGAGATGTCAGGCAAGAAGAGATGGCCGGGCAGACAGGCAAGTTGGGCGGTGTGAGAGCCAGGCGGGCGGAGTCCAAAGGCCAGTGTCTGGGCTGGAGTGGAGGGAGGACAGGAGAGGACCCAGCATGAGGTCAGATCTGGCAGAGGTCACATCTTAGAGGCCAGGGTGAGGAGTTCAGATTTTATTCTGTAAAAATCCCTGGGAGGGCCTGGAGGAAAGTGCCAACCTGCTCTACCTTTGTGGCAGATCATGCTGGCTGGCTGAGAAGGGACTGTGGAAACCAGGTGGGAGGGTAGTGTGGACAGGAGGTGGCAGTGGGAGTGGAGCCAAGGGGACAGATTTAGGATGCGTGTCCTGGAGGAAGGGCAGACAGCTATTGATGGTGGTGGTGTTTCAGAGAACGCCATGTGATGATCGCTTCATGCCTTGAGTGTTGGAAACTTCTGTGACCGCGATAGTGACTCACCTGGCAGAGCGAGAGGCAACTCAGGGGTCTCCAGTCTTCCGTGGGCCTCCATCTCCCTGGACCCAGGGAGGCAGGAGCCAAGCCTGCATCATGCCCACGTTATGTAAATTTGGGCATACCCACAATTCCAAGGAACTGAGTAGGACCAAACCTGCAGCGTTTAATCATGGAGGTGCCAAACACCCACAGCTCAGCCGCCGCCAGCCCTTGGAGAAGCATGGGCAGCCAGGACGGGGATCTGCGCACAGACTCGCCCAGCTGTCTCAGATGCGTGCCCGTGCACTGTTGGAAGGAAATTTGATGCAATGTAAATACAGTGTGGTGGTTTTCCTTGTTCTTTTTTCTATAAGGATGATATTTATATAAAACAACTCTATAAGTCAGTGAAAACTGTGTGCAGAGTTACCAACAAACCACCTCTACTTCAGATGTGCCATATGGATGCTACGTGCCAGGGTATTTAAAAGACAGAGAGGCTGGGCGGTGTGGGCCAGAGGTAGAGCGCTTTTCCAGCAGGCCTGAGGCCCTGGGTTCAATCCCCAGCACTGGAAAAAGACAGGAAAGGAACAAGCTGTTAGCACCGTGGAGAAGGAGACCCGCACCCAGTGAGTGAGCTTCACTGCTCTCAAGCCCAGTCTTGGAGCATCTGGGTTTTTACCTCAGCCAGAATTGTCCCATCTCTTCCATCTTCCCTGGGAGGCTTTATCAGCTGTTTATGGCTTTGGAGATGGTTGCTGGGGAAACTGGCCAAATGTCATATAGGATTAACATGCAATTTCAGTGGGAGACAAGCAGAGACTCATGAACACAGAGAAACTCAAGTCCACATGGATCAAGCCAGGACCAAAAAAAAGCAAAAGCAAAGCAACGTATAGTAATTGCTTTATGTATTTATTTGAGACAGGGTCTCACTTTGTTCTGAACTCACTCTGTGGCGCAGGCTAGCCTCAAACTCATAGCAATCCTCCTGCCTTGGCCTCCTGAGTGCTGGGATTACAAGTATGTGCCACCACACCCGGTTTAAGTAGTTCTGGGGAACTGAACCCAGCGCTTTTGTATACCTTGCTAGGCAAGTGCTTTAACCACTGAGCTACTCTCCCAGCCCTCCTGTGGATCTTGATGATTTGCAGGGCACGTGATGCTATTGGCTGTGTGGCTGTTCCCAGGTAGAACTGAATATTGCAGGGTCTGCGTGGTGCTCAGGGTGAGACCCCCCCCCCCAGGGGGGCACACGCGCCAGCCGCCCCTCTCACCTGCAGCAGTATTCAAGAGGGAGGGTGAGGCGAGAAGAGAGCTACGGGCCCCAGTGACAAGCACATGACCCCCCTGGGCTACTGGCTTCTTGTCTGTGAAGCCGCAGGTGGACCTTGAGGTCCCTGAGCCTCGCCGGACTCCGTGGGAAGCTCCATTCTCACGCTGCCTCTTCACGCAGGCAGCCCACGTCCTTTCCTGATGCTTCCTCATTTTTGTGCACAAGCCACTTGCAGGTAATTCAGGAGAAAAACTTCTTTTTCCAGAGCGAAAACAAGAGGCTATAAATTAAGTTACGCCCTTGGCCGTCTGCGAGGCCACGCCTCACCGACGAGGAAGGAAGCTGTTCAGAGGATCCTGGGAGCACGTCCCCCTGCTGGGTCCACCCCCCCAGGTACCTCCTGGGTCCACGCTGTTATCAAGGTCATCTTAGGAATCCCAGGACCAGAGACGTGGTTCAACAGCTGCCCCCTTCTCTGCAGCACGGCCTCTGCGGTTGCTATGGAAACCTCTCTGGGCTTGGTTTTCCCTTCCATAATTCATTCAGCGAATATTTACTGAGGGCCTGCTCTGTGCCAACAGTGAATAAGAGAGACAACAACCCGAGCTTGGTGGCACACACACCTGTGACCCCTGGATACTCTGGAGGTTGAAGCAGGAGGATCTGAAGTTGGAGGCCAGCCTGGGCAACTTAGCAAGACCCTGAATAGATTAAAAGAAAAAAAAATGCCTGGTACATATGGGGCCCTAGGTTTAAGAATCAGGGGAGAAAAAGAAAAAGGAGGGTAGGGATGGAAGGAAGAAAAGGGGAGGAAGAAGAGTCTTTGCTCTGATGAAGCTTACGTTCTGATGGGGAAGCCCAAGAAAATAAGTCAGCAAACGAGAAAAGGCGCCACTGGGACAGTGATAGCAGTCTGTGATCTCTCTTAAACTTGCGGTGAACAAGAAAGAGCTTGTGGTATTATTTGATTCACCAGTAACCCTAGTTTGGGGGTGCACACCGCTAATCCCAGCACTCTGAGAGGCCGAGGCAGGAGGATCCTCAATTCCAGCCCGGTCTGGACAACTTAGTAACTTCAAGAGAAGGTGTTTCAGAAAAAACAGAAAAGGTCTATGGAGACAGTTCAAGACCTTGGGTTCAACCTCCACTACTGCAGAAAAGAAAAAAAAGTAATTGGAGTGTTTTAAATAGACGTTTTGTTCAATGAAGGTATTTACGATGACCCTAAAGGCCCAGGTACTGAGTTAATCCAAAAGCTCGGTGATCTAGGGAGAGGGAAGTCAAGTTTGGGCTGAGACAGCTGCTGCTCCAGGGGGCCTCGGTCTGATTGTCCCTTAGGCTCCTCTAGCACACAGGAAGACCTCTGCCGCGGCTGCAGGGCTGAGCCGTAGCACTAGGCAGGCCTCCAGGACCAGGCCAGGCTGTCCGGGATTTTGACAAAGTGCTCAGGTGTAAGCTTTGCAGAGATTATGTCATCTTGGTGAGATTAGGAACTAGCCAGGAAAGAGCCTTCCGGTGTGTATGATTGACGTATGGATCAGCAAATGAGAGAAGAGCACCTGCCCAGGGAGTGGACGGCCCAACTTCAGGTTGAGCTGAATCAGAAGAAAGACGATTGTTACAGCTTCTGGGGAGAGCTCTGCCACCACCATTGTCCCCAGACATCCGCTTGCCCCTGTCTTCACATTGCTGCTCTCCCGTCAGAGATTTGCCCCAGTCTTTGGTCTTTGCGCCACTGCTTTCTTGACAATGACTCACGATGGACCTCACACTGGCTTTCTGCAGTCTCAGACGGGTGCTCTTCTGCCCCACATCTGAGCAGCCACCTGAGCCTCAGCTCTCACGTGTGAAGGCCACCGTTTTGAGCTCTCTCCTCAGACCTATAATCCCTCCAAATAAATTCCCTTTATTTATATATAATTTCTATTAATCCTGCCTCTCTAAAGAGTCCTAGTCCATATGCCAGGTGACACCGATGTGTGCAGAGGACTGAGTCAACTCCTAGTATGGGCTGTACTGTGCTGCCCCCAGTCACCCCCTAAATTCACATGCGAAGTCCTAACTTCCAGTGTCAGTGATCCCCAATTTACAAGAACTCAAGATATGAGTTTTGTCTTCACAGTGGTGTAACGTAATACATGTTCTGTAAAAACAAAACTTAAATTTGGTCTTCTCCTGGCCTAGTGGCATGGGGTATCACCCTCTCCAGCAGTGCCGGGCAGCTGGGACCATGAGGGGAAACAGCTTGTCCTCCACAGGGTGCTGGGCAAAGGGAGCGAACACACTTTCCACCTTTCTAACTGAAAATGAGCTTCCCGGGACATAACTCATCCTAAATTGAGGACACCTGTGGTTCAGAGTGGGCCTATTTAAAGTTGAGCCTTTAGAGAGATAGTCAAAATAAACCAATGTCATATATGAAGGCCCCAATCCACCTAATGATACCCTTATAAGATAAGTGGAGACAAGGTCATGGTCACAGAGGGGAAAAGACTGGGAGGAGACGGCCATTTATCTACAAGCCAGAGGGAGCTCCTAGAGGAAGTCAAAATGGCTGTCAGCCACCTTGGTCTGGGACTGGTAGCCCCAGAACTCCACTTAGGCCATCCGCTCTATGGCACACGTTAGAACGGCTCTAGCAAACTGAAGCAAGCCCACAGTCGGTCACGTCACTGGGCTTCCGGTCCCCTCTGGCAATTGATGAGCGGGGACCTTGACGTCTGTTCTCCTTGTCTCTGAGCATCGTGCTGCGCTATCAGACCCCAGGCACTCTGTGCCCATTAGGACCTGCCTGACATCTCTTTGCATTACTGATGCCGCTGGGGCCATTCTTTTCTCCTAATGGACTGTGGGCATCTTATACCATGTTCACATGGCATCCTCCATAGCAACATGCACACCTGCCTATGAATAAGCGACACAGCCTGTACACACAGCTCTCTGGGAGGCCGAGGCAGGACGAGGGTAGGTTTGAGCCCATTTTGGGCAACTTTAATAATTTAGCAAGACCTTGTCACACAATAGAAATCAAAAAAGGTCTGGAGATGTCACTCAGGACAATGGCCTGGGTGAGGGCTTCCCTAATGCCTGTCACCTGAACATCCGGCCCTTTCTTTTTCATACTGCCAGGACACCGCTCTCCAGCCTGCTGCCCTTCCCCGCCTTTCCTGGATTCCTGCCTTCCCGCACCCACAGCTGCTGACACAGGCAGCCGAGGACGGGCCCGTGTGTGCGATGTGATGGGGTCTCTTGACGCAGATTAACAACAATGTGTCTTTTACTGTTCTTTTTAAAAATTTAAACATTTCTGGTATATTTCAGTAGCACTTTGTATACTAAAAATTCTTTTCAGGACCACACATCATGTTGTTTGTCAGCTGCAAGGAGTAGATAATCCATAATGATTAAGCTCAGAGTTCACGGCACAAGGATCAAAGTCATTCCAAGCCACGTAGCCAGCTGCCGATTGGACCTCCTTCCGACATTCCTGTCACCAACACGTTTTAGGCTAGTGCCAACGCGTTAGGCTGGCAGCCAGAACTGCTTCGGTCTGGCACTCGCCTGTCTTTTCAACATGAAATCCTTCGGGGCACCTAGGCTCACCTGGCCTCGGCCAGCCAACTTGCTCCCAAAATACTGCGTATCTTCTATCGTTAGACTTTTGTTTCTCCTTCCTAGAGAGCTGCGCTCTTCCACCCCGCTCTACCACAGCCGCTTGCTGTTCCTTCCCCAGCATCCCCAGGGAAGGTGTCGACTCCCAGACGCCATCCTCTGGGTCTTCGAGCAGCTGCACAGAGCGCCACTGCGCACCCTCCTCCCCAGCTGCTGCTGATGTGAGGGGCGCGGGGAGGCGGGCACTCTCAGCATTCCGCCCAAGTACCAGGTGAGCACAATGAGCACAAGAGATAGTCAGACGGGCAGTCCTGAATTTCTCACTGGTTAGATTTGTTTTTCTATTTTTCCATGATTATTTTCCATTTTATGCTATTTTGGTTGATGGAATGGCATATGGAATTTTTTTGACACAGGGTCTCCCTCTGTAGCCCAGGCTGGTCCTGAACTCCCTATGGAGCCAGGCTGGCCTTGAACTGAGGGCAATCCTCCTGCCTCAGCCTCCTAAGTGCTGGGATTACAGGCACGTACCACCACGACTGGTTTATCTGGTGCTGGGGAATCGAATGCCAAGCCTTGTGCTTGCCAGGCTAGCACACCACCTCTAAGCTATACTCTCAGTTCTTTGTTTAAAGTTCTATTTTCTACTTACTTTTTGTCTACCTGATTTTTGGGGATAAATATTAAAATCTCCCCTTCGTCTTCATATTACGTTTTTCCATCACTCGTCTCCAAATGCTGCAAGCCTCCCTCCTTCCTGAGATGCCGGTGGTCCAGGATGGGCCCACTGTTCTGAAAGGGTCCCTGTCCCGTGTCTCTCCCCTGCCAGCATGCTGTGTCTTGCCCTCCACCCACAGGCGCCCACCTCTTCTCCAAGCCCCGCCGCCCAGGCACTCCCATGGCTTCCTACGGCTTTGTCTGTAAGGTATGCTCTGCCCACCTCCTGGGTAAAGACCAAGAGAGAATGAGGGTAAACATATCTTGAAAACAGTAAGGTGCAAATGTCGAATTAATTGCAATAATTAAAAGAGTAATCAAACTGCAAATGACAGGAATGCAAAACATGGAGATTATTCCACGCCCAGTGTGCACTCGGTACGGTGCGTAGGGAGCTTTGGCGGGAGGCAGTGCCAGCAGTGGAGACTGCCCGGCCCAGGCTAGAGAAGCCGTGGGAAAGATAAGACTCACCCAAGGTTTGTTTCTCTTCTGTAAGAGACCTGGTGGTTCTTCATTTAGATTTCAACCAAAAATCCTATCCCCCCCC